>VXBX01006132.1:304070-324492 GCA_013400415.1 Scytalopus superciliaris
AAGTTTCTATAAATACATTAGCACAAAAGGAGGGCTAAGGAGAATTTCTAGCTTTTTTTGAATGCGGAGGGAAACATAGTGACAAAGAACAAAAAAAGGCTGAGGTACTTAATGTATTCTTTGCCTCAGTTTTTAATAGTAAGACCAGTTGCTGTCTGGACAGCTGGTCCCGAGAGTTGGAGGACAGGGATGAGAGCAGAGTGAAGACCCCAAAATCCAAGACAAAATGATCAGTGACCTGCTACACTGTTTAGACACAAACACATGCAAATCTATGGATCTGAATGGGATCACAGAAATATAGATTCTCTAAGGTTTGAAAGGACCTCTACGATCATCAAGTTCAACCATTGAATCTTTCCTAAACTCATTCTACATGGGTTCATGAAAGGCAGGACTTGCTTGAGTAACCTGATGCCTTCTATGACAAGATGACCCACTTAGTGGATGAGAGAAAGGTTGCGATGTTGTTTACCTGGACTTTAGTAAAATCTGTGACACCATTTCCCAAAGAATTCTCCTGAAGAAATGGTGGTGGTGGTGAATGGAGTTACAACCACTTCACAGCTGGTTACAAGTGGTGTTCCCCAAGGCTCAGTATTGGATGCAGCCCTGTTTAGTAACTTTACCAACAATCTGGACAAGGGGATTGTGGGCACCCTAAGTCTGTTTGCAGATGATGCCAAGGTGTGTGGGAGTGTTGATCTGCTGAAGGGTAGGAGGGCTCTGCAGAGGGATCTGGACTCACTGGATCAATGGACCAAGGCCAGTTGCATGAATTTCAGCAAGGCCAAGTGCTGGGTCTTGCATCTGGGTCACAACAACCCCAGACAGTGCTACAGGTGGGAAGCAGAGTGGCTGAAAAACTGCCTGATGGAAAAGGACCTGGGGCTGCTGATAGGCAGCAGCTGAATGTGACCCAGCAGTGTGCCCAGGTGGCCAAGAAGGCCAGTGGCATCCTGGACTATATCAGAAATGGTGTGGCCAGCAGGACCAGGGCAGTGTTCTCTCCTCTGTACTTGACACTGGTAAAACCATGACTTAGGGAACTGGGGTTGTTTAGCCTGGAGAAATGGAGGTGCAGGGGACACCTCCTTACCCTCTACAACTGCCTATCAGAGGTTATAGTGAGGTGGGAGTTGGTCTCTTCTCCCAGGTAACAAGCGATAGACCAAGAGTAAACAGCCTCAAGTTGGGCCAAGGGAGGTTTAGATTTGATAGGAATAATTTCTTCATGAAAAGGGCAGTCAAGCACTGGAACAGGCTGCCCAGGGAAGTGGTTGAGTCACCATCTCCAGATGCATTTAAAAGACATGTAGATGCAGCACTCAGGGAGATGGTTTGGTGGTGGACTTGGCATATCTGGATTAATAGTTGGACTTGGTGATCTTAGAGGTCTTTTCCAACCTACACAAATCTATGACTCTGTGACTGATAGCTGCGACAGAAAAAGGAAGATTTATTTAAGAATTATTTGTTTCTCTTCCCAGAAAATTGCTTCCTTTTGAAAAACCAAAGTAGAGAAAAAAGTAGCATCTTCAAGGAAAAAATAATTTATAGTTGAAAACTTCTTTATACTTTGGTTATACTACAATAATTCAGCTGATACACTGGATAAATAAGAAAAGACACCATAAACCTGGACTTTCCCTCTCTTTTATTTACCTCTTTCCTTAGTTTTGTTTCTTTGTTTTGTTTTGTTTTGTTTTCCCAAAAGCAGGAGAATTGTTAGAAAAATAAAATATGTTAATCTGATAATTTTAAGAACATGAAACTTCTAGCTCTGTGTCAGAACTCAGTTACTAGTTTTGTTTTAGTGTGCAGTTAGCTGTGAAAATGACAACTTTAGTAAAAATCCTGTTTCCTTGTAGCCAAACGGAATGAACTCCCAAGGGCATCCCCCATGTGTCATCCTCATTGTGCTTTTTCATTTGATCAAATTGAATCTTTCATGCTTCCTGAATACACAGGTGGTGTCTTGTAAAGTTGCCTGCTCCTTGAATTTTCCATAGCCATTTCTAAAATTTATGTTTTCATGTTTTCAGTGCCCCCTGAGGCAAACACAGGTCCACCTACTTTAAATAATTTTTGAAACTTAAAGTATTTTTTATCAGCCTCTAACTCGTTACTTTTTTCAGCTTATACTTTTTCAACATTTTTCAATTCAGCATTCTTGTGCATTTTACAGACTTCCAAGAAGTTGCGAGGACAGTAGTTTTGAATGACACTTATGATAGACCACTTTTTCACTGATCACTTAGTGCAAGCTCATGTAGTATATAGGAGAGAAACTGAACATGTGTCAAAATTGTGATGCCAGAGACAAGGGAATGTTAGAAGGGTGTGATTTGTTAATAATGGTGGTTGAGAGTGTGTTTTCCGTGGTAACTTCTAAACAAAATAGGTGAATGATTACAAGTACAATACCCATGAGGTAAGGGAGGGAGAAATACCAGTCAGTTTTACAAATATTACTTGAAAAAGAAAGTGCAAAAGATACAATAAGAAAAGTTTACATACTATGGTAACTATAGGCAAAACAATACTGGATTTTGAAATTGCCAGAAAGAGAACTCCTAAAAATTTTTCAGGATGCTAACTTCGTTTTGGAAAATGCTGTGATAGGCTTTCAGTGGGTGGAGGTGGGGAGGGTGCTGGGAAGAGTGGTTTATATCTTAAATAAATTATGATAAACAATTGTAAAAATATTTGAGGAAGAAAATAACACTGACCAAGTTCAGATAGCTCTCTCACTGATTCTCACTGCCTAGGCTTTTAGATTAACCTTTCAAATCTTACATTTTTGGTTCCTGCACTTAATTAGAGAGCTCCAGCTCAGGGATCACCAACCTCAAAATTAGCTATACCACTTAAACGTTAAGAAATCTGAGTGATTTGTCAGTATGACAATGATGGTTCTTGGATAATGAGCCAACACTGCTGAGAAAACTGAAGTGCAAGGAAAGGAAGCTTCAGAAAAACAAAACCAGAGCATATATCTTCAGAGAAGTTATTTCACGCTGCATTTCTGCACTTTTAGCAACCAAGAGTTTCAGCATTATAATGCAAAGGTTTTCAGTGAAAAAAAATTAAATAATTACTTAACCAGGCTTTTAGGATTCAACCACTTGAGCTTGGAATAAGCCCACCATTGTGTGACTGCAGCATACAATGCAAGAAGGCATTTACTCAAGACTTCTTGATCTCATAGTACGAAGAGTTAATCTTCACATTATTGCATTGGTAAACCACCATACTAGTAAACATTATTTTCCCCTCAAACATGCCTGACTCCATTTTCTCACTCTTTTTCATAAATTCCAGATTAAAGCTGAATTTCCAGATTTTCCTTATGAAAAAGAATTCCCAAACCATCTTCATATTTGTTTGTTTTAAATAACAGGCTAAATATGTTTAAATAGCAGATTCTAACTGAGGGGTATTTTTCTAAACATAATAGCTTTGTCTTTATTCTTCTGTACTTTTTGGCACTCCTTTAAAATCTTGACTTCAGCTCTGCACTTTAATATTGGTCTCCTTAATGACACATTTGAATTAAAAATACTGTTTCCTGTCTGTACTGTACACACTTTTGTTTAAGCTTTCAAGAATGGTATTAAACCTCTCTGCACTTACTGTAAGACTACTAGACGTTTTCCAGGAGTACTGCTTGCAAAGGCAAGGCCACCAGTTTTGTGGGTTTTGCCTACTCACAGAATCTAAAAAAATGTTTGTTTTTTTTTTCTTCCAACATAAAAGTGAGACACTGGCTTAAACTGATTGTTTCTTTAATATTACTAAAACCAGTACATATCAGGGCATGGTTTGGGGGTTTTCTTCCTATTAGCATTGAATAAAACAACCTTAGCTAGTGAAAAGACTGCAATGCATTTTTACTCACAGATTATTTGTAGCAGTAATATGTAAGGACATATGTTTTAAAGCTAATGGCCTAATAACTCTCTTTTTCTTAAGATTAATTTAATGATTCAGTTCTGTTTGGAGGTGGCACTTGTATATTCTATTGCTTAGGTCACTACATCATTTTAAAAACAAACAAACAAAAGCCCAAACCAAAAATACTCCACTGCAAGTTCATACACAACAAATTTCTGTGTGTTTTCTAGGAAAAGTGAGAGGAAGGAGATGGAAGGTTCTATTTGACTCACATCTCCCAGCTTCTTGCCACAGAACCATTCACACTCCCAGGACAGAAATGAGATTTTTTCAAGATGCTCAATTTAACCTAAAAGATTTTACATGTCACTGAGAGTTTCTAAAATTCTGTTTTAAAAAGAAGCCCTGTTGTGCTACAGCATGGAGCAAAGATGAAGACTGACATGAGAAACAAGTACCTTCCATGGCTAGAGCAATATTCTTTTTCACTCCATTACTCACATGAGAAAATTCACTCAGCAAGAACTCAGATGTAGCTAAAAGTGCATGTGTCACAGACATGTATTTATTTCTAAGCAAGGAATCTAAACTATCATCAGAGTCAATGAAGATCCAGTAAATACAGTCAATAGATTCTACAGAGCTATTTGTGTCACTATAAAATCAGACACTGACATTTGATCTGCTGGTTCTCTAGACACTATTGGTGTGCTGACAAGGGGCTCAACTCACTTGACCGCAGGTATTGATTTAGTGTCACGTGAGACAGCAAAGTCTATCCTGCATGGCCTCCAGCTGTTGCTCCTCTATGATACCTGTGGGTCCCATGGCATAACTGCCAGCCATGCAGGGGCCTGAGGTAAGCTAGGCCATTTCAGAAAGGTGCATGTTTGAGCAGGAGAATTGAGCTTCACTCTCTGAATATATGAATTGAAAAGGAAGCGAATTCCATGACATATCCAGATTTCTCCTCACACTTCTCTCCCCATCATCTAGATCAAAAGATCTGGGGGCACAATGAAGCTCTTTCATTAGCAAGTACTGTCATCAAATCAGGGTTTGGGAGCCAAGGAGAAAAACTTTTATTCATATTACAGTCCCAGACAGTATTGTATAGTATGATATTGACACATTGTTTAACTAACACTATTTAACACTGCCTTAGGTCAGTAAAACTATTCACACCATTCACACTTAGACTGAGCATACTTTTAGCATATTAATATTGTATTCAGGATACAGAAATATTTGCTATATGTAATAAAGTAGTCATAACCACAGAAAAATAGACTTAAAGTCACTACCAAAATTATGCATTTCTGTTCAATCAAGTATGTAATAAAGTAGTCATAACCACAGAAAAATAGACTTAAAGTCACTACCAAAATTATGCATTTCTGTTCAATCAAGTAAATCAGTTATTTCTGCTAGTTTTACACTAAATATTTGCAGTATGATTTGGAACATACAGAAGGAGGAATTATATTTGGGAATTATATTGTACACACTGCATAAGGCAGCCATTAATCTTTTACAGCTGGGAAGCCTGGGTAAGTTAAGAACAAAATTCTTCTATGTGATGGGTATAAACTAACATGACAGCAAATTTTTATTTGGAGGATTTTAAAAAGGCAGTCTTCAATAGTAAATTTTATAAGTTTACATGTCTAAGCTTTAGGTGTGCTTTTAGTATTTATTTTAAAAAACCCAAAGGATTAAGTCAATCTGCTTCATCAAACATCCATTAAAAACCCCTCATTATTAGATTTTATATAAAAACCTATTAGATTTAACATAATCAGTATATTAGATTTAACATTAAAAAGAAACATTATAATAAGCACTTTAGATTATTAAAACTTAATTTCAGAAACCTTATTTGTATTAATGTAATTTGTGCTTCACTTACTTATGACAATGAAATCAAGCTAACTAGCCAGTGTTTTGCTTTCTTTTTTCCTTATGTATGTTTGAGTTTTTTAATTGCTAGCTCTGTGCCTGTCTTTCAGCTGTGAAATTGAATTAGAATGCATAATTGAAGTATTTTAACTTTGGGTCCAAAATGGTACTTTTCTTATGCAAGGGCTAGATTTACCTACAAATTCCACAAACAGTTAAATATATTTTTTCTAATTATTTTCTAATTTGATCATAAAAAAGCAGAAATAGATTCTACAAAGTATTCATGAACTCTTTTTTTTTTTTTAATTTAAATAGATGTCATTCTACTTATACCAAGAAAATCATCATTTATATTGTATGAATTCTAAGAGGTTTCTGGATGTGTATTTTGATTAGATAGTGATGCTCAGCATTATCAAGATAAAGGAATTAAGAATATATTTAACAATAGGATGGAGAAAATAGAAGTTTGGCATAAAGGCTATGTTTACAAGTTATACAGACATAAATATTCACATTATTTATTTTATTTATGCGATTATTTATTTACTGTTAATTTGTGCGCTGTGCGCTGTGCACTGTTACAGTGGAAGTTACTGAGATAGTGTCTGAGATTTTTAGACACCTTAGAACACATGCAAAACTTAATCAATCATCCTATCTGTTGACTAAAAATTGATGATACAATTTGTGATGTCTTAATCGCTTCTTTCTGCAGTACAACTCTTCAAATTGCACATATATGAGCCAGTGCCAGCAACATTTTACATATTCAAAAGCTAAACTGCCTTTATTGCTCCTTAGTGTTTATGATCAAAAGAGGAGTTTTTCCTGCAAGCACCAAGGTTGCCCCCTTTGATTCCCTGCTCCACTTTTTTTCTTTTTTTCTTGGTGGGGTGGGTGAAGTTGGCTGTTTTGGGGTGTTTTTACAGTGTGAAAGAACCTGTCACTAAGCTTTGCTAAACTGAGTAGAACTTGTACTTGCAATGATCCTGCCTCTTGTGAAATTCTCCTTAAAATATCAACTGAATTACTGAATTTTTAGTTCACTGAACTGCTTATCTTAGCATTTGGATTAATGCCTACTTCCTCTATTTTACAAGTTGAATGCATTGCTTTTCCTTATCACAATATAACTGGCTTCTGAATTCCCTTCTTCATATTGGAATCAGGCTGTACCTGTAACATTCTTGGTCATTAGTTTCTGCTTTCTTCATTCATCACTGCTTTCTTTGCTGGTTCACTGTGCAACAAAAGGTTTACCACACTCTTGATATTTTTTTGCTTATCTTAAGCTGTTTATCCATGTTGAGTTATCTGTTCATAGCTGGTAAGTCCCCATTAGTATCAGGTTGTATGAGAACCTAAGGTCTTCCAATTCAGGATTCTTTTTATTTCTAACAGTCATCATTTGGCTAGGCAACTGAAACTTATGATTAGATCCAGATCATATATCAAGAACCAGTATGTGGATAACATAGCTCAGACTCTTTTGTCAGGGTAAGGTCCAACACTAGAAACTTGCTTAATGGAACACAAAACTCTCATTTTATCAGTTTTTGTTTTTATCAAGTTATTACTTCAAACATTTTATGTTCTTTTTCTCAAAAGTTAGGGGGGTTGGCCAAGTTATTTTGTTTAAGACTATGAAGATAGCAAATTGCTTTCAGCAGTAAATATTACCTATGTATTTGATCTGACTCAGTTTTTCATCCTAAAACGAACTTCCATCTTGACCTTTACCTCTAGGATTTGTTCTCCCAGTGACTTAGTGATTTCCTAGTACCTTAAGTCCCTGACACAGATACCCGGATGTCTTGGTTGACACTGCTGGAGCAATGAGTGAACTGAAGTACTAGAATTTTATGACTGCTGCTTCAACTAAGACTTCATCTCTGTCTGTAAGTTACCTATTGAATGCTCCCAGGTAAGTTTTGATTTGACTGTTTTGAATAACTTC
This sequence comes from Scytalopus superciliaris, assembly GCA_013400415.1. Lineage (NCBI taxonomy): Eukaryota > Metazoa > Chordata > Aves > Passeriformes > Rhinocryptidae > Scytalopus > Scytalopus superciliaris. The sequence goes on from VXBX01006132.1 coordinate 311,830, forward strand.
TCCCCCAGGCTTCATCTATTCTTGTGCAAGAGGCTACTATTCCTAAATTACTGGCAATCAAAGACTGGGTGCTGGTTGCTGAGGCTCTCAAATTCATAAACCAGTGTATTCATTTCCCATGTCACTGATTTTACTTTAAATAAATATAGCAATCCACAAACTGGGAGTAGCTGGCACTCATTTGGTTTTGGCAACTCTGGGTTCCTTTAGAGAGTGACTGTTTACAAGAGTTTGAAGTGACAGGACAAGGGAAAATGGTTTTAAACTGAAAGACAGTAGGTTTAGATTAGATATCAGGAAGAAATTTTCTACTGTGTGGGTGGTGAGGCACTGGAAGGTGAGGCACTGGAAGTTGAGGCACTGGAACAGGTTGCCCAGAGGAGCTGTGGATGACGTCGTATGTTTAAAGTCATTTTGGATGGAACTCTGAGCAACCTGATCTAGTGGTAGGTGTTCCTGTACATGGCAGGGAAGATGGAGTTAGATGATCATTAAGGTCTAACTCAAACCCTTCTATGGTTCTATAATTTGGACAACTTCTGAAGAAACACACTGCAGAAGAGATGCAGGAAATGACCTGTTAAATTGCATGAAAATTGTTTGTCTGGAGTTATTGCCACCTTCTTGGTAAATATCCAGACATTGCTTTAATTTCTTTTGTGAGGCCTTTAGCTAACTTTATTTTAAATTTCTGGGACATACTTGATTTCTCCATCCTCCATTTTCTGCTTCATTTTGGTTCAGCAACAGACAAGCTCATGCACTGTCTCCATGGAAAGTGAATCTTATAGTTGTCTTCAGTACTGTCTTTTTTGACTACTTGGTTACTCAAATGCTGGAGCTGTGTGGGGTCAAACAGTCCCTATGCAAACTCCTTCATTTACAAAGAATAAAGAACAAATCTCTTTCGGGCAACACTTGGTCCAAAATTTTTATTCCCTAGCTTTCTCTGTATTTCAGTCTTTTGGCTTTCCACTCCTTTTCTTCAGTCCTCTCTCCCTTTTGGTTTTTTTTCCTCCCATATGTGTCAGCCTATGCCTTTATTCTGTGAAGTGACACCATCTTGGGTTTGAAGGAAAGGCTTCTATTGTTTCAGTCAGCTAGCTGGATAAAAGGTTTTACAGCTTCTATCAAATCAGGAAAAAGGTTCATGTTCAGCCTCAGTGAGGCTGAAGCTGACCTATAATAGTTTCAGTAGTCATGGAATCATATTGATTTATAAGCCAGTTTACATGATGACACTGCAGTTGTTAAACAAAGCAAGTTTTACGTACCATCAGATTTATATATTTCTTCTTACACACCTACTATTAGCAATGTTTATGAGTAATAAAGTCTTCACTGATTGGAAATTTAGTCTTGTTCCAGTACAGCTAATCAACTTACTTTCTTTTCAAGTATGTATTTAAAGCAGGGGACAAGAAAAATTGTGAGGAATTTCCATAGCTTTTCTCTAGACATGGTTAGATGATCACTCTGCCAGATTCCATTCTTTTGGTGGCTGACTTGCTGTTAGCAAAGTCTGTAATATCTTATTAAAATTCTCTTAGGGTGTAGAGATGTTCCAAGGAGCTTATTTCTTTCCACTAACGTTTAGCTGTTTGATTATCAGTTCATTTACACTTTCCAAGGAATCATTTATTTTTTTTAAGACAGTGTAATTTTTATGTAAGCCTGTTGTCTCATTTGTTTGCAAAATGACAATTAGTTCCTGATATATAGCTTCTAGTGTACAGCCCTTGTCAGTCACACAATGAAATACTCAGTCACTGAACTTAAAGTCTGTAGGAAAATATATTAAAACTTTTTTTAATGTTTCGACTGTTTTGTTTGGTTTGTTTTTTGGGTTTTTTTTATAGAACTGAAATCAATGTTGACACATATGCACGCACATTATCTGCTTCAAGGCAGTTTTTATGAATTGCATTTACAACTCCACTAGTCTGCATCTGATTGTCCTGTTATTTAATTTTCTTTGAAATTTTCCAGAAGAATGATATTTTAGATAGAAAATCCCTCTGTGCATTTCCTTAAGATGCTCTCTATAAAAAACCAGCTATCTCATGAGATCATTTATTTGAGTTAGAAAATTACTTTCAAGAAGAAACTTAGATTAAAAATCTTTAAAAATGTATAGGAAACTTTCCCCAACTACTTAATTACTCATTAACACAATTATTTAGAATGTGGAAGTTAACAGGACTTTCACCTTTGACATCAGTGAAAACTTTTTTCAGAGCAATCTGGAATCTAAGAGAAAATCAGCTAACACAGCAGATGCCTTTAAATAGATGGTATGACTGATAAACTTTTAGGGACTGGAGTGATGTGAAGGGTATAAAATCTGACTATCATTTCTAACTGAGGAAAGACATTGAGGCAACTTAAAGAAACCTTTGCATAGTATGCAGGGGAAAAAAGTACGTGGAGAGAAGTGAAATAAAGGTTGCGGTTAAACTTACAGATTTGGATCAGTGGGAATAGTCCAGAATCCAAAAGACAGTTGAAAAAGACGAAACACTGTTCTGCAACCTTGAACACAACTTTGTTCCCATCCCCATACCTGCCTGGGCTTTTCTCCTAATGTTTACACTGTAGAATTAGTTTCTTTTGCCTCCAAGTTGGAGCAAAGCAACCTGCTAAGTATTATATCCTTTTAAAAATATTTTTCCATTAAGGTAAATAAAGTCTTCATAGCAATAGTATAAGGAGTCCCGTTATATTCCTGCTAAAAGTAGCAGTAAAATTCAAAGCGTTTTTAATTAATGTTGTCAGCATTAATGAATGTTTAACTAATGTAATACATTTATCCTCTTATCTACAATAATGGATTCCAGTAGAAAAAAAAAAAAAAAAGGAAGAAAAACTATACAGTGTTAAAAGATAAGACAAGAATAATTCCAGTGCTAACATATATTATTTACCAGACACAGACTGCAATCCAAATCTTAGAGGAGAGGAAATTTCGATTTGGTATTGCTGAGCTTAGCGTAACTACCATAATATCCTCACTAATCCACAATTGCAAACATTCACTTGATCCTTGTCCACGTTATTTTTTAAAGCTCCTAACCAATTCCATTTTTTACCAAGTTAGGTTCATATGGAAAATATTATATACATATATAGACTTGGAACTATACTTGAATTTCACAAACATAAAAATGTCAGGATAGGAAAATAACTTGGTCTGCAAAAACATTTAGCAGAAAAAATTTATCTTTGAGCTTTAACAGGCAATTGCATGAGGACATTGATGTAGACAATCCTCGAATAGGGAAAGAAGGAGGACACAGGAACTACTGGCCAGTCTTCCTCACCTCAGCCTGGAGCAATTCTCTTATGCAGACAGATGGAGGGAGCTGGGCCTGTTCAGCCTCAAGAAGAGATGACTGAGATGGGACTTCATCATATATAAGTATCTGAAGGGAAGGTGCCAAGAGGATAGAGCCAGGCTCTTCTTCGTGGTGCCAAGAAATCTGGTGATTCCAAGAAATCTGACAAGAGGCAACGGGCAGAAACTGATGATGAACAGGAAGTTCCACCTGAATATGACGAAGAACTTCTTTACTGTGTGGGTGACTGACCACTGGAACAGATTGCCCAGAAAGGCTGTAGTGATTCCTTCACCAGAGAAATTCCAGAACTGTCTGGATGCAATCCTGTGCAATGTGCTCTAGGATGACCCTGCTTGATCAGGTAGGTTGGACCAGATGACCCACTGCCGTGCCTTCCAACCTTACCCATTCTGTGATTCTGTGACATTAAAACTTTAACAATCATAGTTGATATCATGAAGCAACATGTACATGCATATATACACAGTCTGTGTGCTACAAGAAAATTTCTAATCTCCAGATACACGAATACACATTGACATTAACTATTCCTTTCTTGTTTTCCTTTATGCTCTTGCACAGTTTCTTTTTTCAGCCACATTCCCTCCTTGGTTTGTTTCTTTTGTTTGTTTGTTCCTTTCTGGTTTTATTTCTGGTGCATATATTACCTTCCATTTTTTCCCATTTTTTTTTCTTCTTGTCTGTCTTGTGCCATTAAATATTTACCAGTATATATCTGCTATTTCATTCATCGCTCCCCTACCTGATCTCCTGTTGCATCTTGCCATGCTTTTTATCTGCTTTTCAGTATTTTTCACTTCTATTGATCTTTTATTTTCCACATCCTTTGTTTCCTTTGGTTTATCTTTCATTCATTTATTTAGTTACTACTATTTAGCTTTTCATTTGTCATATTTATCTTTAGGTCAGAATCTTTGAGGCATCATGCAATTCTTCCTGTGTAGTTCTAAACTGTGTGCAACACACACACACATATAAGTATCACATTCTAGTTTTAGGATGTTTTCCTATGCGAAGTTTAAGTTACTCTTTAATTCATTAAGTAAGACAGCAATAGATGTGACTAGTATATTTGGGAGATGTAGTGAGTGGATATATTACTCTAATAAATGATGTATTTCATTGAATTTCAAGTTTGTTTTGAAAGTGCCCCATTATCATTTTCTTTGTACCCTGCCCAATGTAACACTTCTTGTTGATCTTAAAGACAGTCAATAAGAACTACTGCAGCATTACACAGACCTTCTCTGTCTTTTGTTTTCTGCATAGATATCAATTTGTTAAACAACCTGAATCTTTGATGACTTACAAAACAGTTCAGCTAATGGTCCATGCTTTAATGCATCTTATCAACAGCAAACATCTGCCTAAAAATGGCTGTGCTTTCATGACAGTCAAGCTCTAGGGGAAATGTGAAGTTAAATGTCATTTTGCTGATCAGGTTTAAAACAAGGACTGAAAGATAAAAGATTCCTGGCTCTAAGCAGCAACTCCATGTAAATAATTTATATCCCAAAAACAATGTGCTATTCAAGATTCAGAGGAAGGAGTTTTCTCTCTGTGTCTGTTTTATAATCATTCCTTTAGAATTTTTCTAATTAATATTCAAAGATTACCAACTTCATATCTATAAATGAGTTTCTTATTAATATTACATAAGCTGTCCTCCTTTCTTCTGATGTGGCAGAGCACAACATGTTGTAAACAGTATTGACAGGAAAATGCATGGTTTGGAACTGTAGTGAAGCCATTTACCATTCATGAAGTAACTTACTAATAATAGTTACCTGCTTATGAAAACTAAAATGTTAAGGTTTTAACAGGGCACTGAGATCAAAAAGGAATAGTAATAAATGACCTAGAAGTGAATTATTTTTCATATAGCTGCATAAAATAAAGTGTTACATTTGAATTGCACATGTGTATGCAAGACATGCAAGAATTTTAGTTGCTTGGAAAAATCACAACAGTAATAAGACAAGCAAATGAAAAGCTCAGAAAATCTAGTTGTAAGTACCTTATCTACTGGCCATAGCTATCAATAAATAACTTTTTTAAAAAAAGCATCTTTTCATCAGTGTGCTTTATGGGAAACAGGAGGACTGGACTGGACTCTTCATAGGATCCTAGAATCAGAGAATATGCTGAGTTAAAAGGGACCCATCAGAATGATTGAGTTCAACTCCTGGCTCTGCTCAGGACAAACTAAGAATCACACTATGTGCCTGAGAGCACTGTGCAAACACTTCTAGATCAACACCATAGCTCAATGGACAAAAGCTAACTAAAGGTTGCCTTGCACACCCAACACCAATTTGTCTAAAGCATGTACAAATCAACCACAATAGCAGTTACTGTAAAGCAGTGATGTACTGCATGAAACTTCATAACTACATGCTGATTATTTTGACAAGTTCAGCTGTTTAATATCATGCCTGACTGCCCCTTTATGGCTGATGGTTTTCTTTTGTTCAGTATGACATGTCCCAATAAATTTGAACCCAAGTGAATTAAAAGTCTGATTCATTTAGTTTAGCTAAAATCCCACATGCACAAACCAAATGTATGGTTTTGCTTTCACTAATTCATTGGTAGAAACTTATGACTATCTAAGAATTCACCTAGCTGTTACATATTCCAGAATTTTACTGCATACGCATGTATATAGATCTATCAAGGTCCAAGTATCTCAGATACTATTCCTTACAGGAGTGACCAAAGCCATTTTATGTCCAAAACTAATTTTTTTTTTTTTTTTAACAAATAAAGGGAGACCAAGACTTTGCTGGCTCTTAACTTTAAAGCTGGTTTATATATAGTAAGTGTGACATCATATTGCTCAAAGAAACTACTATATTATTAACATTAGAATAATGTTTCCTAAAGGACACAAAAAAATTGTAAACAAAGCATCTACTTAATAAAATAAACCTCAGTCACTGTTTAATTCCTCTTAAGAGTATCTGTGCTATGATCCTGCCTTTAAAAAGAACCAGGGTTGAAAATAAATTTATTATAGTCCATCTTTAATTTTTTCTTAGATTAAAAGATTTCCACAGCAATAGGTAGACACACAAATAGGAAAAAAATATTTTTTCAATTTACCAAAAAGCACTGCTATCCTCTAAAATATTCATGAGAATTATTGACATTAATTATAAATACAGGACTTGACTTAGCCAAGAAACTTAAGTCCCCTTTTAATTGTTTCATGAGTGAAGGTTTTATGACCCCAAAAGCTTTTTATTTGGTTATATAAAAAAAAAATCCTCACTGTTTTTTTTTTTTTATTATTATTATTGGCACCACACTTAATCTTGGCTGGATGTGCAGAAAATGTAATTTTTTCAGGCAGCTTCTGATGGGCCTTTTTTTTTTTTTTTTTAGGGATCACTTTGATTAAGGAATTCAATTTGGGGTTTTAAATCATCATCCTTTTGAAGATTTGTAATGTACAAACTCTACTTTACAAATGAGATACCAAAAATTGAGAGGCTACTGAAAAATTATTTCTCACAGAGAAACACTCTCATGGAAGAAAAATTTCTCATGAGGAAATTTTGCAGTGAATCTTTTGGAGATACTTTCTCTTTAAAACATAATAAATTTGTAACATCTTTACTAACCAACCATGTGAGGGCTTAGATTGTTTATATATACCTAAAATAACGTGGAAGGGTATAGCATCATGCATCACCTCTAGTGGTGCATTTTTAAAATAGTAACATTAACTCAAATGCTGATGTTCCATAGAAAGGTTGTAAATTCTACCATGTGACAGTGCTGTTGCAGGAACCTTCAATAAACATGAGGGTACAGAGGTTATTTTAGTTTCAGAAATCCTAATAAGCTAAGTGATTTAAAAACCAAAGAAGAAACTTTCAGATAGTTTCATTTTTGGAAGTGGTAAAATATTTTCTGCTTGGTTTTCTCATACTTTAAGGTAGTAATATTTTTTCTTATTCTTTCTTTCCTTCCCCTGCTTTCTGAGGGAATGAATAGGACTTTTAAGTATTTAAAATACCCTTATTACTTAAAATACCTTTTTTTTTCCCCTGAGCAATACATTACTCACAACCCCTTCTTTTCAACATCCTGTATTTTGTTATCACATCTTCTCTTAATGCCCCTTTCAGAAGATTTCTCTGAATCCCCCTCTAGTAAGGCATTTCTCCATGCTTAGCACTATCATGCCATAAAATATAGTAATATATTAATAAGTTTATATATGTAATATGTATCATATGTATTAATATAGTAATATACAATGTGAAAAAAGAAAAATTCTGTCCTTTTCTTCTTCACTTTCACGTTTTTTAATTCCTAATGTGAAAAAACTGCAGAAGCATTAATAGTACTGGTAATTTTACAAATCTACCATATATCAATGCAGAAAAGAAGCTATTCAGTAAAAAAAGATAATAATAATAATAATTTTTTAAAAAGTCTTCTGAGCTGCCTGGAGTTTAGAAATTGGGCCTGTTTTTCACTCATCAGGAGGAATATATAGCCTTGTTTACCTGGACAGCAGTTGCTGAAAGTGTTTCAAAGAACTAAAAAGTATGGTCTTGCTCACCAATGGTATTCAGCAATGCTGCAACATGGGATTCATTTGTCCTCTTGTAGAGAAAAGGAGCAACTGGTTTGTTTCTGTCACTTCCTCTTTTAACAGCACAATGGGCTGCGTCATCACTATCATGTATGCTTGTTCCTATGCTACTTTATTTTTTCCCTACCTGGTTTCTATATCCCAAAGGTATAAAAAGTCATTTGAATGCATAAGACAGCAGCTCAGATAAAAACCTGCTATTGCTCCCAGGATTCAATTATACTTGAACATAACATATTAATTCTGAAAAATAAAATAAAAAAAGATCTTTTAAATTACAATTACAATGGAGAATACAAAATGAAAGTGAAATTTATAATCTTAAAAGGAGAAAGCAAACAAGTATTCTTTCATATGTACCTTAATTTCATTGGCCTATAAATAAGGAATTAATTTTGCATCTATTTGCACAATGCTCTGATCATGTAAATGCTCCTAACGACAGGTCAAGAAATTCTTAGATTGTTACCTGTCTGTATTGGGAAGACTTCCACTGTTTTTAATGAATGTTTTTGACTGAGAATTAAGTAAGACCTTGATATTTGGGCTTTATAGAATTACACTTCTGGAGAAAGGTTGGGTGTAGAACCAGGTCTACAACATATTAATGACATTAATCCCATACTTTCTGTGGTTTGCTGCTTTAATATGACAGACACCTAAATCTTTGCTAGTTAAAATTAGGGAAAAGAGCTGTGATGAGGTAGTTGTGGATGTAAGTATGTACCTATCTATGTGTGCATGTGTGTGTATACTTACATGGATACTTATATACATACATATGTATAAAAAATACATAGCACTGGTAAAGAAAATTGAAGGAAAAAATCTGATGAGCTTAAATTTGAAATTATAGGATTGTTCTCTAGCTTTGAAGCCAGTCCTAGTTTGCAGATATGCTCTGAGATAATTTGGTTTGAAATTATGCCCATCCTCCAGAAAGCTGTACTGTTTCTCCCCCTTACTGCCCCAATACTTCTGTGTAAGATATAGTAAACCTCACCTGTTAAGAACCCATTTGTCATACTTTCTCTTTTTCAGTCATTCCAGAGAAACCCCCAGGACAGCTCAAGGACAGTATAATTGGAGTAGCAGACAGCAGCTATTGTCTTTTAAGAACCCTAAGATTCCATCAGGGTAGAGAGAGAAAAAACACAAACCAGTTCCCATTCAAGGAAAAAAAGCAACAGTAAAAACAATACTTTCATTGCATATAAAAATAAAAAGTCCCAATATAAGAAGTCTGTACAATTGCACTAAGTGATTCCTGAAGTTTTGGTAAGGGTATAAATTTCAGAATTACAGTTAAAAATAGCTATTAACAAACAGCTACAAAAGAATTAGTATTATCATTAAACAGAAATTGCTTCTAAGCATTTTATTTTATAACTGGCCAAATTTTCCTGGATTTTTTTTGTGTATGTGAAAATCTCATTGACTGCATGAATGTACAAGAAGCAGAAAGCATAATTTTTTGCTGTTCCCCAAGAAAGTTAGCACACTCCGAATCACACACATTTTTAAGTTTGCTTGGAAAACAACAAGATAAAATTTACATACCCTTTCCAGGAAGACCTGCAATTCCTCACTTAAGAAATTACAGCCTTTAGTCAAATTAGATTAAAAAATCCTGTAGTTTACTTTATTTTATTTTTTTTTAATTTTAAAACATACACTGAAGTCACTCACACAGTCACTAAGTTTGGTTGGGTTTTTTCCAAGATGTGTAGAATATATAAATTGTGCTTTCTTTTTGTAGCACACTTCAGGAAAAATAATTGTGGATGTTTGACTGTATTCCTCGTTCCTCAAACTAGAAAGGCTTAGAAGCACAGCAGAAATGATTCATTTACATCAGAGGGAGTGGAATTTAATTTTAGTTGAAACAGACATTTTCGGCTATTTGTAAACAGTATGACTAAAGATCTTAAGTGTTCACAGTAGGCAAAGAGAAAATGTATATGCATTCCCTGAAACAACTAAGAGATTTTCTTAACCCTAAAACAAATTATCAACACACTATAATGCAGAAAATAGTTTTCTTAAAAATAACATACAGTGAGGCCTGTGTAGAGTAGAGTATTCTGACTTAAAGTCCAATATAGACCTATGAGGACAGTAGTTACCTATATGTATTTGGTGGAATAAAAGAAGCCAGTCTATAACACTTCTCTAAGATAAAGAGAATGAAGACATGAGGCCAACAATGAGAAGCGTTCCACTCACATTCTCCTCAAATTTTTACAGCATATAATGCTTTATTTTTCACAAAATCATAAGAGATTATTCATGTTAGATCACATAACCTTGTCTGCATGAATTTAGGACACGAACATCTGCTGCACAGTGTCTCACCTGAGAAATGCTCCAATACACTGTGGTATTTTAGGTCAAAATTGCTGGAGGGACTGAGATATATCTAAAGCTGCCATCTTTTTTACCTCAAATCAATCAAAGTCTTGTCTTACAAAGAAATCTATTGCTGTTGAACTATGAAATTAGTTTTTGTTTCTTCTGATATTTTCAGTGGAGAAAATACCAATATTTAGAATAAAATCATAGAATGGTTTGGACTGGAAGGCACCTTTAAAGATCATTTAGTCCAACGCTCCTGCCACAGGGAGGGACATCTAACACTAAAGTTGTTCAAAGACCTGTCCAACCTGACCTTGACTGCTTCCAGTGACCGGGCATCCACAACTTCTCTGGGCAACCTGTTCCATTACCTGGCCTTCTCCTTCTAAAAAACATCTTCCTTATAACCAGTCTAATTCTGACCTCTCTAAGTTTAATAGCATTGAGTCTTGTCCTGCAACCAGAGGCCTTGGAAAGAAATGCTTCCTCCATCTTTCTTATAAGCCTAGTTTAAGTATTGAAAGGCCACTATATGGTCTGAGGATAAAACAGTTAAGATCATGAACTCAGGTTAACCCTGGTCAGAACATAAAGTTTCTCTTCAGTAAGTTCTAATATTTGTTGGTTTTTAACAGTTGAGAAAAAATAAGTAGGACTTCTGCACACACAAAATGGAAACACAATTTTCAACTTGTGTAAGAGTAACTTCTAAACATTTTGTTTATTTTTTTATGTCAACTTACTTTAAATATTTTTCCATATTCAGTTTAAGCTCATATCAATAGCTATGAAGAGTCCTCTGGCACCCAGTCATTTTGACTATATTGGTCCAAGTTAGATACCATTATGGGAGTCAGTGTTCAGGTCTCTCTATCTCAAAATGCAGAGATTTTATCACAGTAGAAAATCAGGGTGGTGAGGCATGATTTATTTCTGGTACGACAACTTCATGATTTTCCCAGGGAACACAGTAAAGTTGACGAGACTGTAGTTTCTTGGGTTGACCTTTGGGCTTTTCTTTTTACATCACCAAGTACCTGCCCAGATCTCCATGATGTCCCAAAAATGATAGAGAGCAGCCTTACAAGGGCATGAGCCAACGTTCTTAACTCTCTTGGTTGCTACCTACAAGGTCCCAAGGATGCGTATGGGTAAGTTTGTCCTTTGCAGCTGTCCCTGTGTCCATTCCTGTTATGCTGCCTTTCTGTACTGGAGCTCTCATGGGCTCCCAGTTCAGCCAAGCCAGTCTTGGTCTGTCTGAGTATCACAAGTACCTTCTCATGCTGGAAAGATACTGTCGTTAAAAGCCTGACCTCCTTTCTCCTTGAGAGCTGCCTCCCATGGGATCCCACTTAACAGTTTCCGGAACAAACAAAAATCTGTTCAGCTACAATCCAAGGTTTGTACTCTGCTACTGTCATTCCTTACTCCATTCAGGATAATGAACTCCACAATTTCATGGTGATTGTAGCCAAAGCTACTGTTGACAGACATATGCCTAGGAAGCTCTTGCTACTGAACATCAGTTCTATGTGTAAGTCATCCCTTAGCTGGTCCCTCTGGCTCCTGTACCAAGAAGCTATCCCTAACATGCTCTGAAAGTCTTGCATTTTGCTGTGTTGCCCTTCCAGCAGGTAGAAGGGAGTTTAAACTTTCCTATAATAGCCAGGGGTTGTGGTACAGAGACTTTCTCTAGTTTAAAGAACTGTTGGCTTTCTGACTGTGGTCAAGTGATCTGGAAAAATTTCTGACTATAATATCATGTTAACAGACCTCTCCTTTAAGTGCAGGTTATCACATGCTCTCAAGCAGCCTGTTGTCTGATGGACTCAAGCGCTAAAACCTTCAAGTTGCTGCTCAGCATAAAGGGCAGCCTCTCCTCTGCTTATTCCCTGCCTGCCCTTTTTGAAAAGTCTGTATCAGTGCATTGTAGCACTCAAGTTACGGAACTATTACACTATATCTCAATTAATACAACATCAATAAGGTCACAATTGAACATCTGCAGACAAAGCTTTAGTTCTTCCTGCTCTTTTCCAAGGCCATATGTGTTTGTGTATACTTCAGGAGGACTAATTGTAACCTGTTTTATTGTTCCTGGAGTGTATCTTGTTCTTGTCACCTTGCACCCTTTGCTCTGCACTCCTGTAAATTGCTTCCACACTTAACTGGGTTGAACTTTTCCTCCACCACTGGAGCTAGTTTGAAGCTCTCCTCACCAGGTTTGTCAGGCTGTTGGCAAAGATGCCATTGCTCTGCAGGACAGGTAGATCTTGTCTTTACCCATCAGTCCTCAAATTTGAACAACTTTTACTGTGGCTGGGGGAAAAAAAAAAAAAA
>VXBX01006132.1:328110-361931 GCA_013400415.1 Scytalopus superciliaris
TTTTTCATGTCAGATAGTATATTGAAGAGACAACTGTCATACTAAACATTTCTTGGGGACACTTCTCAGTATTTTCTGTTACTAGGGAATTGGCAATTAGATACTTTTTTCACTTCTTGCAGAGACAGGAGTGCAAGGGACTGGAAAGGTTAAGCTGCAATTGCTATTAACAGTGCAGTTTATTAGTTTTGGAGTTTACAGCTTTAAGACTCACTTAGATATTTTTCTCTTTGAAGGCACAGCATTTGCATGCACTTTTTCCAAAATATTTTTATATATATTTTGAATGAGTTACATTTAATGTTCAACTACTAGTTATTTATTGTTCAAGTATGTAGATTCATTTCTAGTAATACAGTGCAATTAAACATGCTGCCAATACATGCCTATATGAACCCATGAACTCACAGCAATACCCTGCTCCAAAATATGTATCACAGTTGCAGTCACTCAAAAATCCCACAACAAAGACATAGCAATAGCAAAATGGAATGATTTTTTGTGAGAACATTTTATATCTAAACTGATGGACTTCATTGCAATAATAGAGCCACATTGTCATAGGACTGTATAATCAATGACAATTGGGGAGGACCAAAAATTGGCTGGCCAGGAACAAAAAGCTGGGATCAGTGGCACAAGGTCTAGCTGGAGATCAGTAACTAGTGGTATAACCCAGAGACCAGTACCATTTCCATCCTGCTTAACATCATTAATAATTTGGATGATGGGGCAGTCCGTACCTTCAGCAAGTGCACTGATGACACTAAACTGGGAATAGAGGCTGATATGCCGGAGTGCTTTGCTGCCATTGAGAGGGTCCTCAATAGGCTGGAGAATTGGGCTGATGATAACCTCATGAAGTTCAGCAATGTGTAAAGTACTGCACCTGGGGAGGAATAACTCCAGGCACCAGTATGGGCTGAGAACCACACAGCTGGAAAGCAGGTTGGTGGAAAAGGACCTGGTGGACATCAGGCAGAACATGAGAGAGTGATGTGATTCTGTGGTAAAGACCACAAATAGTCTCCTGGGCTACTTTACAAGAGTTGCCAGCAGGTCAGAGTAGGTAATCTTTCCCTTCTATTTAACAGTGGTGAGGTGACACTTGGAGTACCGCGTATAGTTCAGGGCATGACAGCACAAAAGAAGAAGCTACTGAAGACCAGATCTACATAAAGCATGCTTCCAAGCAAAATTTAACAGATAGACAGTAAATAAATTTCACAAACAATTAGGAATCCATAATTTCCCATCTCCCAGATCATGTTAAGAACACTGTCCTTTATTGCTTCTTTCTCTCCCACGTACTATGTAGTCTTACAAAATACATTTTAATTCAAACTTCCATTAAAATCAGAAATTAAAGAAAAATGTTGAATTTGTTCTTGTCAGTAGACAACTAATTGTCATAAACAGGAAACAGTGTGACTTTTCATAAATAGTGGGTTCATATTCAGAATTTTAAATATAAACCAAATAATTATATTAATTGAATTATCAAATAATAATGGACTGTTATTAAAGTGAAATAGGAAATCAAATAATATTTCTTAAGAAAGAAGTGTGATTACATAGGTCCACCTGAGTGGATTACACAGGTAACAGTATGTGCAAGATGATCAGCACTTACTGAAAAAAATATTAAAGAAGAAAAAGGTTTCAGTTTCTCTTCTTTTATTTTAGATTCAGGGGCCCTCTTGAGAATAGTGTGCAAAACCAGTCATTTTAAGGTATGTTAATTTTATAAACCCGTATCTTGGTAGCCCTCAGTGGCAAAGGGATTTCTCAATGAAGCTCATGCATTTTTTTTAAAGAAAAAAAAAATCACCAGCAGTTTGAACAAAAACCAAAAAAAACATAAACATACAAACACTACAAAATATTTTTGGCAAGAAGAGTTAATATTTAGAAATGCAGATACTTTTTGTGTAAATTTGTGACTAAGGAAAAATTGTCACTAATTCAAAACAAAGACTACTACTAAATATTTTTTCATTATAGTATTCACAATAGCAATTGAACAAACTTTCAACAGTTGAGTAATTCATAATGCAAAACAATTATTTCAGAATTTTCCTTCAAATATTTTTTCTGTAAAAGTAAATTCATAATAAGTACCATTATGCAAGCTTTTGGAAAAAAAAATTAAAACCAGATCTACATAAAGGATAATCCATTGAAAAATAAAACAATCACTGAATTCCATAGCTAATGCAAGTAGATACTGTAATTTAACCATTTGATAATTATTGAACTTTGTACTTAAATAGTATAAGACAAACCTTTGATCAAGTCTGATATGAATGAAAAAGACAAAATTGTTAAATACTTAAACATCTTGTTCAAAGCCTGTCTGCATTTTTCCCATCTCAAAATTGCTTAACCGAACAATTAAGTGTTGGAAAGTACCTTGGGAGCTTAATAAATTTTTTTTCTTGGATGTTAATTTCATTTCTAGCAACAACAACAACAAAAAAAATTACTTAGAAGACTTTAGACAGTATCCAGCTAGGGCAAAATAAATATTTGTTTACCAAGATATAGCACAAAAGCAAGATTATTTTGTTCTATTTCAATTTGAACAGTCTCACATCACCCTCACCAGTTTTACAAAAAATATTGCTCAAAATTCATCACTTCTACAGTTTAAAATGTTCATCGGGATAGCAAAAGTAATGAAACATTCACAAAATACTATCATGAGATATTTCTGACTGCAAGTATTTCCTATTAAAAGTTCAGTGTAGGGAGAAAAAGTTCCTTATGGTTCAATTCTACCTTTTTTAACTATGTAATTGTGAAATTACATGTAGAAATACCAATAGAGTAGAAAATGGTTAAAATACATTTACACAACTATTCAAGAGTCAGCAGATACTCAATTTTAATAAAAACTTTTTATGTATTTTAGGGGAGTGTGTGGAGTTTGGGGAATACTCTGAGCCTTTAGTTCTACAGATTTTACTCACAGTAGGATTATTGATTCTGTCAAGGCAATACGCCGGCGGCTGTGGCCGTGTGGGTAAAGCCGCCGCCCCTGGATCCGTGCTCCTTCTCGGAAGGATGCCGGTTCGAGTCTCCTGCGGGGGTCTCGCTCTGCCAACTTCGTCCGGGCTTGCCCCGGCCAAGGCTAGAGCGTCCCAGGGCTAAAGGGGGTGGGGCCAGTTCTGCGCACGCTGAGCTCCACGTAATAAATCCATTCGCGCAGGCATAAAAAGCATCGTCGTTCGCGACGGCTAGCCACACACAAGGCAATACATTCTGAAATAAAATCAGTTTATCAAGAGCATCTCAGAAGCATTCAATAGAATGTGGAAGATACTGTTACAGTAATTTTTTAAGTAGTGCTGCTCTGGCTCTATGTCCTAGCCATTATTATCTTCTCGGTTTCATTAAAAGCTCATCAAAACAACACAATTATAATTTCCTCAGTTAAAAAAAAAAAAAAAAGTATTTCTTTCATGCTAATACTGAAAAAGAAGATAAAATACTTTTAATCTATTATTTTCAGGAGGCAGGCTATCATAACCAACCCTAGAATAGGAAAAAAAAAAACAGTTTGATATTTATATATGGTTTGGAAATATTTAAATATTTAAGTGAAGCAAAAATAACTGAAAATATAAATTTACACTATCATCTTTTCCTTGTAATAGTAGGAAATGTTAAATTTAAACATAAAATCTGAAAAGCAATTAGCAAATGTTGAACATAATATTGTAGTGCAACTGGATTAATGAAATAAACAATTAATATATTTACCTAAAGTTTCACCAATCACACCAAAGTAGACTACTATATTAATAATATTATTCAAGCACTTATAGAATAAGGTATAAAAATAAAAATATATAAGGATCAGCATATAGAATTTGTAGGAAAAAATAGTAAGTTTTAATTTTTTATGGTTTGTAATTCCA
The DNA here is from genome assembly GCA_013400415.1 of Scytalopus superciliaris. Classification (NCBI taxonomy): domain Eukaryota; kingdom Metazoa; phylum Chordata; class Aves; order Passeriformes; family Rhinocryptidae; genus Scytalopus; species Scytalopus superciliaris. The sequence continues at coordinate 332,034 of VXBX01006132.1, forward strand.
GAAGAATATATAAACTTGAAGTATCTTTAAAAAAAAATCGTGAAGTTCCCTCCTTCCCTGAGGGCATATGTCACCATATTTAATTAATGTATTGAAAATAATTGGGAAGAAGATGAACGTGTGATAAGAATCTGTTCCTGGACCTACAGCTGTGCAAAAAATAATAAGCCTTCTATGAATTCAAATTGCTGGGAAATGTAGGTGGCTCAAATTCATCTTTTGATCAGTTACCAGACTCAGGTTTCCTCACTTGCCTCTAGCTGATGGGATTCAACCTCACAGATTTTCTTAATTCTAAATGGAAGACTGTCCAGCACAAGCTCTCATTTCACACTTATATATTTCATTCTATTTCTAATACCGTGTCCCTTAATTGTTTCTTTATCTGACTTTTCTTCAGATTGCCAAATCTTGTCATTCCCAAATTTGTAAAATGCTACCTTTTTAAGCCAAGGTCATTTATTATTGGGTACAGTCTTTGAGGAACTATCCTAGTAATCTTTCTCCAGCCTAATAACTGCTCCTTAAACACAGATGGTGTGTTTTTTTCCTTTCTATTGTTTTCTTTTTAACTTAATTCCTTAACTACAAACTTTATAATCCTTTATTTTATTTATCTTGGTCATCTACATTTTATTTCCATTATCTCATTCGCAGTCACTGCCCATTTAGACTCCCTATTTACCATACCTTTGTTAGTGGAATGTGTTTATTGAAACTCAGCTGTCTCTAATAGGCTTTTTACTAATCCTGATGAACACTTTTTTTACCATTTGTTTTACTATTGTCTGTGAGTTTAAATCAGCTTGCCTTCTGGAAATTCCATGTAATCCCTGCACTTTCTAACAACCACTGTCTCTTATTTCCAACAGATATTCACATTTTTATTTATCCATTTTCATTTGGATCCTCTCTTTTTTTATTTTTTTCTGCTTGTTTCTTGACATTCAAATGAGCATTTCTAACAGTGCAGATACTTTTTGTGTACACAGTCATTAACTTAGCAGAGTTGCTCTCATATCCCTAATTTCACACTGCAAACAGATCACAGCTGGGTAAAAGAAATCCTCTCCTACCTATTTGTCCCTCTAAATCATGCCAAACGAACCATACAAAACACCCCGAAAACATGAATGAGGAAAAAGCACTGAGATGTCTGGCAGATGAGAATCCCTAGTATTAGTATATCTGCTAAAGTTTTATGTCATGAAAATATATCCCCATGTAATTATGTGCATTCAAATTACTCCCGAAAATTAACGTATCAGACGGTTTTAATGACATTTACATGTCTGGGAAACTGCTAATAGGTTTTAGAAACTTACAGGATTTTTGTGATTCTGAAAAGCAAGCAATCTGTTCTTGAAAGAGCTGCCTTAGGTCCACAAGAACAGATGCAAACAGAATTCTGTGCTGCCCACGATGAATGTGTTTCTCTATCCTTGGTCAAATATATCTAAGAAAGATCTCAGTTTGGACTGTGGTCATTCTAGAATTACATTCTAGAGTATGATTCATACCATCTCAAGCCTGGTTTGTCTCTAGAGTCTTTCTAGAGTCTATATATTTTTATATATTTATATATATATTTATAGAGTCTAGTGTCTTTCCTATAGAGAAAGTCTCAGCAACTGATTTAAATGATCCAAAATTTAAATGATTCAAAGTTTGAGCCCAGACTACAACTTGGTTTTCAATATCAAAGTAATAGCTATTCATGTTACTTTGGGGTTTTTTTCTAGAAATAAACACAATACTAATATACTATTTTCTTATCCTGAAGGAACTTGCATATTTCACACCCTGAATAATGAAACTGTCATGCAAGTTAGAAAGCAATAAATGCAAGACTCAAAAATAATCATTGTAGTGCTTGAAACTTCTTGTTATTTTAAATGCATAGGCAAACAAAAAAGAGAGAGGGAGATAAAGGGGAAAAGAGAAGGAAGTTGAACAGCAAAAATAAAAAAGGGACCTAGACAGCATGGTTAAGGATCTCACATGCAGACTGGGCAGTTCAGAAATCTTTGTATATTAATTGAGTAGACAGACAAATTGGCAGAACACAAAGAGACCATTAAGCCATGAACAAACTGAATATAATAATAATTCACAGCATATGAAAGAAAACTAGAACTCAGAAATTTCAAAAGCACTGTAAGATATCGTCACAGGACATTCTGCAGATTTCATACACAACATCAGTGGAGTCTCAACATCAGATAACATATCCTAATGGAGACCAATAATATTATTTAAAAAAAAAATTAAAAAAAAAAGGGGGGAGAAGAAGAATACAGTTAAGAAGAATACAACTATTTGAAATCGTCCACAGAACTGTCATGGAAAGCCTGTGCGTTTTTTTCACATGGGCTTCAACTGAAAAATAATCTGTAAAATTCAAGAAAATGCAGGCTACTTCTATTTTAAAATTAATAACCAAAACACACACAAAAAAGAGAATTATACTGAGATGGAATTCATTATAAGATTGGGCTAAGATATGCAAATTTTTCAAAATTAAAAATCTTCAATTAAGTCTTTTAAAACTGAATATGGAATTAACAATCAAAAGAATGGCTGAGGGGGAAAAGTTTTTGAAATAAAATATGCAAACATCAAATAAAAGATGAAATAGAATTTAATATGCAGTTTCTTATTTTTTTCCTGTTTTTCAATTTTTAACATTTTCACTTAATTTTTTGTTTCTGTTACATCATTTATTTCTAGGAATTTTTTTCCTTCATGTTGCAAAACAGTATTAGGAAAAGTTAGAATTAAATAGGAAACATAAGAAAGCAGTGAACAGTATATGAAGTTAAAACAGTCTTTTCAATCAAGTCATTTAAAAGCAGTACTTTTTTCTCTTTTAGAACTTCCAAATAAATGCTTCCTCAAAATTCCCCAAAACCGTAATTTTTATTATTTACTGTTTTCATACATCATTACTTCCTGATAAAATCTTCTGTCGCACAAATGCTTCTAAGTGACGAGATGTCCTCCTAGATAGGAAGATACACATCTTTTTACTGATACACATCTGTTTACTGGTGCATATGAAAACAATTTTCTTAAAACTGCTTTATGAAGTGACCTCTTCACACACACCCCAAGATGTATCAAACTGACTGTTATACTAGATTTAATTTTACTTACACCACAAATACAAGCTTTTGTTTGCAACACCTCCAGAGTTTAGCTATCCAGGAGAAAATTACATTTAAATCTGACTTAAATCTACCCTGGAACTCTAAAAGGAGGCAAGTCTGTTCCTTGATGATTGTAGTATGTTCTGGAAAGGACCTAAATGGATATGTCTGCACTTCACCAGCTAAATCTTAATTTTACACTCGGATCTTAGCAAATTCCTCATACAAGAGTTCCTTAAAAGTTCTGAAAGGAAATCAAACGTAAAAAGTGTTTTCTAGAAGGATCAGAATCCCAGTATAAGCCATATAAGCAATAACAAATGCACTTTCAATATTACATGTAGTAACTAAAGAAATCATACTACATTATCTGGCTACAGTGAACCCTGTGAGTTGTTTACATATGATATGTAATAATTTTTGGATAAGAACAAGTATTAACAGTACATGGACATTTATACAAAACCAATCAAAAAAGATCTGGAGGTAACATTTAAGCTGTAAAGAAGAAAGCTGAAAATCAATCCTTCCACAGAAGCATTTACAGACATACTTTCAGTATCACACATGGCTCCAAAACCAGAAGCAGAGGCCAAATTTTAACCTACGATTGAAGAAATAGTGCAAGTAAATAAATAATAAAAAAAATCTGATTAAGCAAGAACAGTAGACACTAGAAATTAGGGGAGCTGTTACAGGAGGGACTAATTGCAGCTGAACTGTAAGGGAACCAGATGGCTGGCATTTCAAACAAGGCTTCAAATAGATTTTAAAGGAGTTCTTAAACAGAAGAATGGGGAAAAGCTGACAGCAGTGATAAAATATGTACTAGATATATAACACTGAACTGTGGCATGGAGGTGCAGTTTTAGAGAAGGACTGCTAGTGAATGAAAACCTAGAGAAAAATATTCAAATGGAAAACAGATGAGATGGATCGAATTATTACAAAAACTAAAAACACTTTCTAAAGTGCTTCCATGAAACTATTGAATGCCATGCTCCATGGTTATGATGCTACCTAACTGTTCAAAATTGGTATGAGACTTACTTGGAAAGCAGATTATTACAAGGCTGTTAAGCTGGGGTTTGAAGAAATAATGACGGATAGTTTACAAACTATGAAGTAGCCTTACTATGGTATAGGTTTGGTATAGAAGTTTGCATATTCTCACTAAAAAGCAATGTTGTTATATTTTTGACATATGCTGCAATTTTGTGTTTGCACAGATCTGTGTGCTTCAACATTAAAGCTCAAACAGAACAAGCTTAGCATAGACCTGAGTAAATAATTCTGTTGCAAGGCAGAGAAAGCACAAAGCAGCTATGTTAAGATGGAAATTACAGTTCAAGGTAACAGAATTTGAATTTTGCAACTTCTTTCAACCTTATCAGTGTGTTTTTATCATAGTCATTCATTATTTACATTTTAAAATGCCTCCCTATCTCTCATCACAATCAAGGTAAAAGTTTTCACAGAAGCTGCAATACACTTCTCTCCTACTTTCCTGTGTGAGTAGTTACGAGCTAACAGTAAAACCTTAAATCAGACATTTAAAACTAATTCTTGCTGTTATAGTCATGACTGACTGAGAACATTCCTGTATTTGAGATGGGTTGTCATTGTCCCAGACCTGCATACCAATAGAAGCACAGAAGGACACATAGCCATTAAAAGAAAGGCTGAACATGACAAGAAAATATTTTATGGAATGGGATGAAAGTCACATGATTCTTTAAAAGAGGAAAAGGAACTGGGGAGGGTCAGGAAACAAAAACAAACAACTGACAAGGGGAAACTGGACCTGGTAAAATAGTCCTTAAAGGGCCATGGAAGAAGGGTAGGACACCTCTCTTCCCTGCAAATACACATCCCATTAACAGGCAGAAAAGAATTTTTTAAAAGCGTATCTAAAATTAGCTTACAGTACTTCTACCAGAAAAAGGCTTTAGTCCCCACAAAGATTCTTTTTGTCATTTGCACAGTCTAGATTATAGGCCAGTGTACCTGTGAGTAGATCTACACAGTAATCACATGTCAAGTAACACTAGATATTGAACAGTAGTCACTTGTAGTGATTTTGCTCAATTGAAGTGACAAGAAGTATCTAATCAAAACATTATTATACATGAAAAACTGGATTCTATCTATTATGTTTAGGAATTTACAGATAATAGGATTGGTTTAGGGTTCACTTTAGAGATCCAGTTCATTGTCTTTTGCTTGGGTTTCTTTTATCCTACAGCTGTTTACATCAGTGCAGTGAGTCTACAGATCAAGCTGAATGACTCACTGAGAAAAAAAAAAAAAAAAGCCCAGGGAAAAGAGGAAGCAGAGGTGCCTCACCAGAGTCCCGCTACCAGAACAGCACTTCCTACAATTATCAACAGTTCCAGATTAGGAAGGAAAAAGAGGTGTCTCTATTTTCTCTACAAAGTATGACATACAGGGATGGTACTTTGCAAACAACTTAGGATGGGTCTTTGACAGCAGAATGTCTAAATCTTCTCCAAAACTTTCTTCTGTGTGTTTTTAAAGGTAAAGCTTATCAGAAAGAAACAAGCCTTAAGAAGGCCAAAACACTGCATTAAGGAACTGGTTTTAAGCCAACAAATAATATTACTTTTAAGATGTAAAGTCTTCAAAAGTCATTTAACTAAATGACTGCATTAAATAAGTTACATTAGCCTGCACCGTCACTTAAACAAATTATATTAAAATTGGTTTGATTTTTTAAGACAAAATTTGAAAAATATTTTTCAGAAGTAACAACTAATCTGTCTTGTAAAAAAATATATTGTGTACTCAGTCATATTACTATCAAAGTTATTATTTGTTCTACACATGATATATTTGTACATGTTTTCTTCTATGAATGCATTTTTTATTATATGCTTATTTTAGAAGGAATATAGAATCAACATACTTCTCAAGCTTTTTTGTTGTTGTTGTTTTGGTTTGGTTTTAGTTTTTTAAAATGTATCAGTTAGTTAAATACAAGGCAGTATAATATTTCTTTAATGAAAAGTACCTAAGAAACCTAACCACAAACCTTACACATAACTATATACTCTGCCAGGATATATTTGTATTTGCTGCATTATCTCTTGAAACAGAAACCAAATTAAAAATTGCATAGTGCAACTTAGTTCTGGCACTTCTTTTTAGTCCATAGTGCTGAACAGCTTTGCTAAGACAACATGCAAATTAAATACTTTCCCTTTGGTATTGATTCTTCAACCACTTCCTGACTGACTCTCTCAAGATGAAACTAGGGTTGTGCTGAGCAAAATTTGTGACTTTAAACTATATGGTAGAGATTCGCATTCAGTTTGTTATCCACCTAGATTTCACACACACACTACAGGATTCAAAAGCAGTTCAATGCTCCATACTATGCACCTGTTTACTACAGTTTCCAGCAATTCCAGATACTAAGCAGATGAGTTCTTTAGGCAACACACAGCTCTCATAGATAACATGAGACTTCTGTTTATAAGATTTCAGAGCAACAGATTGCTTTCCAGACTGATATTTCTTGTGTCTGCTGAACACATTGCTTATTTTACAAACTGACAAAGAGAACAAATTATGATGATGCCTGCAGCAAATGACTTGCTCTGTATTGCTGTCCACAGGTCACTGACTCGGAGGATTTCCCAGGACTGAGAATAAAATGAAATAGCCTGTCTCAAATAGGAAACATTCAACATGCTCAAAAAGGGTGTATTACTTTTCAGGCCAGAAAGTCTTCAGACATAAACTTTTTTTCCTTCAGCAGTTAACCATTGAAATAGTGCTGCATTTCTTTGTTTTTCATTTTTTCATTTTTTTCTTTTTAATTTTTTGTGGTGTCCTGTTTCCTTCCTGCTTTCTGTTTTGTAATTGTTGACCAACTGTTTTCACGGTCATAGCATTTATGACAACTGTTCTCATGTGTATTAGCTGGTATTTATAGAGTATGAGTTCACACAGTATCATCACAGTATCATAGATTAGTTTGGGTTGGAAGGGACCTTTAAAGGTCATGTAGCCAAACCCCCATTCCTTCAGTAGTGTTTCCCACACTTGTGGCACTTGGACTGACAAGAGACAATGCATTCCCATTGTATCTATCAACACTTCCAGAACTGTCAGTATCTTTGAACTATTTCTGCTCCTGCACAGAATGCACAGCCAGCAAACTAAAGCAGGGACACATTGCTCAACCAGCACCAATATACAAATGCACACACAATACAGCTATCCTGCTTATTCCCTTGCTACATAAGCTTAGAGAAACTGCTCATGCAGGACTTTCCACAGTACTGGTGAGATCACTAATATGAGGCCATGAAAATGCCACTTAGATCTTAATGGTCCCTACTGTTAACTCCAGCTACTGTCCCACTCTGCTTGAATTTTTGTTGATACTTCCATCCTGATGTTATGTTATTCTATTTAGTTGCTGAGCCCCTACTCTGAAGAGGCTAACTATGGGATGGCTTTGTGATGTGTATCAGATTTCTAAGTTAGAGCCACTAATTTGATTTTCACTTCTGAGTAGAGAGTTGATATCCTGCTTTGCTTAAAATCTTATTTGATATCGGTCTACATTTCTCTTCCCTTTCTACCAAATACGTTGTTCCATGTGTGTCAGTTTGAGAATACTCCTTTATCTGTTATTAATGAAATAATGAAATTGATTTCAGGAGTAGGTATTATAATAGTGTATGTTGGAGTGGTGGGAGGGGTTGCAGGGTGCTATCTATGAGAAGCAGGCGTAAGATGAAAGACTTGCAAGCTGAATTCCTAAACTCATTTCTAGTAGATTATACAATAATTGTCATGGTTACCATTGCACAATTAATTACCTAAATGGGAAGGCCAGCAGCAAAAGTAATCTGCAATACCACTCTTGAAAACAATCCTCTATTGAAAGTATCCTGAGATTGCTAAACTGGTGTTCACTCAGTCTCTCCTCTTGCAAAAATGTTTAGGAGCAAACACAGCTATTCAGTTCTAATACCAGTGAATATTGAATGGCTGGTGCATAAAGTGCACTGAAATTTTACTTCCCAATTATCTCTACAGGAAACCTGTTATTCAAAGGTGCAAACTTCAGGTTACCCCATATCAACAAAAAGCATTTAAGAAGAAAAAGTGAAGAAAATAAGGTTTGAAAGTGAGTCTCCAAGAGCATGTTACTGAAGAGTGTATCAAACTAAGCATCTGAGACTGTCAAATGCTGTACTCTAGAGAATTCTCTCACTCCATGAGAAAGAATTGCATTTCAGTAATCAAAAAAGTGATCACAATGTTTAATTTGTGACTTTTACACAGCCGTTGGAACTATTCTAAGAGGCAGAGGGATTCTAACTGTTAGATGATTATCATAACCTAAAGTAAAGAGGCACAAACTTGATATCAGTGGTAAAAAGGGAGCACAGCTGCAAGTGCCACACCTTGTGTATGAATAATTAAAAAAAGGGGTTCTTTGTATGTGCAGATGAGGAGTCAGGTAACGTATTCCATCATAATTTCCAATCTGTGATTGAACAGCTCTTACAAAAACACGTATTAACTTGCCTGTGCTGTGGCACATTGCTAAAAGCTTTAAAAAACAGTGCTGGGAATTTTAGTTGTTAGTATGACAAATCAGTGTCAAAACAAAATCTCATCTCACTACTTTTGTAACCTTTCTGAGCAAGGTAAATGGGCAAATGCTGGCACGGCAAAGAGAGTGCTTACCATTCCATAATAATGACCAGCAGCAAAGGAAAAATTAGACTGTCACATACATTTAATGTCTTATGAAGTAGTGGCATTTATTCCCTTAAAGAATGCAAGCATCAATTCTGTCAGGGACAGTTCACAGCCCTTTGTGGAGAAAGGAAATATTATTTCATGCATATTAGCTAACAGTCCAGTAATCTAGCAGTATGATATGGGATCCTTTTGATACAAGTTCAGACACATTTTTTACTGCACATAGAAACTGGAAATAATTTATCCTGATAGAAGCATTTAAATGTCCAGTATAGTCACTAGTGGTAGGTACCTACGGAGATTTCCAGGAGATTTGGTCTGCCTAATTTAGACAGTCAGACATAGGAGTATCTTCTGCTATGGCAAGATTTTCTAAAATTAGGAAGACTTTATTTACCCTGTAAAAAGAAGCTCCAAGCAATGTCTATTATTTTGAAATGTGACAGCTTTTTGAGACTGTCTTCTGAGAGAAGAAACACACTGCAATGACCAAGGTCCAATTGCCCGTAATCACAGCTTACCATACTTACTTCATAACCTTAGTATTTCTACTTGTAGGAACAATAAATTAATCATGTTTTTAAATTATTGGGGAAGAAAGAAAAATAATTACCATTATTATTTGTGCCATATGCAACTGACTTTGCTTATCTTGATTGCCTATTAGAGTGATAGTTGCAGACTGCAGTACATAAAAGAATATGCACTGAACCCATTATTTGCCTGCCGTGAAGATAAATGAATGAAGAAGAGCCCATCATTTAAAACTCTCCAAAACTGGTGTCTGTACAAGTAAGGACTTTTACAGAAGAAGGTGACTTTGTCAAGCCATATTCAGCACTGACTGATTCAGCAGAGTTCATGTCAGTTCCTCTAATTGCACTCCGTTGCTGTGAATACAAACCTGTAGTCCAGAACACAGATTACAGCCATCGGGGTCTAATGGAATCAAAAAGTTCTATTGATTCTCTGGTAAATCCACTATTTACAGAAAAGGCAGGATTACTGTGAGCCTCTCACAAAGGAGAACTGCCCAGAAACCACAGACTGCTGAAAAGAGATACTGTCACTTACGCAACCTGATTTCAGGGGTTTAAAATTTCTAACAGGAGAGAACCTGAAAAACAGAGTAGGTTTAAGCACTGTATACTTATATATTTTAAAGCTGATTCTTTGTTTGGGATTGTTATACATTTGTATGTGTAAGTGGCAAGAATAGAGGTGATACTAACAGAAAATTTGTTTTGTTCTGCATGCAGGGCCAAGTGGTCTTAGTCTGTTTTCTTCTGTACACAGTAAGATTGAGACCCCCACAGGAAGGGATCTCTGTTTTTCTTTTGACATTTGATAATATTTAGTCATTTCTATGACAAGTATGTGCTGTCTGATTTTCGGAGAGCTCACTGTATCCTCCCTTATATGGGATTTCCCTTAACATCTCAAAATATTCCTTCTTGACTTCTTGCTGGGAATCTTGAAAGTAAGAAGGGAAATTCAGCACAACTGGTGATAAAAGTGCTAATACTTTCAAAGCAAATAGGAAAAAAAGAGATTAAAAATAAACTTTGGATTTACTAGAAAGAATTACTTTTTCTGGTCTGGAAGGACAAGATTCAGGAGATGCTTTTCAGTTTATTGTAAATTATGTATTCTAAATGTGAATCTGGTCACTATCTTCAAATTAGACCTTCTATAGTTTAATTGTAAATTTTTAACACTTGGAAAATCATATAATCATAAAATGAAATATGTATGTATATATATGTCTGTATAAGTTAAATATTTCTCTTTAGAAAATGGTATATTTCTAATTGGTGTGTTCAAACTGAAAACCTTCTGGAAAGCCTCAGAAACATGACACAAGAGTGAAATCCTTCAGAACAGACACCTAACTGCAAGTGTGTAAAGTATAGATGTCACCATGTGGGCAATGTACCCAAACTCCCCTTTTATTGTGCAAGATGAAAGAACTACTGTTCATCTTATCCTGAAGCATACATTTACACAGGGCCAAATGAGCAGCTCTATAAGGTCCATGGAGTAGATCTGCATGAGGGAAGTTTAAACACCAAAATACAGGTGTCTGATCAAAGAATTGAATTCCACTCCTGCTGCAAACAAATGTCACAGGTTATTACTGATTAAATTGCATTTCAGTGCATTTTATCATTTTTACTGTGAAAACCACCAGAAGCAAAGCTTCTGAGTCTTTGTGCCTGTTGATCTTAGTAAGTGGCAGAGGCTACTCAGTCCTGAAGACCTCAGTACCATCACAGGCTGTACAAGCAGAAGAAAATCAGGCTATATTGTCTAGAGATACACAGAGCTCTGATGTGGTTAGGAAGGAAGGACCATGTCTTATGATATGATGAGACAGAAAGAAACGTTACTTTGATATCCTGAATCTTGAAATGTTTAAAAGCTAATATGAAAAGTCAAACAAGCCTAAATTAGCACTATCATTTCCTTTTTCCTAATACAGAGAGCAAAGCTCTACGTACAAAACACAACTAAATAAAAAAAAAATTTACTTGTTTAGCAAGGCTACAGCAACATGGGATTTGTATAAAAATATATATAGTTGTCTCCATAAATAAATTATATACCAACCTGCCAATCTTTGTCACTGTAAAGCTGAATTAAAGTTTATAAACTTTTATAAATGTCAGGAAATTACTGGTTCTGAAAAGCATGAAATATATGTTTTATTTTTATCAAATTAACAATTCAAAATTTTGAAGTTCAATAATACTGCTTGGATAGAGTGCTAGACGTATAACTGTCTGTGTGTGAGGCAACACCACAATCCATTAAGCTTCCCTTATTTACCTGTCCATCATAAGCTTAATATGTGATTCATCCTTTTCATATCATAAAGGACAAAAAGGTGATCTTTTGTATTTGAACCTCTACTTTACACTCCTCAACTTCCTTTCCCAAGCAGTATATGGTAGAGAAGAAAGCTTTTTCTGCAGTTTCTTCAGCCCTTTTTTTCTGAGGAAAAGCAGTTATATATCAGGTCTCTAAGGAATCTGATGCTCTCTTTATCCCCTGGCCCTGTTTTCATACTCAGAGCTACAAGAAAAGAAGCTATACCACAGAAAGACAACATATTTGGAGGTTAGTAAGAATTTCAGTATGTAAATTAAATGTCCTTTTCCCCAAGACCCACTCGAGTCTTTTGAGAATAGGGCAAATAAGCTCTCAAAATGAAATACTTTATAATGGAAATATTCTACTCTTTTAGATCCTCACTTGAGGAGAAAACAACACAAATCCTAGTCTCTAGAGGAAAACAACACAATAAAATATACAGCGCAGATTTAATATCAAAGGAGGAGGGCATTCCTGGTAGATGAAAGACCTTGGAACTTACCCAGTAAGATTTGCAAAGTTTATCTTTGCATACTACTTAGTAGTTATTAATTAAGTCATAGCATCTCTTTATAGGAAAAATTGAATTCATTTTCCCATTGTAGTCACCATTTTAATAAAGAAGAGAAACAAAAGCATGCTAAAGATGGAGGTATACGAAGACACTTCTTTTAAGAAGGAAGGAATAATGATGGACTCAGCTTCAATCCTAACACTGCTTCCCCCAGAAAACAACACTACTGATGGAAAAGAAATTTTTCTGGTTTTTTTGGTTTTGTTTTTGTTTTTTTATTCCCCGATTTCACCATTGTTTCTTTTACTGTTAGAGAAGGTCTGTTGTTCACAAATAGAGAAATAAGACCCAAACAGGTTTACCATGAAGCTAACAGTAGTATCTCAACTCCAGAAACCATTTTGGAAACTGTATTTAAAAGCTGTCAAGAACATGAAAAAAAAAACAAAATTAAAACAAGTCATTAGATGGAACTAATTGCACTAGGCAAGGCAATTACATCTAATATCTCTGATTCTCATGTCTGGGGAATGAGGTAGAGAAGGGGAATGGAGACCATAAAGGTGCCAAGATTGCATGCTCTCCCTTTACTGGTGCACGTGAGAGGATGCTGGATTAGATGGATCACTGAGAAGAGATGCCAGTAGAACATTTCTTGTCACTGAGTCTTCAGATCAGAGTGAAAACTTGTATTTTTAAACTGAAATACAGAGCTGTCAGCAAAATAACTGTTGCCTTCAACAGAATCAGACTTTTGTCCTGTGTTCTGGTTATCTGTCCAAATAGATACAGCATGTAACCAAAGACACCTGTAATCCTGCAAATTTACTACAATACTGTGATTGTACAGAACCATATTGGAATTAACTGCCATGAAAGCCTTAAACTAAGTAACAGATATGTACATCAGATAATGAACACCAAGTCCTTTAGCAAGCATGTGATTTTCACTCAAACTTCCCAGTTTTTCTATCTGGCAGCTAAGCCAAAAACCTTGCAACAATACTAGTTAAGAAAGAACCTACATTTAGTAAAGAGGGAAGAAGGAAATTATTTATATTTTTATTTAAACATATGCACCCAGTTAATATCCCTAAATCATACTGTTTGTGATTCTATATGGTTATTGCAATGCCAAGCTGTGGTATTCGCAGGTACAGATGGCTCAGATGCCAGTCTCACTTCCTACACTTATCTACCATATGCAAGCCTTTCAACTAAATCATTTTTAATAACTGAAGTGAGACAGAGAGCAACTGGTCTTTTGCTGTTGATGTGCACTCAGCAGTAACTTAAATTAACAATTAGCCTTTAATGTACAGTAAATTAATACTTTCATTACTAGAGTGGTAGTTAGTACCTATAGGAAAAAGCAGCTTACCTGAATAACATGTTTCAGCTTGTCAATAATTTGATTGATTACAGGATCTGTTCCCTTCACTTTGACTTCTGGATTTGTAGACTGAGCTTTGATTCCACTGCCAACCACTTGACGTGTATAGCTAGTTTAACAGAGAAACACACAGAAAAATGGTTTAGTAACTTATTCTACTTTCAGAGTCATCTTCTAGTTTGTATTATCTCTCATAGCACCAACATCCTAGTTTAATGAGGTACCTTAATTTTGTGCACACATTTTTCACAAAGAAGAAATACAACATAATTAGTACACTCCACAATGGTCTGCTTTTATTATAGCTCTAAGTTTATTATAAACTTTAACAAGGAAAATTATTTACATTTTGAACCATGAAACATTCACCCCTATGCATGGCTTTTTTGTATGTGTGGAAAAAGACTGTCCATTTTGGTTTTGTTAAATATGGACTACATGATGATTGCCTAAATGGGTCCCATTTCAGTTCTAAAACAAACTCCAGATTCTGCACACAGTGTATGTTCAGAACTAAACCTGAAGTCTCATAATGGTTTTTGTGAGTGCACATGTAGACAGAATATTTATTGCAGGACAACAGCCAAATTGTGCAAAAATTAGTTAGCATTACGTAAATTATATGAATACAGAGTAGGCTAAAATGTATTTAATATGTAATAAAAGAAGAGATGGAAACCAGATATATGCTGATTCCAGAAAGAACTGCTGTAGCAAGTAGAACATTGTTTCTGATACATCAAAACTCAAAATACATAAACTAAACTATTAACCTAGCAGAATTCTGTGACTTATTAAGATGCAATTCTTTATTCAACTTACCATGTTATATGTAATACTCAAACTATGCAAGAAAAAGAATATCTACCTTCTCATCACAGATATTGGACAATATGCAAATACTCTCCATATGTTACATTTTGCCTGCATCCTCTGTAAGAGGACAGTTCTATATATCTCTGTCTCAAAAGTATTTTGCCAGCTGTTGTGTTGTAAGAAAAAGAAAGGAAATAACCTTAACAGAAATGGAGTAAAGAAAAGTCTAATTCCCACCTGTTAGATTTACATATGAGCATAGACACAGCATACTCCAATTTTGCAAATTTTTTTTTAATGAAAAACATTACAGTTTCTTTTTGGTCTGCAGAAATCCTTCCATATACACTAAACAATGAATGCTATTCAATAAGACAAGGTTGCCACATAATAATATTTTATCTTTGATCTTTACTTAAATATCACCTTAAATGAAATTTAGGATACTTCTAAGGAAGAGTATACATAGAGTACATGAATGACTCATATTCTTCACAAAGTGTTATTTTGATTTATAGCAAAATCCTGTGACAGTCATTTGTCTAAGTCAAAATAAATAAATCAATAAGGAATTTATTCCTGCTAAACAATGTTGCACTCACCAGAAAGACAACTGGTTTAACTCAGCATACTGGTTTAATGCAACACAGAAATTTCTCTTCGTACTGCAACACTATAAAAAAGTCTTGAAGGTTATTGGTATCCTTTCTATGCAGTGCTCTTGTTTTCTGTTGCACAGCACGCAAAATATGTTTTCACTTTCTGTCATTCAGAATTCTTCAATTAACACCTCTTTTTCAAATGGTGCAAAACCAACTATTACACATTCACCTCTGAGCTGCATAAATTTGAAAAAGAATACCTTTTCTCTTTAATTCAATTGATGATACTCATTTCTCTAACCATGCAGGAAGAAATAAATTATACAGAAGCTGAGACTTCCCTAGGCTACAATTTTATTAATTTAGCTCACCTGGGAATTATGTGGCAATGACTCATTCAAGACTGACCAAAATTTCTTTTTCAGCTACATCTACAATGAAATCCACAGCCTTACAAAGCTGGTATTTGCCATAGAACTAACCCCCCCTCTTTCACATGAGAGAAAGCATCTGGGAAAGTAATGCTGGTCTGGTGAGTGGACCTGATAGTAGGAATTCCAGTCATGTTCCCTAAAGTCTTTAGCTCTGGTTCATAAGAAACTGTTGTATTTACTCACCAGTAACAAGTGTTAGCAAATAAATTGGTTTTTTTTCTCTCTCCTATTCCTAGTCATTCTCTTACAGTCATTCATTTTCATATTCTCTCAAAGCAAAAATACATATACATCTTCTCCCCAGGTAGATGAACTCTATTATCTATTAAAATTTCTTTCTAGACAATGATTGATTCCCCTTTGTCACATACAAACAAACAAACCAAAAAAACAAACAAAAATTTTATAAAACCAAATAACCTTTCTAATTTACTCATTTTCAGTATTGTCAACTCTGTGTGGCCCAACGGCTCTTTGCTATTTCATGTTAGAAGCTTCAGTTTGTCCCAGAAATATGTCCAAAATTCATTTGAATATTCTCTCAGATCTCATGAATCAGACAATTCCTATACAAAGTCCAGATGTTCTTACCTAGAAACACTGCCTGTAGCACATCTCAACCTTCACCTCTTTTTCTTGCTTTGGCACAGAAAGCAGATGTGCAGTATGAGTGGCCATGCCCTTCACCAGGCTACTTTCTCTTCCTTTCAGGAAGGAAATCCATTCTGTCACTTACATGCCAAAAAAAACCCCAATATGACAAAAAAACCCCAAACAAACAAACAAACCTGCTAACATTAGCTACGCAAATTGCATCCTTGCTGGCTGTGCAGAGATGGGGTTTGCTTTTTCCAGTTGAGAGTGGTGAAGGATAAGAAGTTGAAGACAAGCTGTCATGCGCGATGAAGCAATGACAAGTAGCAGACTACTGCTGGATACGACATCTTTACGTGAACAAGTATTAGATCATTAGGTGTTGTTAGCAACAACCTTGGTATTACTTGTTCTTACTTCTTCTGAGCTGTTTAGCACCTTCCTACTTTCTGTCTCCTAGCCTTTCTCTCACCAAAAGTTGGAATGATCCTTTTCAGGGCTTACAGAATAAGAGATTTTGTCATTCCTCCTGCTTTGCACTGCCTGCAGGGCTACTTATCCTCCATAACAATGTTCCCAAACAGAACAGTGCACCTTTCCACCTAAACCTTTACAAATGCACTGACTGTGCCCAAAACTGTTCAATCCCTGTTCTGTGAAAACTAGTATTTATGGCTGTTACAGGCCCATAAGACTCCAAATAACACACAAGATTATGTCAATAGAGAAAAGTTTGGACAGACGGCTGTTATAATCACTACACATTTCAAAGTTTTATGGTTTATCATCAGGTTTACTATGTTTACCACATGCTCCAGCTTGATTCTTAAAAGAGTTGATACTTCTCTCCAGAAATCCTTATACTTATGAAGTACTGTGTTATTCAAGCTTTGTAAAGTTTGTACTCCTTCAAGAGCTTTTAATTTTGTATTCAGAGACTCCAGTCTCAGATTCTTGAAATTAAATTCTTGAATTAAATTAATTCTTGAAATGAATTCTCCAGCTTCTGGATCTCAATTGTCACCCAGGAACATGCCTTATAAAGCACATATAGAATATAAACAGGTGAATGACAAAAGTTAAGGCTGATTTGAACACAATTCCATTTGGAAGAATATTTTGACCTAAAAGTATTGGGTGTGACTGGCAAGGATTTGTCAGCCTGGGTGCTGCAGGAGTAGTTTCTGTGAGAAGCTGCTAGAAGCTTTCCCTGTGTCTGCTACAGCCAATGCCAGCTGGCTCCAGGACAGACCTGCCACTGGCCAAGCCCAAGCCCATCAGCAATGGTGGCAGCACTTACGGCATAACAGATTTAAAAAAGAAAAAAATCTGCTGTGCAGGAGAAGGTGGAGCAACTGAATTGAGAATATGAGAGAAACAGCCCTGCAGACCAGTGGAGAGAGGACTCTATGCCAGAGCAGGTTTGCTGGCAGGTCTTTTGAACCTGTGAAGGACTCAGGCTTGAGAGTGTGTTTCTGATGTACTGCACCCTGTGGAAAAGACCCATACTGGAACAGTTTGTAAAAAAGGATTCATGCTGGAGAAGTTCATGGACAACTCACTCCCATGGGATGAACTCCATGCTGGAGCAGAGGAAGAGTGTGAGGAGGCAGAAGTGGTCTAGACAATGTATAATGAATTCCCAAGTATGAATACACTCAACATACTGAAGTAAATGAATATATATGTTTGTATTTTTTTCTTGTTATTGGAAATCCTAAGCCATATTAAGCTTGCTTTCACTGTGAGGTGATCTGGGTTTGACAAATTGACATTAAAAACTCTCACTTAACTTTGAGTTTGTTGTAATTACATGCTCTGACAAGTCACAAGGCAGATTAAAATCCTTTACTCTTTCTTCAGGTGTATAATAAGGCAACAAAACCTTACGAAGTACTGCTTTATTGATTCTTATCACAAAAGTAAGATTATGGTAGTCAGTCCCCTTTTGTTTAATCTACTCTTGCTGCTTGAAATGGTATCTTTTGCATAAAAAACTTATAAATTACTTCTATGCTGTTTCATACTCCACATATCATTGTGTTTAATTAACAAATGTCTATAAATCTAACATCTTCAAACATTCTAATGTAAACTAAATGATCTGTCAAAGCTAAACAGGCTATCGGGAATCTAAGCATGGTACACAAAACTTCATCCCTGTAGACTTACATTTACATGCAAAGTATGTTTCCCATTAGCTGGGGGGAGAGGGGGGAGAATGTAAAAATGTCAGACTGTTGGTTTGAAAGGCTGCATTTATTATAAAGTTTTAATACAGCATTAATCACTTTCTGTTTCTCTAACTCATAATGTACAAGTAATGGCAAAAAACATTTTAAGGATCCCCACAGAGGTAGTCTGACTTGAGCAAATGTTGTTCAGATTTGAATCCTGAGGAAAAAAAATGACAAATTTCTTGCTAGAGAAGTAATAGACCCGCCATCTGTGCTCATTTCTGCATGAGCATGGTAATGTATCACATCACTTTAATAGGCAGACTTGGTCCCCAAGTACTATTCATTTTCATCAACATTAGGAAAAAAAAAAAAAAACCCAAAAAACCAAGCACCAATGTATTTGTATTCTATAAACATGTTTTAAAGTGATGAATAACAAGATGCCCATTTCCTGAGTTCAATATATGAATATTCATATAAATTACCTATTACTCTCTATTGTACCTATGAATACAGTTGGTGATGTTTATATTTTATTTTATTAAGATATCTGATAAAAGATCATGTTTTATTGGCTATCACCAATTTTGTGGTATGTGTAGTTAATTCTTGTAAAGAATCAGCCATTTTGGACAAGGCACTTAAGGCAGATCTGTATCTCTATATTCCTCCAGCACAAAATATTATATTGTATTATATTGTGATGACAAAAAAATACTGATACACCATATTTATTGCCAACAACTGATTATGATTTTCCCTGTGGAGCTCCTTTTAGCCAAATTGGGCCACGTTTCAAGTAGGAGATCAAAGTAACAAAAGGTGTATTATGACAGAAAATGCTATTCTTCAGAATATCCCTAAGTGTCCTGGAAGTCACACCTCTCTCAAAAGACTTGGTGATGTTCAGCAAGTTTAGCTGGTCATCCTATCCTGATATATCTCTTTCAACTGCTACTATCACCTTTTGACACCACGTTCTGGTCACTAGCAGTATTCCTCAGGGCTCAGTATTGGGGTCTGTCCTGTTTAACATCTTTATCAATGGTTGGAGAAGAGGCTCGAGTGCATCCTCAGTAAGTTCACAGGCAACATCAAGTTAGGTGGGTAGATCTGCTGGAGGGTAGTAAGGCCCTACACAGAGATCTGGACAGACTGGATCATTGAACTGAGGACAGTTGTGTGAGGTTCAATAACGCCAAGTGCAGGGTCACAACAACCCCATGCAGCACTACAGGCTTGGGGGAGACTGGCTTGAGAGCTGTTCAGTAGAAAGGGACTTGGGGGTACTGGTCAACAGCTGTCTGGATATGAGCCAGCAGTGTGCCCAGATGACCAAGAGAGCCAATGACATTGGCCTGTATCAAGAATAGTGTGGCCAGAAGGACCAGGGCAGTGTTTGTTTCTCTGTACTCAGCACAGGTGAGGCTGCACCTCGAGTCCTGTGTTTACTTTTGGGCCATTCACTTCAAAAAGTACACTGAGGTGCTGGAGTGTGTCTAGAGGAGGGTGACAAGGCTTATTGAAAGGTTTACAAAACACATCCTGTAAGGAGCAGCTGAGGGAACTGGGGTTTAGTCTGAAGAAAATGATGTTCAGGGAGGACCTCACTACTATCTATAACTACCTGAAAGGAGGCTGCAGTGAGGTGAGGATCAGTTTCTTCCATCTTGTCTCAAGTGAAAGGACAAGAGGAAATGGCCTTAAGCTGTGCCAGAGGAGGTTCAGATTAGATATTAGAAAAAATGTTTTCACTGAAAGAGTGGCCAGGCATTGGAGTAAGCTGCCCAGGAGGTGGTGGAATCACCATCTCTGGAAGTGTTTGAGAGGTGTCTGGATGTGGCTCTTGGGGATATGGTGTTAGGTTGGTAGTTGGACTAGATGATCTTGAAGATCTCTTCCAGCCTTAATGGTGATTCTGTGTGATTCCTGGGCTTTTCAGTTCTTGGCTCATTTGACACTATCAAGAGCTACTCATGAATCTCTGCATTAAGTTGTCAATTTACAGGGTCATGGTACAGGGACAACTGTTCTGGTTGTGAAAGGCTTAATCGCTGGGGTGCATTACCTTACCTCTGAAATACTTGTGTGTATCAGGTTACACACAAGTGTAGGAGGTTCATTTGAGTAGTTGTGCAGCTGTACAGAGACACTTCCTGACAAAGCTCATTTTGTTCATCACTTTGTGGCAATAGGATTCCCATCTCCATTTGCGATGTTTCATCTCTAATGAAATCTTAACTGATAAGCATTACAGTAATCTTCATGGCAGCAAATAGACAATAACCACTAACTCCTCCTCTGGTAACAATGGAGAAGATCCTCCATTGACTTAATTTTCTGCATTTGAAACCAATTTGGTGTAAACAATGCAATCTGACTTCCATTTGACTGTGTGAAGTAAGCGGTGAAATCCTAGGGAAATAGTTTGAAAGTGGGTGTTCACTTCCCGTAGGTGCTTTGGGAAGGTCTAGATAGTGAAAATATAATGTAAGAGAGACCAAATAACTTTTAAAATAGTATATTTGTTTACTGTATTTGTTTTCCTGTTTTCATTTCCTTTAACTGACATTGATGCAGTAACCAAGCTGCAACTTTTGCAATATATTCCCTCCTTCATTAAATGGATTTTCTTGTTTGTAAGTTCTAGTTTGTAAAAGTAAGCAAGCATTCATGTACTAGCATTGCTAAGGGATTTGCTTTGTTCAGCTTCTCAAATTAATTGAATTCTAAATTACTTCAGAACTTAAGCTGTTGGCACTTATGAGTTTCAAGCAAGCACCTGTATTTATGTAGTCTCACTGTGTTTAAGAATGGTAAAATACCACAGTGTGCTCACTACATTTTGGTTTATTTCAGACATGGGATATGATTTTTCATAACTCCTTCTCATCTTGTTTGCTTTATGATTGCTGTTAATTGCTAGTTTACACCTGCTATTGCTTGCATCTTCATCACTTCTGGGCATTTCAAAATTCTGGGTAACTGTTAATTGAGAAATTAACAATTACTTGAATACCAGTAAAAAGTAAACATATGCAGCAACAAATGAGTAAGAGTGTTTAGTGGTGCAAAATTTAATTAGCAAAGATGAACAAATCAAAGGATCACTGCAATCATAAAAAAACGCTTGGAGCTTAGACAGGAGTGTTGGCTGTTTTTCAGTCTTACGTACTCTTTTTAAGAGTAGATACTGCAAAGTTAGCATCAGAAAGTTTGTCCAAAATCTTTTTCACCCAGGTATCAGGAACAGTATTTGTAGTAATTCTAGGACAGATCCTATCAGATCATTTTCAATACCTTTTAATTGATCAAAATCCCATTTAAAATAAAATAAAATGTCTTCGAACTTTTCAATGGAAGTTTATTTTTAGATCTGTAGTTTGGTACTTATTTGAAAAAAAACTGATTCTATATACACTTGTTAAATTTGCAGAAAAAATAAAGCGGGGGAAACTTGTGTTATTTGTGCTCCAGAAAAAAAGAGTTCTTGTAATCATTTAGGCTAAAACATTAATAATAAAAAACTACATGTATTTAATTTTTTATCATTGACCAGACCTGTCTTGATAAAGGAAAAAAAAAATAGCAGATCGACCTTTGGACTTTTCTACACTTGAAAACTAAGAGACATGTCTTTGGAATATTCTTTTTAAATAGGTATTTAATTTACAAATTCCTTATTTGAAACTAGGTTCACAGGAATATGATAAATAACACTGAAGTACGTAATAAAGTACTATAGAGCCTTCCTGTGAATTTACAGGTGTGGTCCAGATCTTCTTTTAGTTTGTACAAAATCTCCCATAATCAATAATTTTCATTACGTTCTAATCCTACAAAGCTCTTTTGAGATCTTCTAAAACTCACAGACTCCCCAACATTCAATCACAACCTTAATTTGAACACAAAAATTTTTGAGAGGATTTTATATGTAGTGATTGGAAGTAAGTTCATCATAATTTTTCTGTTAGCTGTGTTGTCCAAAAATAACTACTTAATAAGCAATAAGAAGTGCTAATGCAATAACTGGATGTCCCAAAGGCTTCCTTAGGCAGGCAGGTTTCTCTCTGGAGACTTCCAAAAGCACATCTTCTCTCCAGTTGCTATGTATGGAACATGTATTTATAAGGATTGTTTTACTATGCAGCTGAAATTAAGTACGGGGTGTGCATCTGTTAAGTCAGATTATCCTTTTAGCAAAGAATGAAACTTCTATTAAAAGCGAAATTCTCTTCTTCAGAAGAAATGCCATAGCCCACACATTGAGAAATCATTCTTTGAAGCTTTCTTCTAGCACAACAAATAAATTCTAATCACAATTAAAAATCGATCAGTAGCACAGTTGTGGCAGTTTTGAAACACAATTTTTCTGATCTGCATTAACTTGTTAAGGTAATCTGTTTCAAGCTATAGACATTGTTTTTTAAATACTATTTTTTTCTACTGATTTTCTTATTCCTTCTCTCAGGGATCCTCTGAATGAATTACACTACATTAGCTGAAAAAATTTTGAAAGAGTTCTGGCTCATTGTTATGAAACCTTAAATACATTTCCCTGGAACTGCTGTTATTTCCTACTGCAAAGAAAATGTTCATATCACATTTTCAATGTCAGAGAATTTTGTTTTGTTTTACATCAAAATTTAATCTTTATAATGTATCAAAAATTCTAGAACTTTTGAAGAATTCTCACTCAAAAGTTACAATGGAAATCAGTCTTCTTGTCAGTTCACAGTAATTACTGCAATACCTGTCTATGTGTATATATCTCAGCAGTATGTTACTAATTTCTGGACAGAGATATTATTTTTATATCTGATGCGAAATGAATGTCACAAAAAAGCATGACAAAACATGCCTGTAATGCACCTTAACAAATAAATGTGTTCTAGTAATGGCCAGTTCTGTCAAAGAGAAAAGCACTGAAGAGGAGCTTTGAGATATATATTTCATTTAAACTAGGTGCCTTGGGTAAGCCACATGTTTAAAATTGAGAAAATAAATTCTTATTACATTAGAAAATAACTAAACAGTGGACATATGCATGTGCAATAAATTTAGATAAATGAGAACAGCAATATCTCCTTCTTCTTTTAGTATTCTGGAAATCTTCTAACAACTGTAATAATTCTACTGTACCTTCATCTAATGGAGCAAAGAAATGAGAGATATTAATTATCATAAACAAGCACATAAATGTTTGTAGTAAATAGCTGGTGAAACAAAGGAATTACCTTGGAAAAACAATTCAAACAACTTGGAAACACAAAGCTGCCAAGCCTAATTAGTCTAAAATTGAGAAACCTCCATCCCCTGTAGGACACTAAAATATCTCTTCTTGGAAATGGCAAAAGGATCATATAACAGTGGCATCATGTAGGACACCAAACCTTGAAGACAAAAGTACATTTCAAATTTTGTCAAACATAATGCTTCAGTGCACAAACCAAAGTACCCTCTAGGGACTTGGAATGTACTCGATACAGTCAATACTTATCTCACAGCCCCATAAGGACTACACCACTACAGATCACAGTCAAAGGTGCACTCTCACAATCTATTATTTGTTATTGAGTGGTTTGGGTTTTTTTTCTGAAATAATTTATGGCAAATTAGCAGAAAATGACAGTTGAGTTATGGCGAAGGACTATCAAGTAGATAATTAACCTGAATATGATTATTGACAAAAGCAAAGAAGGTCATTCAGCAAATAAGGTCATATGAAGGAATCAACCTAAACCACTATTCAATGCTAAGAGTGAAAAGCTGTTTCAGCAAATTTACTGACATGAGCCACTTGATAGATTTCTTTTCCTGTTTACTACTCTAAAGAATGAAATCTTTAGATTAGCAGGAAAAGCTACTTTTTACTGTCCTTCTCTGTTGTCCAAGTACACTTAGAGTAAGCGAAGGATTGGTGGATTCTTAATAAATCACTGTAAGTCTCCAATCCACCCCTGTGGCTTTGGACTCATTGTATCTTCCTAATTTATCTAAATGTGTATGAATGATGATGCAAACTGGGAATCAATGATATGTATCCAACAGAGGATGATTTAATAGCAATTTTGTGGGATGGGGG
Source organism: Scytalopus superciliaris (assembly GCA_013400415.1). Classification (NCBI taxonomy): domain Eukaryota; kingdom Metazoa; phylum Chordata; class Aves; order Passeriformes; family Rhinocryptidae; genus Scytalopus; species Scytalopus superciliaris. The sequence continues at coordinate 356,423 of VXBX01006132.1, forward strand.
ACAAGTTGGTTCATTATTGGTTTGTTTGGTTTTGCTGGTTTGTTTCTTTTTTCTCCCAAATGAAGCACTTTAATGCAATCTGTTACCATTTTCAATATTATCAAACTCTAGAGAATATATTTTCTTGAAGATATATAGGATGCAATTCTCTCTTCATTCAAATCAGTCTTACCCTTAGGCAAGCATGCTTACTTTGTATACATCTGCATGGAACTGAGTGGATGTTAATACATTTATTTTCTCTTCATTGGATAAAAGTTCACAGGACAACAGTATTAAAAATATTTTTACCAAATTATAGGAAGATCATATTTCCAGGTCCTAATAAAAATTGCTTCAGTTTTGTTGTCAAATGAATCAATGTAATTTTTCTTTGGCCCCATTGTGACAAAATTACAATGAAAATGTGACAGTGACTGTTTTGTCTTCTTCTCATTCACCCAAATCTTAATAAAATAGAGCCTTTAGACAAATACTGCATAGTTTTCCCATGGGAGTGCCCCCCATAAGAAGAAGGAAGATTACAGAATTATCAGCAACTGCGCACTACTCACCTATTTTTAGCTGCTTAAAAATAAGACATCTACTGCCTAAGCCTGTATTGCCTACAGAGTATGGAAAGAGAAAGAGAGAGAAGGGCCTCTTATGGGAAATACAGCACCTAGTGTAGGATGAAATGATGACTTGCCCTCTACAATGGACAAATGCTCTAGACACAATACTGAATTTTTAAAGAAATAAACTGAAATTATATTGCATTAGCCTTGGGTTACTCATTGCTAAAGTCATAAGCTTCCTGAAGCAAGCCTATCATTCTCTCCGATTTTCAGTTTACCACTTGTAAAGTCATCACAATTCTTACTTGTATCATGGAAGATACTATGAAAAGACAAGACATTATGATGCACCTAGCTCTTTCAGTAATAGGAACTGTATACCTGAGCATCAACGAGATGTCAAAGGGCTCGGCTTTTTTTTCTGGAACATGCAGTTCAGTGTGTTCTAGAAAACAGTGCAGGTAATGACAAGCTTTTATCTTCTCTTTTGTCTTAAAGCAGTTCAAAGTATTTAATTTATTAAAATATTCAATAGAAACAGACAAACTGAAGGACAAAAAAGAAATTTATACAGATTATAATGGACTGCTGGAAGGAAGGAAAAGAAGGGTTCCACTTTCTTCCTTTGGGATCAGGAGAGGAAGTCTATTGTCTATTACAAGTTTGTAAGATCTGTGTGACTGCTTTGTATGCAGTCTGAAGTGAGAATCAATCTAGATAAGGCTATTCTCAAAGATGTGATTTTTAACTTCACTTGTGATATTGCCTTTGTTACAGAAATTAATGTCAAGTGGGCAACACGGGGTTCAAGGATAACATAAGTCAAACAGACTATCTTCCCTATGGGAAATGCTGTCAAAGGAAGACAAGCAAATGTAGTCAAAGTTTTACTAAAAAACCATTTAACAGGGAAAAAGCACCCTACAGCAAGTATTTCGGAGTGTTTATATATAATGGCTGGATTTTAAAAGCATTGTAATAGTGAGGACTTTCACCAAGAGAAAAAAACATGCTTCAGTATCATGGGATTTGGGAAAGTAGGGGTTTTGTCTCTCTATGTGTTCATGATTTAACATTGAACAAGCAACTGGAAAATAGGTCTTCCACACTACAAGAGTGTTGCAGTGACATTTTAGTCATAAGTTTTAGGTCATTGACTGATGTCAGTAAAACCACAGCCTAATTTCTTATGCAAAATCTCTGGAGAGAGACCATTTTAGGAAAGGAATTCACAATCATCAGCAGAGTCACAGGAATTAGCATGTTTCTTGAGCTAAAGATTTTGGTTTTATCATTTTGTGTTTATCAATATACATAAATTTCAAGCCACCTTAAAAATATTTCTCTTCCATGGGTTGTTTTATATTAATTCTATCTATCCTGAGAAGCTTATTTCATTGTCAACTGAGATGATTAAACATAATGATTCAGGTGAATGACATGCCTCAGATTTATTTCATGTTGTAACACAAGAAGGAGCTGGTAACAGGAAATTCTCTGCTCTGTTGACATCAGTGGATCATTCACTTATAGGCTAATTGGGTCAGAGAGAAAAAAGGCTGCAGTTTATTGTTAATAGTTGGACAGGAAATGAAAAAAATATAAAAGTTTGCACATCTTTACACAAAATTACATATTATTTCTTTTACAGTTACAGGATAAAATTATGAAATATGCAGGACAGCAGAAATTATGCTATCCCATTCCTAGCAAGCCATCCTAATCACTAGGCTAGAGGCCCATAGTCATTCCTGCAATCCTTTTTTCAACTCATGAATCTCAAATTATTCCATACAATCTGAAGAAATATCAGTGGGACAGACTAAGAACTGTGTTTGCTGAGACCTGTAATGGACTACATCCCTCTGTATTTTGAGATGAGCAGCGGCCCTGAACCCTCAGTCATTAGAAATAAACCTACTCCTTATTCTGGTAGTATGATTTTAACTGCTGAATTAAAGGAAGCAGGATGCTATCTCCAGGTTTTTTTTGTTTTGGTGTTTTGGGTTTTTTGTTTGTTTGGGGCTTTGTGTTATTTTTGGGGGGATTTTGTTTGGGGTTTTTTTATGCACCCTAATCAGTTTCACATTCGCTGATAACACTTAACAGATTGCATATTGCACATAAAACAGTCAAATAATTTAAATTGTGAAGCCCAGAGAGGTTGGTGCTTGACTTCAGCTGTTCCACGCTCATCCCTGAAATAAGTTTTCAATAGACCAGCATGAAAGAGAATTTGGCAAACAGTTTAAAGAGAAAGTACAATATAAAGTAAAGCAATAAATAGATGGAGCAGCATGAACAGCCATGCAAAGTTTTGATGTAAAGAGGGCTGTGCTTCTTTAAATACAGTGCTACCAGTAATTATCTCCCCTCTCTGGGGAGATTGTATATATTGTATAACTGGGTCTTAGTCCCAACATCTTAAGGGCATTTATCAGACTGTGAGGTTCCCCCCCCATTTCATATTTTCTTTAGGACACAGTAGTATTTCAATAAAATACCTGTTGAAACAACAGTACTCTGACAATTTAAAAAATATTTGTTTACAAATGAAAAAGTATTTATTTTTTCCCTTGAGCATCCTCCGTAAAGCATAAGGCCTAATTTGACTAATTATACAAAAGATGTTTTACTATGAAGGAAATAAAGACTAAAACATGAGTTATTAGGGAAATTTTATCATAAGCACTGTGAAGCTCTGGAACAAGTTCTGGAAAAGTTGTGGACTTCCCATTTGTGACTTGTTGCTGGCAATCCCATACTGCCAGGAGTCTGCTGTAAACACTCTAACAAAGTTTGGAAGCAGCAATTTACTCTGAATTGATGAGCTTTACACACAAGACAGTAAGGCAAAATTCTAATATGCCCATTATTGTTAATAATATAGTAATGAGATCTAATATTTCAACCTCTTTGGCCACTTCATACTTAATTTTGAGTGAGCATTGGGATATATTTTTCAATATTTTTCAATCTTTTCAACCAATGTAGAAGGAACAGAGGAAAAGTCAAGAAAGAACACTTGGTTCAAAGTATTCAGGACACATCTCAGAAACGCTCGTTATTCAGGTCATTGATCTTTCTACTGTGTTTCCAGAATAGGACTGTTACCAAATAGCATTGAATATTTTTTTTTCCAGCTTGTATAATTCACAGAGAGCAGTATTAATGTAATCTATGTTTTCTGACTTAATCAAGATCCAATCTTATGCTCTTCAGTCAGAAGAATTTTCAGTTTAAGGCCCTGATCTTTCAAGGAGTCTATGCAAAGAGATCTCTCTCCAGGAAGACAGTGAAAATATAGACCTCCATTGAAAATAGGAATATTTTTGTAATATCAATGTCTTGGACACCTCAGAAAAACATTGAAACAAAAGGTGCCATATTCTGGCTTCTTATTTATTTGTTGGAGTGTTTTTCAAATATAGCAGCAATATTATAAACCAGAAGACATAAGAGGGACTTCCTAAACAGTCTCAGAAATTATTCAACAAGTTTGTTGCCCACCACGACAGGCGTGTGTACATGTCCTGCCCTGGGCCCCCAACTTTCTTTTGTCTTACATGGATTTTGGCAAGTGCCACCCAACTTGATGAAATCAAAACCATTCTTCAGATGGTGAGAAACAGTTTCAGATTCCTTTAGACATTCTGCTGTAGATTTGCCAGCTCAGCTGTTTCCAAGAGCTGTATCAACCATTAGCAGAGGCAGGTAGGAGGATACTAACAGTGACTTTGAACACTCTAATTCCCTTTGGTGAAGTTTAAAAATGAAGCATCCATTTAAAAAAAAAAAAAAAGTTTATTTTGAAGAAAGAGATTGAAAGGGAGCCAGAACTGAATTTCTCTGTTCTCAAGCTGTGACATAAACATTGGACAATTATTCTGCTATTTATCTGTAATTTCACTAGTTTATAAAAAAAAAAATATTAAAATTATTGGCTCATGAACCATCAGAATGAAGTTTGTTTTTTTTTTCCTCTGGAGGAAAGCAATTTTGTAATTAAAATCTGAATATCAACAGATGTTCTTCATCTGAAGATGATATTCAACATGGTCAAGATTATTTTCTCAGGCATGGTTAGACTAAATCTGTATTTTCCACTTTGTTTTTTACGTTTTTGTAAATGTAAACAGAATTTATTACCAAATAAGGGAGGTGTCCTAGCTTTCTTTCTTCTATCTTCTTTGAGAAACTATATGTTTTTCTCCCTTTTTTTTTTTTCAACCTGTGTGTAATATAATCTAACCCTGGGAAAATGAAAAAAAAAAGAAAAACTTATCAAGATTTTAAAAATGCTTCTTGATTGCAATATTTAATACATTTTATATAAATGTTTTTATATAATTTCTAAGCATTTTCGAACTAAATCAAGTTCTATAACGAATGACCAGAATATATCATACATATCATGTAAACTATATATTCGTTTTCTTTGCCAGTTTGCTCCTGGGGATGACATCAGCCTAATGAATTTAACATCATTTTTTCTTTTTGGTTTGTGCCTCATTCTGTTTAACTATTAATTGTAGTCTGTCATCAATAAGTAGTGCCAGGAGACATATTTGATTAAATCATCAAAATTCCTTAACTCATGACACTTTTATTATATTTTCTCCCCCCTGTCCACCACCGAGGAGGAGAGTGATAAAGAAGCTTTGGTGGCACCTGGAGTACAGCCAGGAACAGCTCACTACAGATCTATGCAAAACAAAGTCAAGAAGTCATAGAAGAGTTTTGAGATGTTCACAGCTTCTAAACACTTAGTTTTACCTTGCAGAGAGCATGGATCATGCAGTTATAATCTTGGCTGCACACCTGGCAAGGGGTTGGTTTTCTTAAAAGCTAAACTCTTTCTGAAAAGCTTTTACTACATGTTACTTGGCTATTTCCTTTTCCTTTAATTAGAAGATCAACCATGTCCATTATCATCATGGCTAGACTTCGTG
>VXBX01006133.1:0-39509 GCA_013400415.1 Scytalopus superciliaris
CCTGGTGGGCAGCCAGTGATTTGCTCCCAGACTGAGGCATTTGGGCAGCTCTTGTGCTGGAGTTCAGCAGTGACCCCCTTTATTTAGCCAGGCTCCCCACAGAGCCCACGTGTGCGTTCTGGAATAACAGGACCCTTTGCCAAGCACATCAGCTCCTGTATGTGCTGCTAAAATAGATCCCAGCGTTGTGCTGTCCCCTGGGAGTCATGGCAACTGTGATGCTGCAGATTCCTCTCCCTGACGGAAGTTGGATCCATCTTCTCTAAATCAGGCCTTGCACACTCCTGTAATTTTATTTTTTTCTATTTTTGACTGTGCAGTTTGAAGTTAAGAACCCTTGGCTATAGGGCTGATCATGCAATGTGAATTTAATCCCTTATCCCTCTCTGGGATTTATCTCAGCTTCTCATTTTTGTTGTTGCCATTGTAGGAACTGCCTCAGAGTCTTCTGGAAAATTATTTGATACCTTTTCCTGTCAGGAGGCAGCTGAGCTGAAAAACAAAACATGACAGACATTATGTGCCTTTCATGTGACTGAACCTCTCTGCTGCCTTTGTGTGAATTAAAGCAAAGGTTGGGACTTAGAGGCAAAAATCAGGGTCCTAAATTCTGTATTTCCAAGCAGGTGCCTTGGCCAGTGCAGGGCTGGGGCTGAGGAGTGTTCAGGGGAGGAAGTGATGGCAGGTTTTCCCTCAGCTGGACCGTTTGACTCCCATTTGCTGCCGACGTCCCTCTCCCTTTGCTCCCCAAGCTGTATTTCCACACGGAGCCTTGCAAAAGATTTTTTTTTTCCCCCTCCAATCTGTCCTTAAAGAATAGTCCCTTTTAAAAAAAGAAATCAATTTGTTTCGGTGTTTGGGGGCTGTATCCTCTTATGGATTTTGATTTGCATAATCTGTTCAGCCGGGGCCGTCTCGCCTCGGTGGCAGCAGTGCCAGGGGCTATGGGCACAGAGCCCGGGCACAGCTCCCTCTGCCCCACTCCTGCTCCCGAGTGACCCCCCAGGCGTGGCCTCAGGGGCCTCCTGAGTGGCCATCTCATCCTTAGAGCCCCCTTTTCCTGCCTCTCCCACCCATCCCATCCCTGGGTGCCAGGGATGTGGCGCAGCCCATTGCCACAGTGCCCCTCTGGAACACAGGGCACATCTGGAATGCGGGGCAGACTTCTCAGCATCTGGATGCCTTGTGCGTGAATAAAATACATTTTAGAATAGAATACATTTTAAAATAAAATGCATTTAAAAGCAAGAAATCCCATCCCTGTTTAATGACAGGATTTGCTTTATCAGAAGGGCTGGTTGAGGTATCAGTTCTGGCTGCAATTAAAAGCTCACAGGACATTTTTCCAGAGGTGTAGCTCACCGATTCCGGGTGCTCAGAGCCCTCTGCACTGATCCAGCAGATACACGGAATGGTTTGGGTTGGGAGGGAACTTAAAGCACATCCACTCCCATCCCCTGCCACGGGCAGGGACACCTCCCACCATCCCAGGTTGCTCCAGCCTGGCCTTGGACCCTTCCAGGGATGGAGAAGGGCATCCTGTGCCAGTCCCCCTCCCAATATCCCATCTAACCCCACGCTCCTTGTCCTGTCCACAGCCCTGAGTATATTCATTTAAGGGTTGCCCAAACCACCCTCATCCCACTGCATATGCCCACGGTTTTTTCCCAGTTGGTTTTGTGCTGTTTTAGCTCCACACTTGGTTTCTCTCCAGCTGGATGGTCCCGTGCCCAGCCCTCACCTCGAGCTGGCACCACCACCCTTGGCCAGGCCTTTCCAGGTTTTATTCCCTTCATTTATTTTATATTCCTGCTCATCCTCGACACTGGGATTTTCAAGAAAAGCTGAGGTTGAAATAAATGCACTTCTGGCTGCGAATCCTGCCAGGCTGAGACGTGAACCACATTTCCTTAGTGGTGCAGTTTAAATTCCAGGGGCAATCTGAATTCCAAGCCTCATCTTTCCTGGCTCATATTGCCAGTCTGTGGCTTGTGCATCATTCAGTGGCTTTGCTTTGCCTCTTTTCACTTTCAACTGTCAAAGACTCCTGCAATAACCAGACACTGGTAAAAGTTTGAGCTGGAAACACTCCTGAGTGTGTTTTAATTCCGTTTTGGGCTGATCTCTGATTTTTAATGTATTACATGTAAATTCTACAGCAGGATTTGATCTGCAAATGACCCGTCCTATAACACATGGAAGTTTTTAAGGGCTGCACAGCTCCACACTCGTAGTGCAAAGTTCTGGTGGTGAGAGTCCCAAACATTGCAGTTTTACCCTTCGGCTTGGTTCCTCCCAGGCTGAGGGATGAAGTGGAGCGTGAGCTCAGCAGGAGCGTCAGGCTGGTTTTACACTGAGCAGCACAACATGTGTGTGTGTGTGAGCACACACAGCCCAGGGAGGGTGCAAACCCCAGTTCTGAGGACACACAGAGCGTGTCCTCGCGGCTCTGCTCAGCCTGATCAGCGTTATTGCTAATGACTCTTAATTAGAGATCACATGGCCGCTGCTGGCAGGGAGGAGCTCAGCATCCTGGAGAGTGGGGTTGCCTTAGAAACCAGTGCAGGAGGCTGCACAGGAGCGGTTGTGGTAGATTAAAGAGGAAAAATCAGAGGCATTAGCAGGGATAAGTAATAGCTTCGGGAGTGCACAAAAATAGAAGCACTAGGCTGATTCATCTGCTGAGGCTGGAGCTCTCACATTGGGCATTAGTGCTGACGTGGGGTGTAGTGATCTGCCTGCTCCAGGCACTGGCACGGCCCTGCTCCACCTGGGCCAGCCCAGGGAAGGGCACAGGCATCCTCTGGGGATGTCTGCCCTTGGAAAAGGATCGTGTTCAGGAGGCAGTAAAAGCACAGGGTAGATGGGCCAGCTCAGATAAAACCAGCTGTTGGTGCTGGGCTGGGCTGGGCTGGGCAGCCCTGACAGGCTGGTTTGTGTCAGCTGGACCTGCAGCAAAAGACGGGGTTTAATGATGGTAAGAGGATGTGAACAGGGAAAACATGCCCTTGCTCTTCGTGAAACAGGTCCTGTCTCACCACCAGGAGGGTGTGAGAAGCTTCAGGCAGCGGGTGAAGCTCCGTGTCCAGGGGCTGGAGCAGGGCCTGATTCACAAGAGCTGGTGATGCTGTCCCTGCTCTTATCTGACATGGAAGGTGGGGCAGAGCCCAGGGGACTGTGAAGCCCCAGATGTGGCATCTGGGGAGTGTGAAATCCTCCTCAAAGTTGAACTGAGGGCAAAAGCAGTGATTGGGCTTCCTCTCAGGGTCTCTTAACTCCCTCTCCCACCCCAGCTCTGCTTCGGTGTGAGCCCTTTGTCATCGAGTCACCTTTCCAAACCTGCCCAGCTCTTCGTTCTGAACATCCTCCCAACCCCTTCTGGTTCATCTGCATTGACTGGTTTCCCTTTTAATTCTTTAGGAAATGTGAGGTCTGTGAGAATCTAAAGGACCAGTGGGAGCCCAGAGCTGTGCTGGGAGGGCTGCTGGAGTGGCCTGTCCGTGGCCATGCCTGGCCTTGCTGGAAGCTCAGCCACAGTGGCCCAGCCTCAGGAGCAGAATATCAGTGTACTGAAATTTAAAAACGTTAATTTGGGGGCAGGTAGAGGCAGGGAGGGGCCCTGGGACTGAGTCTGGGAACGGCATGCTGTGGGCTGCTGGAAAGCTCTGTGTGTGAACTCTGCATTACCTCCATTAATGTTCTGAGAGATTAAATATTAGATGACTTGGAGATTTTTCATAGCTAGGCATTCTCCTGCTTCTGAGGAGCCCAGGTATCGAATATGGTTCATTTCCTGCATTAACAAATATTATTTAATAAAGCAGCAGTGGTGGCTCTTCCTGGCTGTGCATTGACATTGTGAGTCAGGCTTTTCTCTCCAGTGATTCAAATCCCTTCCCTGATCCTGGCCCTGGAAGTACCAGCCCCAGAATCAAAGAGGGTTTTCTCCTCTCATATAAATGGTAGATGCTTGCCTTTTAGGAAAAAAAAAAAAAAAAAAGAAATCAAATAAAAAGCCCCCAGGTGGTTTCAGAGAGCTTTCCAAACCTGCCCTCGCTCCTGGGGAAGTGCTTGAAGGGATCTCTGACGGATTGAGATTTCCTGTAAGGAGCTCTTGGTTTGGATTGACTGAGTGGTGGAGGAGTGACAGTAATTACACAGGATTAGAGACCTGCGGGTCTGCCAGTCTGGGGAGCAGAGCGAGTCCTCTCCGAGTGAGCAGAGCTCGCACACCCAGGGCAGGAGGGAGAGCAGCAGCCCTGGGAGCCCAGAGCCCCCTTCTCCTCCAGCAAGACACTTTGGAACATTTCAGAGCAGAGAGAAATCGCTGAGGCTCCTTGAGAAGTGGAGGTTGTGGGTGGAACTATTCTGGTTAATTAGAGGCTGTCAGGAAGGATTCATCTAACTTACAGTTCCTTAGTCATTGTTTTTAAATATAGCAGTGCCTTAAATCCCGAGCTTAAATACAAGCAGATAAATGTGTGGATTGTAGCATTTCTCACAGCAGGTTAAATTCAGGGGGCGTAGAGGAACTTGCAGGCTCTGGGGATAAAAATACATTTCTCTCAGTTCAACTCAAGCAGGGGAGGCCTTTTACATCAGCTCTGAGGACAGCATCTTCTCCCGGGTGCGGCGTACCGACACCCGCCGGGCTCAGAGAGGGAAATGTGCTCTAGCCGAGGATTAGTCTGCATCAGGCACTTAGGGAGAAGAGATGAATCTGCACTTTGGGGCTAATGCAGTGTCCAAACAGTCCCCAGCCCAGTCCTGGGGGGGAAACAGTGTCCACAGCAGGGCTCCCGGTGAGAGAAGCCGTGTGGAGGTGCCGGGATGGGGGCCCCGGTGTGGGTGTCGGACCTGTCGAGGCTGGGCTGGGGCAGATAACACAGAGTGAGCAGTGCTGGGTGGGAATCCAGGGCGACAGGAAAAGAATTCTACCTGCCAGCAGGAAATCTGGCAATGAAATTCCTATTTTGGGCACCTGGGAACCAGGTTCAGCTTGGCTGGCGAATTCTGTCAAGATCAAGAGGCAGTTTCAAAACACTGATATGTGGGGGTCTTAAAATCGGCTGAAAATATTATAACATATGTTCCCATTAAAAAAACATAATTAGAATCAAGCTTGCAGTATCTGAGGCTCTAAGGCTTTTCCAGACATGTCCCTTTCCATCCTTTTCAGCTTTGTCCTCTCGCTTGCAGGAGCGAGCCGGGCTGTGAATTGTGAAATCCTCATTACAGCAGGGCTTGTGATCACTGTTGACTCCAAAAGAATATATTAAAATTCAGGAAAACAAAGGCCTTGTGCTGAAAGAGGACATTCTGTGCCGTGGTGCCGGGGCTGGGCCGGCCGGGGGGGCGTTTGGGGCTTGTTTGCAGGGGGCAATGCCCACCCTGTCCCTGTGTGTTGCGGGAATGGCTCAGCAGCAGGAGTTAATCCGCTCCAGTGTCGGCCCCGCGGGGGTTAATGCGGCCAGACAGGGCAGGGGGCACTTCCCCAAAGGTGTGACGACCCCCCAAACGCCTCTCCCAGAGANACTGCAGCAAATGAAGGCGACGGCGCAGGGGGTGGGGAGGAAGGAGTTTTGTCATGAGTACAGGGGGCACGTTGTGTCGTCAGCGGCGCCGGCAGCCGGAGCTCGGCAGCTCCATCGCCGCTCCAGCCGCCGGAGGACGCGGAGCCAGCCGGGATGTCCCTGTCCAACAAGCAGCCGCTCTCCGAGTACAGCCAGCTGGGCAAGGGCAAGGGCAGCGAGAGCTTCTCGGAAGCCTTCCACTGCATGGAGTCCCCCAAGGACTTCGGCAAGACCGAGTTCGAGTGGCAGAGGACCGAGGGGAAGCTTAACGAGATTGGCTTGAACGTGAACTCGGGGGGACCCATTAAGGATGGGCTCGTTAAGAACGCCGGCTTCACGGATGAGGACAAGCTCTGCTTCTTCGAAGGGAAACTAGACAAAGAGCTAAAAATAGCCCAGAAAGACAAAAGAGAAATCGAGGTGCAAGGCAAAAAATACCAGGCGGCTGCAGGTCACCTTGAGAGCTGGTCCTTGATTTCTGACACGTTCCCTTCTGCAGAGGGGAACTTTGGGAACCCTAAAACGACTGATTTCCACGTGGGACAGGCGGGAGCCGAAAAACCCGGTCCTGGGCTGGGGAAAAATGAAGCCATCACCGACCAGGAGAAAGCAGTCGGGAAGGCTGGGGTGGAGACCAAGTGCCAGCCAGAGGCAAACCTGCCCCATCTGTCCGTGTCGGAGAGCGATCCCAGCAAATACATGAAGGAGCAGGAAATCAGCGTCTGGAATCCCAATTTCCACCCTATCCCGCCTAAGGATTCGGGGTCTAGCGAAGCAGCCGTGAAAAAAGATGGAGCCCCCAGCTATTGTGTAATCGGGGTGGTCAATGACAGCTACGGGCAGAGCGGGCTCTGCTCTGCCCCGGCGGCCCCCAAAGCGGAGCCTCCGAGGACCACCGTGGAGCTCGCCCAGGATGACTCCAAAAGTAGCCGCTCCAACAGCGGCGCCGAGCTGGAGGAGGAGATGGAGGACAGGCTGGGCTGCGCGGACGAGGGCAGTTTGCTGGACAGGGCTGCCCACCAAAGGAAGGCGATGAGGCGTGCGATGTCAGAGTGCTCTCACTTGTCGGTGCCCCTAACCCTTAACCTGGCCGATAAATACCCTGAGCCGGTGCTTAGAGAAGACGTCGCCACTGGGCTGCTCTCTCCCGGCAGCAGCCTGGCCCAGAGCGCCAGCCCCACGGCCAGGAAGCCGGGCAGCCCCATGAAGAGGTCGATGACCGTGGCGGAGGAGCAGGCGGCGGGGGCCGGCTCGGGCGGCCAGCAGAGCCGCGCGGGGCCCGACGGCGAGCAGCAGGTCCTGCCGGCCGGGGAGCCCGCCGCCAAGAAGAGGGACGAGTGGAACAGCGGCGGCAACTCGGGCAAGAAGGACCTGGGCAGCCCGAGCGCCTATCACAGCAAGCTGGAGCAAATCCCCGAGCTCGGCGGCCAGGACAAAGAGAGGGAGGAGGCGGCGGGGAAGAGGGAGAAGAGGAATGCCGCCGATGGAGCCGCCGGGGGCTTCGAGGCTCCCAAAGGCAAAGGCGCCGAGATGGAGCCCAGCAAAACGGCTCCTCCGGAGAGGAAGGAAATCCAGGTCAGCACCGTGCAGAGCTGCCCGGCTCCCAAGCAAGGAGATTTACCACGTGATGGTATGTTACTAATTTTTACCTCCCTGGGCAGAGAGCAGACAGGAGCTGGGAAGCCACCGAGCGACTTTAGAGCCCGGAGGCGGCGGGTGGGCAGCTCGGGGCACCCGCAGAGCAGCACGGTCCCCGCTCCGGGACGTGGGACAAAGGCTGGATGAGAGTGGAGGGAAGAGGTGGCAAAGCCTGGCTGGTTGCACAGCATCTCTTGCAGCACCAGCTGTTGGTTGCTTGTTGGGCTCCTCAGCCCGACCGGCAGATCCAAAATGTGTGGCATCCCCGGGGGTCTGCGCTGGTCCCCCCCGGGCACCCTCCTGCCACACCCCCAGGGGCAGAGGTGCTCTCTGATCACGGGCTGTTTTGTTATAGCCAGGGCCGTGTCAAAGCTAAAAACCTTTCAACCTGTGCCAAAAAAATCTGCGGACTGTGCTTTTCCCGTAAGCCTTTGGCACCTTTGGGGATTTCTCTTTGAGGGGAGCAGCAGGAGTGATGGGTGGAATGATTTACGGAGTTAAGCTCTTCCCGGTGCTGAAATTCAAAGCGGAATTTCCCTGCCCCTTTCTGGAAGGTCTTTCCCAACCCCCCCGGTCTCAATGGAGCTTTTCCCATTCTGAGGGTCAATAGCAGCTTGTTGTGTTTGGTGGGTTGTTGTTTCAGTGGTGCTGTGATGTATGAGCTCACTCTTCCCGGATTTAAAATCTGTGAGAATAGTAGTTAATCTTTGTTCTCCCTCCTGGAACAACATCCCTGTCCCTCCTGCCAGCCTCAGCCAGCAATAAACCTGCTTTTCCCCCAGTTTTGGATGCGAGGATGGTGTTTGTGCTTTGTCTGTCACCCGCATTAACGAGAGCTTTGCATGGGGAGAGGGAAGAAAATGTGTCAGGGGATAAAGACAAAAGATTTGCGTGAGGGTTTTTGCATCCTGTGGCTCCCTTTGCAGCTGGGTCGCTGAACCCTCAGAGCATCAGTGTAAAATGGAAATGATAATGTGTCGTGGTGAGCGGGGGGAGTGAAACTCAGGTGTGGAGAGGGATGCTCTCCTTTGGGTTGATGAGTGAGCAGGGGAAGGGCAGGCTCTGCTACCCCTGGATTAGGTCTCTGCTGGTTCTGTGGTGTGTTAGTGACACCCCATGGTCACTCCGGCAGCTCCCGCTGCCCGCGCCAGGGCTCTGGTCATTGCCCCTCATCCCACTGCCACTAATCACTCCCTGGGCCTAATTAGAGTTCTTCTCTCTAGTAATTCCTCTAAGGTGCTTCAATTTCCAGGTCTCGTGATTGGGCACTGTAGAGCAAAGCTTGGGCAGTACCAAGCTCTCCTCTCTGAAGTGCTGGTGTGTCTCACCCTGTCGTAGAATCCCAGAAGGGTTTGGGTCAGAAGGACCTTAAAGCTCATCATGTTCCAGCCCCTGCCATGGGCAGGGACACCTCCCGCTATCCCAGGTTGCTCCAAGCCCTGTCCAACCTGAACACTCCCAGGGATGAGGAGTTCAGGATGGGCACCTTCTCCCCTTTCCATCATCTCAGTGTTACCTTGTTCCTCACAGTCGGCTGGATGGGCAGATTTTAACTCGCTCTGGCAGCCGTGAGACACAGCCGTGTCAGTTTTGGTGGCAGCACATCACGGAGGGCAGACAGGGGTCCTTTGGAGCCTGAGCTGAGCTGGCAGGTCCTTTCAGGCAGGTGGGAGCCATCGGGTCTCCTGTGATAGTCACAGAGAGGTGCTGGCTGGAGCTGCAGTTGGCACACCTTGGCTTGGGCTGCACCAGACCTGTGTGGTTTGTGCTCACCTGGGCACACCTTGGCTTGGGCTGCACCAGACCTGTGTGGTTTGTGCTCACCTGGGCTCAGTTTTGTACTTCAGTATCAGAGGGTCATCAGATGTCTTGAGAGCTGAAACGTGCCAGGAGTAAGGTGACGTTAGCAGCAAATGTGGAACAGAAGAAAACAAAAATTAATGCATTTGTGCACACCTTTCCTGTCCCTGGGGTTTTGGGGTGGTGGGGTTTGATGACATCTTTGGTGTCCCAGAGTTTTAGGGATTTGCTGACACCTTTCATGTCCCAGGGGTTTTGGGGTGGTGGGGTTTGGTAATATCTTTCATGCCCTTTTTCAGGAGTTTGGTAACACCTCTCATGTCCTGAGGTTTTTGGGGTGGTGGGGTTTGATGACATCCTTCCTGTCGTGGAGTTCTGGGGTGGTGGGGTCTGATGGCACCTTTCATGTCCTGGGGTTTCTGAGGTGGTGGGGTTTGCTGCTCCCAGCTCTGCTACTGAGGTTTAACTGCAGTGAGGCAAACCACCAGCCAGGGTTCGTATTTTGGGCGAGTAGGACCCCCAGTTTGGCTTGGCTGGTGATTTCTTGTCGAGCTCAAGAGGCAGCTTCTTGAAAACCCAGATCTGTGGGATCTTTAAATGAGAAGAAGATGAAAAGCTCATGTGCAGAGGATGGACATGTTTTCCCCAGCGGGGCTGAGCATCCCTGATGGAAAAGGTCACTGAGAGATGGGAGCGCTCCGAGTGTTGTGCTTGGGTTGTGTTTGCAGATGGCTAATTCCTGTTGCCCAGGGTTTGTTCAGCATTTAGGTTTCAAATTTTGCTCTCACGGTCTTTATTTTAAAAGCTTGTCTTTGTCCTTAAAACCACGGGTCTGAGTGTGAGCTGGTATGGGAATACCTGAGCTGACAGAGCACTCACAGGTCCTCCTGGGCGTGAATATCACAGAATTGCAGCTTATTTTTCACTCTCTTTAATTTTCACCCTTACTAATCTCTGCATTTATCCTCTCCTGGAAGCAAACAAAGCGGTAAATGCAAATAAATACTTCCTTTGCTTTCTGCATGTGCAGTTAAGAGACAATTCCTGGAATGCAGGAGCAACCAGGCAGAGGTTCCTCAGATGGTTCTGCCAAGCTTTCAGCCTCTCTGTGCTGAGGTTTTTCCCTCTCCTGCTGATGAGCAGAGAGGTGGTTTATAATCCAGACAACTCCCCCAGGCAGGCAGTGCTGGCTGGAAGTTGGAGCTGATGCTAAACCCGGCCTTGCATTTTGTTCCGGGCTCAATTACCCCCCCATACTCTCAGTGGCTTCCCCTGCCTCAGTCTTGGCTTTCACCTTCCAGGTGTCCATCCAGTCCCGAGGCAGCGTGGCCAGAATGGCCAATGGATCCATTTTATCTGCTGGAAGGAGGTTTTTCCTGCTTTTTGTTAATCCCTCTCTTTTGCTGCCTGTTCTGGCTGTTCATTCTGAACTCAGCGCTTGGATCTGGAGTAATAAATTTTGTCACCTCTTTTTCATCCTAAAAGTTCTTTAAAAAGTTGATTCCAAGCTGATTCCAATCACTGGAGTGGCATCTCCACCCACCCAGCTTTGGGGAGTGTTTTCCGAAACACCTGCTACTCTTGGTTTTTTAAGGTGGCCTGGAATTGTGCAGAGAACCTTCTTTCTTGCAGGTGGTTGGGTATTAGTGGGATCACAGAATCCTGGCATGGCTTGGACCAAAAAGGGCCCTTAAAGCTCCTGCAGTGATGGCACATTTAGTTTAATTTCATTCTAAAAGTTGCCCCAAAGGTGTTCCCAGTCCAGCCTCTTGCGTGCCCACGACAGGTATTTTAGGCAGGGAGATCCTGCTGCAGATTAGTCCTGCTCAGGCTGAGCCCAGGACTGGCCCTCAGGAGTCACTGCAGGTCCTGCCCAGGCTGTTCCCAGCACTCAGGTTTGACTGATCCACCTTGGGTGTGATTTACGGCACATTTGTTTGTACCTCCTGCTCACCTTCCATAAGCACCATCCTTCATCCTTCACCACTGCCTTCTCTCATCCTCTTGGCATTTCCTGGGAGTATTTTCTGCCCTGAAGCACCAGGAATTCCAGGCTCTGCCAGACCCCACAGGTTGGCTCTGTCATTTCTGTCGCTCCCCAGCTCAGTCTGTGCATCAGAAACTCATCTGGGTTCTCCCACTCTGATTTCTTCCTAATCCACAAGCAAAGTCCTGACTCTTCTGCAGGACTTTTTTTTTTTAGCAAAGCACGTTGTGGTTTAGGTAAATGTAGAACCTGAGGCTCCCAGCAGGAGTGAGGGCCTGTGGCCCCGGGTTTGCACCCATGAAAGCTCATTATGGGATTAGGAATATCAGCCCAGCTCCTGGCTCAGAACCGCCATCCAGGTGCTGTGAGTGCTCAGACTCCTCACCAGGTGAGACTGGGCTCAAAGTAAGGCAAGAAAGACAGAACTGAGGAATGAAGGGGCTGCTGACAAATGGGGCTGGTGATGGTTCCCCGGGGAGTCTTCCTTGGTGTGTGTGTTCAGCCTTAAACAAGAGCAAGGCCTGTCTCAGGGGCTGAGTTTGGTTGCTGCTGCCAGTCCCGTAATTGCTCACCCGGGGGGGTTCCCTGCTCCCATCCCTGCAGTGTTTTCCCAAACATGGCAAAACCACGGGGTTTTTGAGGGGCACAGCCTTCAAACCAGTGGCTCAGAGCACCTCCATCATCCTCCCTCTCCCCCTTTGGGGACAGAGATGAGGAGGGCAGCGAGACGTTCAGCAGCAGAAATGGGTTGGCCGAGGGTGTTGTTTATGGCCCTGCACTGCTCGTCCCTGGGAATTCCTGCTGCAGGCTTGAGGTGCCAGCTGTGGCAGGGCTTAAAGAGGGGGAATTTCTATGGCTGGTAGCAAGGTGTGTAAATCGCTGGGCTGCAGGTCCAAGGCCAGGGGTGTACCAGCTGATTCGAGGGTGAGGGACCCCCAGAGTGGCTGCTGGGCCAGGGTGGCACTGGGTGACAGGCAGGACCTGGAGCTTGGCCTGGGGGGTCCTCAGTGACATCTCTGTGTCTGAGTGGTCCGAGACAGGACTGCTGTTATTTTGCATCTTGAGCAGTGTGGAAGAGCAGCTTTGTGCCTTGAGGTACTGAAAAGCTGGAGAGGGACTTGGGACAAGGCATGGAGGGACAGCACACAGGGAATGGCTTCAGACTGGAAAAGAGTAGGTTTTTATTAGGTAGTGGGAAGGAATTCCTGGCTGGGAGGGTGGGCAGAGACTGGCACAGGGTGCCCAGAGAAGCTGTGGCTGCCCCATTCCTGGGAGTGTCCAAGGCCAGGCTGGAGCACCCTGGGCTGGTGGGAGGTGTCCCTGCCCATGACCGGAGTGGCACTGGGTGAGCTTTAATGTCCCTTCCCACCCAAACCACTGTGGGATTCTGTGAGTTCTGTGGGAATACCCCGGGTGTCCCCTGGCCCGAGCACTGCCCAAACTCTCCGAGGTTTCCTGATGTTCAGACTGACTTTAGGGACAGACTGAAATCCAGATCCAGGCGGTTTCTTCCCCACTCCCCACCTGATGCCCCATCCAGAACAGCTTCAGCTCACGTTGTGCTTTCACTGGTGGGGAGGTGTTACTGGGAACAGCTCTTTGCTCTCAGTTCATGGCCTGTTAGATAAACATGGGAAGCACTTTAGGCTGTTCTGGAAGAACAAGTTCTGATTTAGGATTTCCCTTTGCCGAGGAAAAAATAGAATCTTAACAAGACTAGGCTTAAGTTTACAAGATGCAGGCAAAGAGGACATCTGGTTTATTCCTCAGTTCTGGATAACGAGGAAAAATGTATGTGTTGATTGAGCTACATTTGGTGCCAAATAAAATGCTGAGCTGCTCCGTATTTGGGTCAGGCAGGAGATGTTTTATTTAGCCTTTTCTGGAGGGGAGAAGCAGCTCAGGGTTGTATTTCTGCTCAAATGGGGATTTGTTGTATTTGCAGATATTTTTGTCTCAGAGCCTTAAACGAAAAGGCTTCATTTGAGGCTGATTTTTGGGGTGGTGATGGAGGAAGAAGAGGGAGCTCGTGCCTCTCCAGCACAGGTTTTGTTCCTGAGGTTGTTTACGTTCAAGAGGGAGAGTAAAGATAAAAAGATGGCCATTGCCTTATTGCTTAATCTATTTCTCTTAATGGATTTCCAGCTGATGACTCTAATCCCGATGAGAATTATGGAGCTGTTTCATTGAATGATGTTTTAGTTCAGCTTAGCCTGCTGAGTGTCCTGGTGGGGAGCGGGGGGTGAGTGCCTGCCCTCGTGCACGTCGGAGCGGCTGCGGCTCCCCTTCGGAGGCCGAGCCAGCCCTGGGGCTGGGCAGGTGAAACACACCTGGGGACTGCCCCCAGAGGGACAGGGGGCAGGAGGGGCTCGGCTGGCACAGGCTCAGTGCCCAGAAATGCTCCAGTAAAGGGAGGAAGAACTCGCAGAATATCCTGGGCTGGAAAAGGACCATTGGTGCAGCCCCTGGCCCTGCACAGACACCCCAGCAGTCCCACCCTGTCCCGTTGTATAAACCCTCCTGGAGCTCTGGCAGCCTTGGGGCTGTGCCCACTGCCCTGGGGAGCCTGGGCAGTGCCCACCACCCTTGGGGAGGATAGAAGATGCAACAGTCCTGAGAGTTGTGGTGCTGCACAGGACGGAGGCGCTGCCACCCTTGAGCTTCTGCTCACCACGGCACTGGGGAAGGGAAATACCTTTTCTCCTTCCCTGGGCTGTTTCAAGACCAAAATGTGTTCTACTGGGGTCTTCACCTGTTCCTTTTGACATGGAGGATGGATTTTTGAGAAGGCTTATCCCTCACTCAGCTGCTGCTTGGTGTTTGAGAAACACCTGCACACATTCCTGCCAGATGCCCAGAGAAGCTGTGGCTGCCCCAGCCCTGGGAGTGTCCCAGGCCAGGCTGGAGCAACCTGGGATAATGGGAGGTGTCCCTGCCCATGGCAGGGGGTGGCACTGGATGGGCTTTATGGCCTCTTCCAACCCAAACCATCCCAGGATTCCGTGTGCCTGCACTTGAGCAACGACGTGCCAATCCACATGTCGCTCCCGGCCTCAGAAAGGCTCTGTATAATTAGAAATGTGATAAATAAAACATTGTATTGGAGAAGCTCACGCGGGGAATGGCCAAGGAAAGGAAGGCTCTGCAGCCTGGAAGGGAGGGCTGGGGAGAGGGAGGGGGTTGTGTTGCTGTCTGTAGAGCCATCAATGACATGGAAGTTGTGAACAAGAGAAGGCAGTTCTGTTTTTCCAGGATAAGAATGTGGGTCATCAAACAAAAATAGCAGCAGCAGATGAAAGCAAACGATGCTGGGTGACTTGTGAGAGATTCACAGCAAAGCTGTAAAACCTCTTCTGCCAGGAATTTGTGAGCTGGGAGATTTTATCTTCTCTTTTTTTGCCCTGAGGCTGATCAGATATTGGAGGAGAAGCCCCGGGGATGTGGAATTTCCACCCCTGGAGATGCTCAGAATATGATTGAATAAACCCTGAGCATCTGGTATAACTGGAATGAGGGTTTGGGCTAAATATCCTCCAGACATCCCTTCCAACCTGCCTGGTCCTGTTATTCCAGTGTGGAATGACTGCATGGGCTGAAAAGCTGCTGGACAGGAAGGTTGTTTCCATACTAGAGGTAACAGGATGGGGCCAGATTTTTTCTTTGTGGAGTGGGATGGGTTTGATTCCTCCTTATGCTTAGAAATGTATTTTTAGTTACTTACGATGAGCATTTGGTTTCAAGAAGGCCATGGATGAGTTGTGGGCATGGTGGGCTCCCTCCTCCACGGAGCTGTAACACAGAGTCACTTGGACTGGAGCATTTAAACCCTGACCCAAAGCCATGTGGAAGCAGATCAGGCTGTGCCAGGGCCACGTGTGTCCCTCCCAGGCCTGGATGTCTCCACAGATGGAGACCATGGGCTCCATGAGCCCCTTGCAGGATGTGACCTCCCTCACCTTGATAGCTCTTCCCAGTGTTTGGGAATTACATGGCTGTAAGCAGCTGGTCTGCTGGAACCTTCTTTGGGGCATGGGTTGGGCTGGTGACCCCTGAGGTCCCTTCCAGCCCATCCTTGCTCAGTGATCATGTGTAACCTCATGGATATCCATGCAGGTGGAAAGCTGGATTCACAGAATTCCAGAATGGTTTGGGATAGAAGGGCCCTTAAAGCCCATCCACTCCCGCTCCCTGCCATGGGCAGGGGCACCTGCAACCAGCCCAGGTTGCTCCAACCTGGCCTTGGACACTCCCAGGGCTGGGGCAGCCACAGCTTCTCTGGGCAACCTGTGCCAGGGCCTCACACCCTAAAGGCCAGGAATTCCTTCCCAGTATCCCATCTGTCCCTGCCCTCTGGCACTGGGAAGCCATTCCCACTTCCTCACCGAAAGGACTGTCCATCCCTGGCACAGCTGCCCTGGGCAGGGGTGGATCCCCATCCCTGGAGGGGTGTAACAGCCCTGTGGATGTGGCACTTGGGGACATGGGCAGTGGTGGCCTTGCAGGGCTGGGGGATGGTTGGACTCCATGGTTGGTCTCAGAGGGCTTTTCCAACCTCAGTGATTCTGTGATTGACCTGCAGGATGGGCTTGGGGACTCCTTGGGGTGTTGCTCTTTTGAGTTCTGATGGTCCTGAACAGGAAAGAGAGAGAGGCTCACTTCCAAACAGGGCAGTTTGAAGGAAATAATGGACATAATGTTGAGCCTTGGAGGACACCTTGGGGCTTTTCCTAGAGCTGGTAAAGGAGCTGTTCTTCTGTCTGTCCTTTCTGGGGGAAGAAGATACTCTTGGCACCATCACATCACCCACTTTAATGGCTTTATATCGTGGTGTATTTCTCCTAAAGGTGCCACCAGCATGTAGAGAAATAAGAGCTGAAGGATGAAACATGTTGAGGTTCTCTCAGACACCAAAGTTATCCTTACAGGGGGCTGCTGATGCCCCAGGGGGGCTGAGGTGCCTCCCTGGAGCCTGTCCCTGCTCCACATGCCTTGTGTGCGTCACAGTATTTATTGATACTTGGCTCTCAGAGGCAGAATCACAAATTTCCTCATTAGTGGGTTTTTTATGGCTCACTCTGCTCGAACAGACAAATGTCAGAGTTCCATTTGCCATCATCTTTAAGATCTGTAGGAAGTCTCTTGTTCCCTTTTATCACAAGGCGCTAAGTCTTATTTTTCTGAGCGTAGTATTAGCACAGATCATCCCATTTTTTACTATTTCTTCTCCAAAATCACCGCTTATTTATTTGGAGTCTTGTTCCCTCTGACCGGTTTTATCCAAACCCCACGGGTCTTGTTTGCTGTGCCCTTCATCCAACAGTGGCAGATACCTGGTTTCTAGTGGCAAATTTATTTTAAAATCAGGCTTTTTATCTTGTTGGCTCTCCTGGGCCTTTGCCAGGGGCGGGTTTGGTGCTTTGGTTTCTCGCTGTGTGATCCTGCAGCTCAGGGCTGGGCGTGCCAACAGCACGGGGCAGGTTGGTGTGGCAGTGAGCAGCAAAGTACCTGCTGGCAGGGCTGTGCCTTGGAGTTATCCCGGGAGATCCAGATGGGAATGTCCTTCCCTGTCTCCTCCAAGCCCCCTTCCCTCGGGAGTGCTCCGGCTCCGGGTGCTGACTCAGCTCAGCCCAATTTTCCCCCTCACCAAACACCGCCAGGAGCGGGAGGGGCTGCAGCTCCCAACAAAATGCCTTTGAAATCTCTGTCAGGGCTTTGCTGCCAAGCTTGGGGGGGGGAACAAGCAAACTGGAAAGTCTCTTAAATTATTCTTTCAGACTAATGAACAAATTTGATTAAGGTTTGGCAGTTTTTCCTAATATTCCCTGTAAGGAGGAAATGGTCCCAGTTCTCGTAATTAAACCGTGAATGAAAGCAAATGTCCTGATGAGCACATTGGGTTGGGACTTAAATTGAGGCAAATGAATATCCAAACCTCAAAGTATCCTTCTGTAGTCCCTGGGGGATTGTCCAGGGCTGTGTATCCTGGAATGGCAGAGGCTGTGAGAGATGGGGCCAGAATTGTTCCCTGCCCAGCTCCCCTGGGTTATTAATGACAGATGCAGGGTTAGGGTTCACAAAATCAGCATGAAGGGTCACGAAATCCCAGCATGGTTGGGGTTAGAGGGATCTCAAAGCTCATCCCATCCATGGGCACTAGCCCAGGTTGCTCCAACCTGGCCTGAGACACTCCCAGGGATGGGGCAGCCACAATTTCTCTGGGAAATCCATCCCAGTCCCTCCCCACCCTCCCAGCCAGGAATCGCTTCCCAATATCCCATCTAACCCCACCCTCTGGCAGTGGGAAGCCATTCCCTGTGTCCTGTCCTGTTTCTGAATCACCTTCCATTGACATCAAATAACATGAAATTCAGGCTTTCCTTGGCTCAGAAGTGTGGGAGCTGCTGGAGTTTCAGTCCTGACCCTGGGAAGTTGAGGGTTTTGAGGAGTGTCCCCCGAGGCAGTGAATTCTTGGTGTGGGTGCTGTGATCCATCCTCAGCAAGAGGTTTAATGTTACTGCTGAATTAGCTGCAATAATTAGTGACAGGCAGTACCTGAGAGGTAAATTCCAGCAGATGGAAAGGCACCTTGGTGTCAGGGATATTTGAGACTGGCAGGACTCCATTCCTGGGAGCAGAGAGAAGGGAGTGCACGGGGGGGTTGTTGTTCAGAACCACTGACAGCAACTGCTCCTTCTGCCAGTGCCGAGGATGGACCTGACAGGTGAAATGAGGGAGAACATGAAGGGGCATTGAAATGCAGGGGAGAAACCCAGCCCAGAGGAGCCAGCACAGATTAGCTACAGGAACAAAGGGTTTCCAGGTGAACATGGGTTATTCTTAGGAATTGTAACGTATTTATAAATATGTTTTGAATATATATAAATACATTTGGAATCAAACCAGTGTTCAGGCCGTGCATTTTGATCCATTCTGTTCCTTCTCAAGCCTTTTTTGTGTGCTCAGGATGCTCAACCTGGTGCTGCAAAACATGAAGGACAAAGGGGTAGGAAGAAGCTGATGCAGTGCAAGGGGAAAAAGGCTCCTGAACTTTTCCTGCAGTCAGGAGAATAAATGCAACAGCCAGCCCACCGTGCTGGGGAGCATTGCCAGGGTGGGGGGAGGCATGGCTTGGATCTGCTGGCTGGCTGGTACCAGAATTGAGATGCTCCTGTCAGGACTGACAGGCAGGAAAACATGAAATATAAATAGCAATTCCTGAAAGCTGTGGAAAACTACTTGTTTACTGTTGGAGTTGTCACTGTGCTCTGCCGGGCCCTGAGCCTGCTGCAGTCTGTTGTGTGGTTATAAAAAGCCCCATCCAGCATGGATAACACTGGGGTTTAATCCCCAGATGATGGGGGGGATGCAGGAATTTGGGGTGGGTTGTTTGTGCCTCCACATTTCCCATTTTGCTGTGTGACCTCTCCCATTGTCAGGCCAGCTCCCTTTGGGTGCCAGGAATCCTCCCTGCAGCACGTGGATGTGGAAGGTTCAAGAAGAAACAGCCCTAACAAAGGGATAGTTGGAAACAGAACCCTCCTTCAGGATAAGTCATAGTGTAAACCCTGCAGGAGCTCAAAACTTCACCATCCACATTCCAACACTGTATTTTAATAGGCTGAAAGATGGGAAGATTTGCTGTTTGAATTAAGCCACAGGTTTCCTTCATCTGCTGTCTGGCTTTTCCCAGTGGAATAATAGAACCTGGATGCTAATGGCACCTGGCTGAACCTGTCCCATTGCAGGGAAAATCTTCCTTCCTGCAGCTGTTCTGGGTATTCCCCTGAAATACCAACCAGGAGCTGCCTCACTTCTGCCTCCTCCCGCTGCTGTGTTGAATGATCATAAACTAAAACTATAAAAACATATTTTTAAACAAAGCTCAAGCTTACAAAGTGTCCCTTCCTTCCCCTGCAGCCAAAGCAGAGGAGCCCAAACCTGCTGAAGCCGTGACAGGGAATGACATCACAGCTCCTCCCAACAAGGAGCTTCCTCCCAGCCCAGAGAAGAAGACCAAGGTAGGGCCACTCCACGCTCAGTGTCTCTGCTTCCATGGTTTTATTTGCCAGCTTTTCTGCTTCCTCAGCTGTGCCAGCCCAAGTTCTGTTTTCTGAGCTCCACTTGGGAACCCTTTTCCTGGACCAAAACCATCCCATCCTCGAGTGACACACACTCAGCCACGTGACTGGCAGTGCCTTTGGTAACCCTGTGGAAAGCTTTATATAAAGGAATTCTGGGGCTGGAGTGGGAATGGCAAACACGTGGGATGCACAGACAGCCCCCGAGCTGCTCACAGCTCCTGCTTTTGCACTGCAGTGGGCACAGGGACATCCTGCCCGGGCTCTGGGGCGCTTCTCTTTCACAGAGCTCTGCTTCCAGGAGCCTCAGAACCCAGCCCAGGTTCCCAGAGGGCTGTGGGGAGGGGAATTCTCTCTCCCCTCCCGGGCAGGGGCCATGTGACGGCGGGAGTTGATCGGATGAGGATTTAGGGCTGGCAGTCCGTGTGTGCCTGGAACTGGAAAGCCGTGCCCTGCGTCCTGCACGTAGGACTGGAGCCCGGGGACACCCAGTTACTAATCCCAGCTTTACCAGCCATTCCTTCTGTTGCTTCTGATGCCGCTGGAATAAATCCTGCTGGTTTGGGATTGCATGGCAGGACCCCCCTGGCCCCGCTTGGCTCTTTTATATGGTGCTCAGAAAACAGAAAGCTGATTATTATTATTATTATTTTCCTTTAAAATACCACTTTTACGTTCTCGCAGCTCAGTGTTTTGGTTCACAATGCGCTGTTTTTTTGTTGTGTTCCTTTGGTTTTCTGCCGGATTTTGCTTTCTGGCCCCACCCAAAGCCCTCTGCATCCACATCCTCTCCAAAGCCAGCAGCAGCGAAAGCCAAGCCCTCGGCCACCACCAGCCCCAAGCGCCCGGGCTCGGCCACCCCAGGCCCAAACAAAAAGGCCACGAGCCCAACTGCAGGTCCTACTTCAGCCACCAAACGCCCCGGCACCAGCACCACCCGTCCCTCCTCCTTAACTCCAAAAGAGACTAAACCAAAGGTAAGAACCGCCTTGCTGTGGGGGGAGCTCCCAGAGCTTGTTGGCATTGGAATTACCAGCCCTTCCCAAAGCCTCAGAACGGCCTTGCTGTGCTAGCCATGGGAGGGCAGGGTCAGGAGTGTGAGTCAGCGTGGTGGGAGCTGCAGGTTCTTGGGAGCAGCTCCCATGAACCCACGGATGGCATCAGGTCCCAGGCACTGATTTGTGTCCTCACAGAGGAGAATTAAACTTGACTGTGTTACTGTGGTTTTCCTGGTGAACTGCCACGAATCCCAGTCTGGTTTGGGTGGAAGGGACCTTAAAGCCCATCCCTTTCCACCCCCTGCCATGGGCAGGGACACCTCCCACTGCCCCAAGTTGCTCCAAGCCCTGTCCAACCTGGCCTTGGACACTCCCAGGGATGGGTCAGCCACAGCTTCTCTGGGAAACCTGTGCCAGGGCCTGCCCACCCTCCCAGCCAGGAATTCCTTCCCAATGTAACTCTTAAATCCAGACAAGAAAACGGGAAGACAGATTGGAGACCTTTGCTACTCATATCATAGGGAAACAAATCCATCTGAACACACCAGTGTTTCTCACCAAGTGTCTCCTTATGATGCCGGGCCAGAGCTGCACAGAGAACTGACAGCACTCCTGTGCTGAGGGACTGCTGGGCATTCATAATTCCCCAAGAACAGAAGGTTCATGGACAGTTCTTGGTGTTCATCTTCCAGATGAAGTAGGAAATCCATGTGTTAGGAATGGGAGGTGTCCTTTGAATCTTCCCTGTGTTAGCTTGTGATCTTACATAGGAGAAGAATTCAGGTTTAAAAGGGAATGTTAAAACCTATTTCAGAAGCTTCACTGATGGCTATAAATGACACCATTTCTGCCATATTAATCTTAAATAGCTGCATTTGAGTGTCTTTCAGAACCAACTAAAAATGGC
Source organism: Scytalopus superciliaris (assembly GCA_013400415.1). Taxonomy (NCBI): domain Eukaryota; kingdom Metazoa; phylum Chordata; class Aves; order Passeriformes; family Rhinocryptidae; genus Scytalopus; species Scytalopus superciliaris. The sequence continues at coordinate 20,982 of VXBX01006133.1, forward strand.
TTGAAAGCCCAGGTGTAAATCTGTGCTTTTCTCTGAGCTGCCATTTTCAGTTTGGCTCAAGTTTTGCATCATTCTGCACCCCTTTTCTATAAATTCAGACTCTCCTCTAGTTTGCTTGTACACATTACCTCAAGATTTTCATACTTCAGACACTGGGCAGTTGCCAAACAAATGACTTACCAGGGACAGGTAGGAAATAGTTTGCCAAGTAGGGACGAGCCACAGACACCCAATTCTCATGTCCCCAGTGTTTAAATAAAGTGCAGCTTAGCTCAGGAGGCATTCCAGCTCACGGAGGGCATGAGGGGTCTCTCCCAGAGCACTGAGAGTGGACTCATATTGTCCATTTTGGCCAGAAATCCAAACCCCCTTCACACCTGTGGGTGCTGAGCCAGCTCCGGATGGAATCTGCTCCCCCTCAGGCTCTGTGCTCCGTGTCCTGCTCTCAACACAGTCACTCCTGCACCTCTTAATTATGTTTTGATTTGCATGATAACCTTCTAGCCGTGCCAGGCTTAAGTGCTTAAGGATTTAAACCCTTCCAGTTTGTTTCTCTCCCCCTCTGGGTGCCGTCCCTTCCCTTGGAGCGACGTGCTGTGCCGATGAAGTGCCGGCTCTCACGGCTCTCTCTGCCTGCAGGTTGCGGATGCGAAGCCCCCGGAGAAGAAAACCACCCTGTCCAAGCCTCCCTCGTCCACCACTCCCAAAACCCCTCCCAGGAGCTCCCCAGCTGCTCCCAAGACAACGGCGCCGTCTCCGGTCACGGCGGCCCCCGCGGCCAAAACCACCGCGGCTGCTGCGCCCAAGAGGCCCTCGTGTGAGTGTTCCTTGGGCTGCTTCCAGAGCCCTCCCTGCCCAAGTCAGGGGGCACCACTGGCTCTCCACAGCTCCCTGGCAGGAGGGGGAGCCAGGGGGGCAGGAGGGAACAGGGACAGGAGGAGAATGCTCTGTGATTCCACGATGGGTTCAGCCCATGCCGCTGCTCTCGCGTATTCCAGCAGGCTGGTGGCTTTTCCCCGTGCTTGGGTCATCCTGTGGCCACATCACTCCATTGAAATTGGTCTCCTGGTGAACAAGCTTGTGACCCTCATGGTCAGTAGAAGTCAAAACCCCCAGCCCTTGAGCTGTAGCCATGGATGGGAAGCTGTAGCTGCTGTTCACCAGCCCTTCAGAGAGGGGTGACCTGGGACTGGCCGACCTGTCAGGCAGGACTTGACCTGGAGCTCAGTTAAAACTGAAATCCAGGCCATTTCAGTACAGCAGTTGATGCTGTGCCCGGGCCCAGAGATCGTGTCATGGAACCCAGAGTGGTTTGGGTGGAAGGGACCTTAAAGCTCATCCAGTGCCACCCCCTGCCATGGGCAGGGACACCTTCCATTAGCTCAGGTTGCTCCAGCCTGGCCTTAGGCACTTCCAGGGGTGGGGCAACCACAGCTTCTCTGGGAAATCCATTCCAGTCCCTCACCCCCTTCACAGCCAGGAATCCCTTCCCAATATCCCACCTATCCCTGCCCTCTGGCAGTGGGAAGCCATTCCCTGTGCTCTGTCCCTCCAGGCCTTGTCCCCAGTCCCTCCCCAGCTCTCCTGGAGCCCCTTCAGGCCCTGCCAGGGGCTCTCAGGTGTCCCTGGAGCCTTCCCTTCTCCAGGGGAACATTCCCAGCTCTCCCAGCCTGTCCCACCCCAGAGGGGCTCCAGCCCTGCAGCATCTCCGGGGCCCCCTCCGGGCTCTGGCTGTAGCTCAAACTTTCTCCTCTCTGATGCTTCCTCTTCCAAACCCAAATCCAAATGACCCTCAAGGTGAACTTGGATGAGCTCTGTGTGATCCAGAGTTAATGCAATTACTGGACACTCTTGATTTAAGGGATACTATTCCCTCTGTATTTTGCCACAGGAACAGAATAAGCACTAAAACCAATTAAAACCTTGGGAAAGCAAATCTCCAGGAGGGGACTCGAAACCCCCAAACTGGTGCCTCTGGAAACCAAAAAGGGCTGAGCACAAGTGGAGGTTTTCACCAGTGCAGGAAGGATTTGGAGCTGAGATCACATCAGCTTCATCCAAAAACCGTATCCCACTCCTGCTGCTGCTGAAGGGGGACCTTCCCACGAGTTCAGCATGAAACATGAGCAGCGTTTTAGGCTCTTGAAACCTGTTCTCACTCATTTTAATGGAGCTCAGGAGGTTTAACGTCAGATGAAATTATAGTTAAATGATCTCAAGTCTGTTTAAATTACTGGACCCCGGTGACAAAATGTGCCAATAAACGTGTAAAATGATATGTGTTGGTTGGTTTGGGCTGTGAATCCCAAAGCATGGATTCAGAACCCAACTTTCCCAAAGGGACAGTAATGTTTGAACTATCTGAGGTTTATTGGGATCGCTGGACATCCTAGAGTTCGTGCTCTGGGGAGAATATAATTAATCAAGCATAGAGGAAGTGTAGAACTTTCCAAGAGCCATGACCATCCTTGCAGAATTCATTTTGTGTGGTCTCTGAGGCCAAGCTGCAGCCCGGGAAGGAGGAATCCGTTCTAATGAGTTGGGTTCGTTCCTCCTTCCAACACGGAGAGGGAACAAAGGAGCGTTTGGGGGTGGCGTTTGAAAGGAGACGGAGTCAGCGATGCAGAGCTGAGGGAAGGCTCTTCCCTGGCGCAGGAGGGGCAGGGGAGGAGGCTCCGGCACCGGCCACCGTGCGGGACTCTGCCAGGGGGGCCAGGGGGAGGTGAGGTCAGCTGGGGGAGCTCCAGGGGGAGGCAGGGCTGCTCTCTGTGGGTCTGGGGACACCAGGGGAGTCGGGAGTGGTGGGAGAAGGGGGTCCTGGGTTGGATGGAGTGTGACAGAGGGTGAGTGGGGTCCTGGGCTGGATGGGGTGATAGCAAGGGTGTGACAGAGGATGTCCTGGGTTGGATGAGGTGACAAGGATGGACAGTGTGAACAAACACTGATGGCTGGGTTTAGGGAGAGCACGTGCAGCTGCAGGAAGATGCTGAGATGTGGGTGGGGGAGACCTGATGCTCCTCAGATCCCAATTCTGACCACCTCCCTACCAAGAGTGGGGAGCCAGGGGGGTCGGGCTCTGCTCCCAGGGAACAGGAACAGGAGGGGAGGGAACGGCCTCAGGCTGGGCCAGGGCAGGGGCAGGGGGGACATTGGGACAATTTCTCCTGGGAAGGGCTGTCCAGCCCTGGCACAGCTGCCCAGGGCAGGGGTGGATCCCCATCCCTGGAGGGATTTCAATCCATGTGGATTTGGCACTTGGGGACATGGTCAGTGCTGGGGGAACACTGGACTCAATGATCTTAAAGATCCTTTCCAACCTCAATAATTTAATTAATTTAGTTTCTCATGACACAACACTGAGCCAGGGAATAAGCTTGTGGCTAAAAATGCTGGGTTTGGCTGAGGAAGCTCTTCCAGGACATCTGCTCTTGCTCTTCAGGGCTCAGGAGACAGACACTGCCTTGTGCTCAGGCTTAGTCATTGTCATCATGTAGAACTGTGTGTGGAGGCTGGGTTTGACATTCCAGAGTTTCACCTTTTCAGGTGTTCAGTGTCAGTCACTTTCTGCACTAAAGGAGAGCCTTGGGTTATGTGGGGCTTGAGATTTTGATTTTTTTATTATTTAATTATTTTTTTTAACGTTTTTGTTCCCTTCCCTGTGGACACGACTTTTATGCTGGTACAAGCACTCTCTGTCCTTCACACCAGGCAAAGATCAAAGTCTTTGCCTGTCCTTGCACACCATTTTCCCAGGAGCTTTGCCCCTCTCCAGGTCTTGCCCATCTCATGGCACACAGACCAGAAGGGTTCCAGCACTTGTGTCCCCACAGACAGGAGCAGACACAACTCCTCTCCCTGTATTAGAGGAACATGTCAGTGCTCTGCCTTTTATATAAAACTCGGTCTGTTCTGTCCAGTTTCCCCAATTAAAATTGTGGTCTCCAGGAATGAAATGAGGTTGGTTTGACAGACCCTTTTTTTGAAGTGTTTGGTATTAATTATGTATCTCTCCTTTAGGCCTTATTAAATTATCCAAATGGGTTTCACCTCATTAGCTGGAATCTTATCTGGGGTGTTTAATTGAGTGCTTTTAGCAAAGTCAGGGTGGAACGATCCGGACTAACTTGGCCTGTAGTTATCTGCCTCTTTCCCTTGGTCTTCTCCATATTGACATTCCATAAATACCCTGCCAGCTGCTGCAGTTTATCTGAAAATATAAGACATGATGGAAATTAAATATTAAAAAATAAGGGCTTTCATAATTTCTAACCAAGATTTTTCCCATTTATTGTTTCTTTTCAGTGTTCCCTTCCCTTGGCTATTGGAATAAAGCAGATTTTACCCAAATTTGCTCATCACTGATAGTAAAAAACCCATAATTTCAGGATCAAAGAACTCCTTAATATGAAGTTCTGTTTCCATTTTCCAAGTCTGTGATTTCTGCCTTGGCCAATTTCGCGGGTGGTTTTCTTCTGCTTGGAGAAGCAGGGCTGAGTTCCTGGGTTAGGCTGTGCTCTGTAATCAGGTCATGATCGTTGGGCTCTGCCCTAAGGCCTAGCTCAGTTTAGGGATTGATTTTTGGGTTCATACAATTAAAAGAGGGACCAGAATATGTGCAGTAACTTCTGTGCAAGAAAACTGGCACAGGGTAGGACTGTCTGGCAGTGAGAGCAAGGTTAGAGAAAGACAAATGTGGGGTTGCTTTTGCTGTTCAGTAAGGAAGGGAAGAGTATTTTGGGGTTCTCTGTTTATCTGTTTGAGGGGGGTGGGGTTAAGAAACGAAGGTGGGGCAGGATCAAAATAATCTCAGGGAGTGCTGTCAGGTTGAGAAAGTTATTTCAAGAAAAAGCAGAGTGCAGCCCGTGCCCCAGGTGTGTTCCATCGTGGAATGGTGGTCCTGTCGCATGAATTGATCCTTTGGCTGGGAAACCCAAGTGGGTTTTGCTGTCAAGAGGAGCCCAGGCAGAGGGCAGCTAATTGTGGGGCAGAGTGGGGACTCCCCAGGGCCTGGCTGGAATCCTGACCACTGTACTCTGTGTTGGCAGCAATCAAGACGGACGGGAAGCCCGCAGAGGCCAAGAAGACCTTGGCAAAGTCTCCATCAGGTAACTGCTCAGTTCCCCTCTGATTGTGGAGTCATTGCCCCAGCCCTGCCCAGGCCACCACTGACCATGTCCCCAAGTGCCACATCCACGTGGCTTTGGAACCCCTCCAGGGATGGGGATCCCCCCTGCCCTGGGCAGCTGTGCCAGGGCTGGACAGCCCTTCCCAGGGGGAATTTGCTCAATATCCAACCTGAACCTGCCCCGGAGCAACTTGCAGGTGTTTTCCTCAGTCTAAGTCAAGTCCCCCTTGTTTGGGGCTGCGTTGATTAAGGAGGTCTCTGTAAATCTCTAGGAAGGCCAGGCTGGATGGGACCTGGACCAGCCTGGGATAGTGGGCGATGTCCCTGCCCATGACAGGGGGTGGCACTGGGTGGGATTTAAGGTGCCTCCCAGCCCAGCCCGGGGTGCTGTGGCTCTGAGGGAGTTGGCTCAATCAGCTCTGACCCACATCCCCCCCTTCCCTCCCGCCCTCCCTGTCACACCTGCAGCAGATTTGGCCCGCCCGAAGAGCGCAGCCGGCAGTGCCACCAAGAGCAGTGCCACCACTCCTTCCACCGCGGCCTCCAGCGCTCCCAGCGTGGCCTCCAGCCGGGCCAAGCCCAGGGCTGCTGCCCCCAAACCCGCCTCCAGCTCCTCCGGCCCCGCGGACGCCAAGAANGGCACAGGGTAGGACTGTCTGGCAGTGAGAGCAAGGTTAGAGAAAGACAAATGTGGGGTTGCTTTTGCTGTTCAGTAAGGAAGGGAAGAGTATTTTGGGGTTCTCTGTTTATCTGTTTGAGGGGGGTGGGGTTAAGAAACGAAGGTGGGGCAGGATCAAAATAATCTCAGGGAGTGCTGTCAGGTTGAGAAAGTTATTTCAAGAAAAAGCAGAGTGCAGCCCGTGCCCCAGGTGTGTTCCATCGTGGAATGGTGGTCCTGTCGCATGAATTGATCCTTTGGCTGGGAAACCCAAGTGGGTTTTGCTGTCAGGAGGAGCCCAGGCAGAGGGCAGCTAATTGTGGGGCAGAGTGGGGACTCCCCAGGGCCTGGCTGGAATCCTGACCACTGTACTCTGTGTTGGCAGCAATCAAGACGGACGGGAAGCCCGCAGAGGCCAAGAAGACCTTGGCAAAGTCTCCATCAGGTAACTGCTCAGTTCCCCTCTGATTGTGGAGTCATTGCCCCAGCCCTGCCCAGGCCACCACTGACCATGTCCCCAAGTGCCACATCCACGTGGCTTTGGAACCCCTCCAGGGATGGGGATCCCCCCTGCCCTGGGCAGCTGTGCCAGGGCTGGACAGCCCTTCCCAGGGGGAATTTGCTCAATATCCAACCTGAACCTGCCCCGGAGCAACTTGCAGGTGTTTTCCTCAGTCTAAGTCAAGTCCCCCTTGTTTGGGGCTGCGTTGATTAAGGAGGTCTCTGTAAATCTCTAGGAAGGCCAGGCTGGATGGGACCTGGACCAGCCTGGGATAGTGGGCGATGTCCCTGCCCATGACAGGGGGTGGCACTGGGTGGGATTTAAGGTGCCTCCCAGCCCAGCCCGGGGTGCTGTGGCTCTGAGGGAGTTGGCTCAATCAGCTCTGACCCACATCCCCCCCTTCCCTCCCGCCCTCCCTGTCACACCTGCAGCAGATTTGGCCCGCCCGAAGAGCGCAGCCGGCAGTGCCACCAAGAGCAGTGCCACCACTCCTTCCACCGCGGCCTCCAGCGCTCCCAGCGTGGCCTCCAGCCGGGCCAAGCCCAGGGCTGCTGCCCCCAAACCCGCCTCCAGCTCCTCCGGCCCCGCGGACGCCAAGAAAGCCGCGGCCAGGGCACCCAGCAAGGGCAGCGCCGCGGCCAAAGCNAGCCCGGCGGGGGCAAGGTGAGTTGCCGCGGCCCCCCGGCGCTCCCGCCGCTCTCTGCTCGTGTTGGTGGCTGTGTCCTCACTGCTCTCCTCATTTACACTCTGCAGAGCTCCTCTCTGGGGCCGGGGCTGGGGCTGGGGCTGGGCTGGGCTGGGCTGGCACTGCCTGGTGGGAGCGTGCAGGAGGAATCCACCCCAAAGGAATCCACCCCGAAGGAATCCACCCCGAAGGAATCCACCCCGAGGCCACCCAGTGTCTGCAGGAACGTGTGCAGGGACTCAGGGCTCTGCCCCTGCTTTCCTGCCCTACATCCTGGCATGGAAGCTCAGTGTTGAGCACCCAGAATCCTGTCTGTGTGCCAAACCTTGGCCTCTGAGTAGAGGAATCGGGTCTGCTGAGTGGTGCAGAGGGGGGAATAGTGCACTGGGGTGAAGGAAATCTGGATTCAGGAGCAAGTTCCACAGCACCTTTCCTGTGTTGCCAGGCCCAAAGGTGACACGGAACAGGTCTCTTTGGATCGCCTGTGGTGGCCACAGGAAGAGGGTAGTGTTGGAAAGGCAGGCACAGAGACAGAACCCAGGGCTCTCAATCCCTCTTAGTGCTCCAAACTACACTTTCACCATCACCATGTCCCACGGAAATGATGGAAGTTTGGGGATGTACCTGCAGCCTCTTCTGAGGCTGTGCCTGATCACCCAGCCTGGATTAGCAGCTGTGTAACCCCACCTGGCCTGACCAGAGGAGTTGACAGCACTCAGAGGGCTCTGGCTCCCATCCAGGGGATTTGCCCCCTTTGCTGCAGCCTGTGGTGCTTAATGACTCTGCACAGAACTTCCATGGGCTGCCAGGGGAGCTCATTCCATGCTGGGACCTCCCTCTGCTCCTGGGCAGAGGGAAGTCAAGGTCACTCCTGGCTGGTTGTGTGTCCCAGACAGCATCGATACCACATGGATTTGTCTCAGTCGGGGCTGTCTTAGCTGTGGTATCTCAGTGGAGCCCTCCCCGTGTCAGCCTAAGGGACCCCATTTTGACATTTAGTGGCACTGTCCTTAATGTTCTAAATACTTTCACAGAGTTATTAAATCCAAACAATTGTGGTCTTGAGCAAATTGTCCTTTTCACGGTCTTACTTACGCTGAGATGTTTCTGGAGCCTGAAAATGCTGCCAGAGTGCTGGGAGTTTTTTGTTTACTGCTCTGTAGGTTAGTGAAATACAAGGTTTATGCTGATCCCCCCCAGAAATGCAGGTTCTGCTACACCCCCCCCAGATGTCAATCAGCAAAGGAATGGATGTTCTCAGGCAGTTGCTGGACTTTTATGAAACCCATGGTTTTCCTTCCATGCTCTGCTCGGGTGGGCTCTCTGGGTCCACCTGCACTTCAGCAGGGACAAACCAGCCCAGCTGCTGGGCTGCAGGCCTGGGCCAGGCCAGGGGGTGTGGGGAGGCCAAGCTGGAAGCACGGTGTGTGTCCAGCAGGAGCTCCTGAGCTCCAAGGCAGAGGCAGTCCAGGGGTGTCTGTGCCTCCAGGGTCTGCCTCGTGCCCTCCAAGGGAAGGAGCTGGTCCTGCGCTGCTGCTGGTGGGTTCCTAAAAGATTTGGTTTCATTTTTTGGCAGGATGTAAGTGCTGGGGTCACTTGGGACCTGCCAGCGTGACCCCAAGAGCTTTTTGAGACATGGAGAGCAGGGTGCCTGTGTCCCCCGTGTCTGAGTGGTGTTACCCCTCCCGTCCCAGCATGGCACTGTCCTTTGCCTGGGAAGTGGAGCGTGCAGGGAGCTCTCCTGGCTCACCTGCTCCACCAGGCCTGCCCGGGCAGCTCGTGCTCCCACCCTGCTGCCCACACTTCTGCTTTTGCTGGTTGAAATCACCCCTTTGTCTCCCTCCATCCAGGGGAAAGTAGAGAAAAGGCCCGACTCAGCCGCCGCCGCGCCCAGCCCCGAGCCCAGCGCGGGCACTAAAGTGGCTCCTCCCAAAACAGCCGTATCTAAAGAGGGTGCCCCCAAACAGCCCAATGGGAAAGTGAGTTCCTTTCAGACTTTTCTCTGGGGGAGTTGAAGGACGTTTCCATTTTGAGTCATTCCCCTCTCTTCAGCTCTTCTCTCTGTCCTGTCGGTGTCACATTTCCTTGCACGGACACTCCTCCCGGTCTTTGTCGTCCACCCGGAGATGTTCCCAGTGAAGCACCTTCAGACACTGCTCTGGAGAGACCTTCTCCTCACCTGCTGGGAACGTTTCCAGAGCAGAGTCCTCCAGTTTTCACTTTCAGGCAGTTCTTTCTACACAGACCCAGTTTGTAACTAGGCAGAGGTTTAGTCCAGAGCTGCTGCTTTGTGGGATGCCAAGGAATTCATCTTTCCTGAGTATTCCCAGCCCAGTTGTACCCGAGCTCTGTAGCTCCATGGATTAGGCCATCGCCAGTCGGGGGGTTGCTCCAAATCGGGAGTGACGTTCCAGCACAAGGGATGGGGGTGAGGTGGGAGTGCCACAGTTCAATTCTGACATTACCAGGCAGAGCCTGTTCAGGAATGACCAGCATTTGTGCCTCGGGAGGAGTCAGGAGCCACTACACACTCCAGGCACGAGTTTTCAGAGCTGCTCTTGCCCTGAATCCAGCCTTTCTGAATGGCCAAGGAGCTTTGGGAACCTGCTTGAGTGAGAATGGTCTGGGATTCCTTTTGTGCTCCACGTTTGTCACCTCTTTCCAGGAAGCAGGGCAGAGCCTGTGCCCTGTTCTGTGCTGTGGGGAACAACTGCCACACTAAACAGTGTTGTAACCAAGCTTTGCAAACACTGTCAGTTCCTGCTCTGTGAGTAAAGCTCACCTGCCCTGCTCCTTCTGTGTCACAAACCCCACAGGATCAATGGCTGAGGTTGCACAAGCCCTCTGAGGGCAAGTCCAACCATCAGCCCAGCACTGCAAGGCCACCACTGACCATTCCCTGTGTCCTGAGCCCAGGTCATTTTTGTTGAAAGGTAACACATGATCTGATGTAATTTAACCAAAGGTTTGACGACCTTCATCAGAAAAACATTTCTCAGACCTGTGGGGCTTCACTGCCCAAGGGTTTGGAGGGATGTTCCCAGGCCTGGAGCCAGTCCAGGAGCAGACACTGAGCAGTTCATGCAGTGGTGGCCCCGAGGCTCCCAGGGAAGCTCTCACTAGAAATATCCCAGGAAGCTTGCTGGGGGACACGGGCAGTCCCATCCCCTGGGACAGGCAGCTCCGTGGGGCGTGGGGGGGAGTGGTTTTCACCTCATGCTCTGGCACTAACACTGTCTGTGCAGCCTCTTGTCCTTCACTTTTTCTCTCACTCTCCACCTCAGTTGCTTCCACCCCTGACACTGGAGCTGGGCTGAGTCTAACAGGGCTCCTCGTTCCCCTCGTGTCAGAGCCCCCGCCTGCCGTACGACAACTCTAACCAGTCCTCTTCCCTTGTGTTGTTTTCCATTCTGTGACATTCCAGGTCCAGATAGTCTCCAAAAAAGCGAACTACAGCCATGTTCAGTCCAAGTGTGGTTCCAAGGACAATATTAAGCATGTCCCTGGAGGTGGGAATGTAAGTATGGGCTCTGGGCAAGCTGTCTGTGTACTAACTCCTCATGTACCACGTTGTTGTTGTCACTCAAGAACGCTCTGTCTGGGGCACAGAGGTGTGCCAGAGACTCAGGGCTCCTGGGAACAGGCTGGGGAGTTACTCCAGTTCTGCTTGGGGTGCCAGGGTGAGTGTGTTTTGTTTCACAGTGCTCCAACTACACCTGACCTGTTTCTCACCTGGTCTGTGGGGTGTTCGTGACCAAGTGCGGGATGTTCACACCACTGACCCCAGGAGTTCCTTCACCCTGGATCCCAGGAGTTAAATCCCCCTGGATCCCAGGAGTTAACTCCCCTGGATCCCAGCTCTCCCTGGATTCCCTCTGCAGGCAGTGGAGGCCCCTCCTCAGCCCTGGCCTCCTACAGATGTTTGATTTTTCAGATCCAGTTCCTCGTGGCCCTGAAGTGCCCGATAACCTTCCCTGGCTCACAGATCCAGCTGGAGCCAGACTCATTTCACTTCTTGATTCACAAAAAGGGCTTTGAAACACGAAAAGACTCAGGGACTTAATCTTTGAGCTGCGATTAATTTCTAAATTTAAAGGCTGCTGGCATCTCTGGCAGCAGAGCTGAGCTTATTAGAATAGAAAGTTAATCTGGTGGTGTCTGCGACTTGGTTTGGGCTGTTGGATCCTGAAAGTGTCTGGCAGGAAAAGCAGGTTAACTCTCCAGATCCTAAAGCCTGGGGAAGAGTGGCTTTAGTGTGGTGGCTCAGTTCGTGGGGGCAGGTCTGTGCTGCATTAAACCTGTGCTGGGCTCTTGGTTCAGGGAAAGCTTCAGAAATACAGGCTTTGGATGGTTTTGAAGACCCTGCAGTATTTAAGCCCAGGGAAGGTTGTTCCAGAGGTGTTTAAACGCTCAGGGTTCCTGTGGTGTCCCACAGTGTCTGCTTGGAGTCAGTGGCACTGCTCAGGACCTGGCTGTGGGCACAGCTGTGGGCTGCTTTTGCTGGGACATCCATGCCCAGCTGGCACAACCTTTACATGACTGATTGTCCCTCAGAGTTTTGCAGGAGGCAACCAAGCCTGGGTTCTTAACAAGCTGGTTCCCTGCCGGTTGGTCACCTGGATGGTCAGAGCCAGATGTTGGAGTCCCACTGAAGGAAGCCTCACTCCCCCAGAGCCTCTGGACACACCCTCTGCCCCCTCCTGTTTGGGGCCGGGGTCTGCCTTTCTCATCTGGTGTTTCCATGACTCACTTGGTGTCTGGGGGGTGTTTCCCCAGGAAATGCTTTGAGCCCCCCGTGTCAGTTGGGTGCCCTGCTGGTGTTTCTCAGCCCTGCACGTTGCTGTTCCTCCTGTTTGCCCTGCTTTTGTCTCCCAGGCTGTTCCAGAGCCGTGCTCTGTGGTAGGAGTGCCTTTGGCCACAGTGGTGCCAGCTTTTGGAGCAGCTGCTGCCATGTACCTGTCTCTGTAGCTTAGAAGCCACTTCAGTCTTGCCACTCTTGCCCTCTGCACCTTTCAGTGGCCAACGAGCCTCACACATGCTTTTCCTTTCGTTCCAGGCTCCCAGAAATGGGATTTCAAAGTGGGGGCTACTTTCTGACCTGATTAACTCCATCAGTGACCTGTTCTCCTGCTAAGGAATCACCAGCCTGTCCTTCCCTCTTCACTGTCAGACACTCCCAGCCCTGGGGACAAGTGTGTCCCTGCTTTCTTTTCCTCTTCTCCCATACTCTCCTTTCACCACTGCAGTTTCCCTCCTTGCTCAGCTACTGAAGCATCACTTTATCCTGTGTTTTCAAAACAAAAATCTCATTCCCAGGTTCCAAATGCCCCCAGAGCATCTCCAGGCAGGCATTCCCAGCCCTCCAACACCCCCAGCCCAGCACATGGATGTGAGTGCCCAGCCTGCCTTCCCAGGAAAGCATTTTCCTTTTATTCATTTTTACATCTTCTCCCTCCCTTTGGGGCACTGTGATCTCAGTGACCCCTTCCAAGATGTTTTCTTGCTCAAGCAATTGTGATGGTCACTGTTGATAGAAGACTTCCCAGTGTTTAATTCCCTGTTGGGGCTGTGTGGAGTTCTCTGTTCTTGGAGTCTGTGCCTTCAGTTAAAGCCTTTAGAAATCCTGTGGATGCAACCTGTGGTTTAGTAGGAAACTATGGCTCAGCTTTAGAGTTGCTCTGGTAGAAGTGATGGACATGGAATCTTGGAAAGTTTTGGGTCAGAAAGGACCTTAAGGCTCATCCATTCCCACCCCCTGCCCTGGGCAGGGACACCCTCCACTATCCCAGGTTGCTCCAGGCCCCGTCCAACCTGGCCTTGGACACTCCCAGGGAAGGCACATCATCCCACCATCCTACCCAGGAGGTCCCTGGCAGGTTCTCTGTTTGGGTGCCCATTTTGCCCTCTATACATGGAGATGATTTCTTCTGCCCTCCAAGATTCCCAAAAAGCCTTGCCCAAAACCAGTAGATGTCATTCCTGCTCGTGTTTTATTTGTTGGATTTCCTGGGTAAAAGCTTTTGCTGTGCTTTGGTATTTCCCCCTCTTGGAATCACAGAATCATGAGGCTGGAAAAGCCCTCCAAGATCATCTGTCCAACCTTTGGCCAAGGTTTATCTCTAGAGAAAGCAGCAAAGAGGGAGATTTTACAAAGTGCAATGTCTGTGGTGTTGGAGGTTTCAGGTGGTTTGGTGTCCGTGTGTTTCTCAGTCCTGTGGCTTGACCTGCTTAGATGGATTGGGAAGTGGTCAGAGACAGAAAACCTACGAAGAGTGGAGGGTCACCCTCCCCATCTAGGCCTCTTGTGTCCAACTCTGAGCTCTAGAGTTTATTCCTGCCCCCAGAGTGTGTGTCTGGCTCTGCAAGTGCAGTCCCAGGCCTGTAAATGTGTCTCCCATTGCAAACTCAGGGCCACTCATGCTGGAAATCCTGCATGAGCTGCCCTTCCCTGCAGGTGGGATGGTTTGGATCTCCAGGAGAGAGGAGTCCTGAGGAGTCACAGCTGGGTACCTCTGTCCCAGCTGACAATATGATGACTTTAAAATGCATCCTGTGAAATAAATGGAATTTCATCCCAGTTCCAAGCAAACAAGAGCTGCTGATCAAAGCTGTAGTAACTTCACTAACACTCCCTGGGAAAATCCAGTCCAGAGGCCGTGATGTCACCTTTGGAGGGTGGCCCTGAGTGCCCTGTGGGCTCGGGACCGTGGCAGGAGCTGGGCTGGGCTGTCCTGCTCCCCCTGCAAACAGGGCTGCAGGGCTGGGGCTCAGCCCCCTTCCCCAGCCCCGGGAGGGTCCAGCCTTCCTGAGGGAGACATTGCACATTCCCTGAGAGCTCTCAGTAGACTCTGGAGGGGCTGCTGAGGGAACGAGTTCCTGTCACACTGGAAAAGAAGTGCTTGGCTTTTCTGTGCAAACCAACCTGGGGCAGAACCTCCTGGGCACGAGGGTGCCAGCTGGTGGGTGGCAGCCCCCAGGCACTGCTGGGACTGGGCATTCTCTGGCCATTCCTGCCAAAACCCCCAGATTAGAATGTCAGCTCCGTTAGACCAGATGACCAGAAGTTCTTCCTGGTGTAAATTACATTTGTAGGAAAGGAGAGATCTCCAAGTGGTTGTACAAGAAGTTCATTCTGGAATGGAGGAGTTTTCCACCCACCTGGGGCTGCAGGAGGAGGTTTAAGGATGTCACAGGTGGGGCTCTGCCCTTGCACTTGCTCCAGGTGTTGGAGAGGAAATATTTTTTGAGGAAAATGATGTCAAACCTGTGGTGTTTTCACTCCACCTTTGTGGAATTTTTGGCTCATTGACATGGCAGAAGGTCAGGAGCATCTCTTGGTTTCATGACTGAATTGCCAGATGTTTTTGGTATCAAGGTTCTGGTAGAATGAGGTTAAAGGGATTATTCCTGGGGAACAGCTTCCCTATTCCCTACTCCCAGTGTCTTGTCTTTGGGAAGGACAGCTTCCCAGAGCAGTTTGTTCCACCTGGGCACAGTGATTCTTCACAGAGTCCCAGAATGGTTTGNGCTGGAGCTGGTGATCCATGAGATGAGCTCTGTCCTGGGGCTGTGGAGCTGCCCAGGCCAGGCCTGTGTCCACAGAGGCAGCTCCAGCTCTGGCCAGGAACAAGCTGGGGAATGTGGCAACAGAACTGGCTTTTAATGGTCCCTCTTCCAAGTGCCTTTGTATTCCATGACTGTGCCTGGAGCTCAAGGCCCCCGTTTCCGGTCACTGTCCCTCTGTCCGTGTCCTCTGGTCTCAGTTCCTGTCCCTCACATTAACCCTCCTGGCCTCCAGGTGACACCAGAGCTGCTGGTGGCCTTTGCCTGGGAATCAGCAGGAGGTGATTCCCAGTGCCTGGGAAGCAGCAGGAGAAGATAACGTGGCAGCCCAGGGTCGGGAAGCACAGCCTGGCGTCCGGGGTGCCCCGTTGGCCTCCAGAGTCACCACAGGCATTTCCCTGGGCTGAGCTGCTTCTTTTTGTCTCTCCAGGTGCAGATCCAGAACAAGAAAGTCGACCTTTCCAAAGTGTCCTCCAAGTGTGGCTCTAAAGCAAATATCAAGCACAAGCCAGGTAGGACTTTGAGCACTTGCTCAGGATTTGGGTGTAGCTTTTGCTTGTCCCTTTAACACAGCCCTGGATTGTGACTGAAGTTGTTCAAGGGGTTTGTTGCTGTCAGGGGGCATTTCCAGAGGCTCTGGAAATGCTCCTTTAATAATTCCTGGTGGTTTCATGAACAGAGAAGGGGAGTAGGAGATGTGGGATGTCCTCAAAGCATCTGCTGCCTTGACTCAGTTCTGCTTTTCCTTGCTCATTTGAAAAGAAAAGCATGGATTTTTCCATGACCATTCCAGGAAGTCTCATCCAGAGAGCTTTGGGGCACTGGGAACAGCCATGTCCTGTGGAAGGGTAAAGGAACTTCCCTCCAGTTCTTCACAGCACACACAAGGGTCCTTTTAGCCTCGAGTTCATGGCAGCTCCTGCTGTCCATAAAACACTCGGATATACCACTTTGTGGGATGAGTGTGTGGGAATTCTTCGCTCCCCACTTGGAACACCACAGTTACTCTGTATGATTCCTGGGAATGTCCAGTTTCTGCCCGAGCAGTGATGAGCCCAGGGCTCAGCTGGAGCGTGGGCAGGTCTCACCTCCAAGGTCCCGTGGCTGTGGGCCCCTCGTTGGACTGTGGGATGGTCAGACCCGTGACCTCTGCTGGAGTCTGAGGACACTCAGCCACACGGGAACGCTGCCGGCCGCACGCCCCACACCCGAGGGGCCAAGTTCACTGCCCAAAGGCAAGAACAGGCACCACAGGCTTGTCTTTGTCTGCCCCCCGGGGTCCCCTGCCCCCTGTGCCAGGCTGAAGGCAGCCCAGCCCCTGCAGCCCACGCCCCAGCGCCTCCAGCCGTGCTCCCGCGTTGGGAACGTGGTGCCACGGCCGTGACCTCGGGGAGTGACAATCCCTGCCCTTGTCCAGGGCTGCTGAAAGCACAGCAGCCCCTCCTCTGCTGGCACGGGGTGGGGCTGCTCTTCTTGGGCCAGAGCTCTTGGTTTCCACCCTTGGCCATGCCAGGCTTCCAGAGGCCCGAGGGTTTAATGATGTCTCTGGGAAGCAAAGCTGTGTTTAACAAGGCTTAAATTGGGTTTTGGAGAAAGCTGCTGGAATATGGACTGAATCTGGTGAAGGGTGTCCCTGTCCACAGCAAGGGGGTTGGAATGAGCCTTAAGGGCCCTTCCAGCCCAGGCCATTCTGTGATTCCATTCTGTGATTCCATCCTGCGATTCCCTGTACTCTGACTTACTAATAGAGGAGATCACCAGGATGGTCAGAGGGCTGGAGCTCCTCTGCTGTGGGGAAGGGCTGAGGGAATTTGGGTTGTTCAGCCTGGAGAGGAGGAAGCTTTGGGGTGACCTAATTGGGGCCTTCCAGTACCTAAAGGGGCTTCAGGAGAGCTGGAAAGGGACTGGGGACAAGGGATGGAGGGACAGGACAAGAGGAATTCTGAGATTCCATGATTCTGTGATCCATGGGAGCTGCAGTGTTCTAAAATCCTGCTAGAAATCTGCAGCTCTTTTTCTGACCTTCGTGTTCTCCTGAGCCTGAAGTGTCCATCCAGTTCCCACAGCAGGCTTTTCCCTGCCTGGGGGATGCCATAGGCTGGGCACAAGGGTGTGTGTGCCAGGGAGGAGCTGGTCCCAGTGATGGAGCAGGGGCGGGAGGGGATAAGGAGGGAAGGAAGGCAAGTGACAAGGAGGAGCAGAAGTGTCTTGGCACCAGTGACTGCACAGATGGCTGAGCTGCAGGAGACCCAGGCATGGGACAGGGACAGGAGGAGCAGGAGCCAGCCTTTGGAATGGCACCAGTGTGGGATGGGGTGGGGGTGGCATTTCACACCTCTGGTGGAGGAGACAGACTCTGGAGCAGATCCAGTGAGGATCAATTCCAGCCTGTCTGTCTGGATGTGCTGTGTTCCCCTCCCGGGGGCACCCCCAGGGCTTTGTGGCACAGGTGGGAATCACCAACTTTGGTGCTGCCAGTTCTACACCAAACTTTTCCCGGGGGGAGGCTGAGCCAGTGGATGTGTTCCTGTCCTGTCCTCCCTCCAGAGGGTCCCCAGCAGCTCCTCAGGGGGCTGGGAAGGGGAGGGACCTTTGAGGGGGCTCTCTGAACTCACCCCTGCACAATGTCGTTGTAGGGGGAGGAGATGTCAAAATTGAGAACCAGAAGCTGAACTTCAAGGAGAAGGCCCAGGCCAAAGTGGGCTCTCTGGACAACGTGGGACACTTGCCAGCAGGAGGGACTGTGAAGGTGGGTGCAGGGAGCTCTGGCTCCCCAGGGTGGGCTTTAAATGTGCTGCTCCTCCTTCTCCTGTCACTGGTGCAGAGCAGCTCCCCCAGCCCAGCCTCTTCCAGCTGCCTGCCTGTTCCTGGGCCTCTGCTGTGCACCCCAGGAGTAAGGAGGGACCCCAGGAATAAGGATGGGTTGGAAAGGAGAGCACTGGGAACCACCTTGGCCTGCCTGACCAGGCTCCCTGCCAGGCATTGCTGAAGGCTGGTACTGCCCATCTCCATCCTTCCTCTTGGAATCTGGGAGCAGGGATCTCTCTGAGCTGGGAGCCCCTCGGAGAGGCTGCCTGTGGCCTTTAGCCCCAGTCAAAGCTGGTGGGATCCAAGTGCCCTGTGCTGGGAGAGAGCACCTTGCAGCTCTCGGGAACACTGAGAGGATCATGGAATATCCTGAGCTGGAAGGACCCACCAGGATTGTGGAGTCCAACTCCTTCAGCCTGTTTGTGTGAGGGTGGGAACAGATCGTTGTGCTCTCATCCTGTGATTCATCCCTTCTCCCATGGGAACACAAGCTGGCCCCAGCCTTGGCTCTGCACATTCCAGCTCTGGCTGCAGGAACGTGACATCTGTGCTCAGGGAGGGGAGACTGACCCATCACAGCATGGCAGGATCAGGGAGTGCCAGAGTTGTGTTCAGGGAGTCACTGGGGCTGTTACTGTGGAATCCCAGAGTGGTTTGGGCTGGAAGGCACCTTAAGGATTATCCAGTTCCAAACCTGACACCTCCCACTAGCCCAGGTTGCTCCAAGCCCTGTCCAGCCTGGCCTTGGACACTTCCAGGGATGGGGCAGCCACAGCCTCTCCCAGTGTCCCCAGTTCACAGGACGGCTTCCCCCCCAGTGAGCCCAGCCCACCCTCCAGCTCTCGGCCCCGGAGCCTTCCCCGCTCCGCCTTTTCCAGGGCTGTCCTGCCCCCAGGATGTCCGGGGTGTCTCTGGGGAGCAGCTCCAGGGCCCTGCGGGGACATGGCTCTGCCCGGGAGCAGAGGGGCTGCTTCCCTCCTCCACATCCCCATCCCTGTGGAGCTGGGGAGGGCGGAGGGGGCTCTGGGAACGCGCCCTGCACCCACACACCCCCCTGCACCCTAAATCCCCCTGCACCCCCGTGCACCCCACACACCCCCCTACACCCTCCTGCACCCCACACAGCCCCCTGCACCCTAAATCCTTCTACACCCTCCTGCACCCTACACACCCCCATGCACCCCAAA
>VXBX01006133.1:45228-67840 GCA_013400415.1 Scytalopus superciliaris
TTTTTTTTGTCTTTTTTTTCTTTTTTTTAAACCTGCTGGAAGGGAAAACCATACTGCCCATTATACAGGCCAAAAGAAATAAACACTGGTCAAATAATAGTGACAAGCTCAAGCAAGTGAAATGAAGATGAGAAGTTTTGAGTGACCCCAGGCTGCAGGACTCCGAGGGCCCTTGTGCTGGCACAGGCCACAGTGCCTTAAAGCCCATGAGCAGTAACTGAAATCAGAGAACTGGGAGAACCAAAGGGTGGCCCCGGGGCAGGAGCTGCTCTGGGGGCGCTCCCAGGGCAGGCACAGCCCCGCTCCCGGCCGGGGCCTCGGGGCCCTCAGAGCCCTCAGCCCTCGCCTCTGCTGCAGATACAAAGAGCATAAGAAATGGGAATAAAAAGGAATGAGGGCAGGCCCCGCGGGCCCCTCCAGCGCCGGGGGCACAGCCCTCGCGCCCCGAGTCCCTCCCGGTACAGACACCAGCGAAGCCTCACAACAGCCCTGTGAGGTAGGTCACTGTCTTCAGCGGACAGAGAGTCCAAGGCAAAGCTGGGATTAAACTCCAGATTCCTCTTTGAGTGCCGTGCCTGTCGCAATCCTCCTTCCACAGAAATATGGTCCCTGTTCGTAGAAAACAAAGGGTTGTGCCCGCGCTCCCGGCAGCCTGGCAGCTACAGCCGGTCCTGTTGGCACGGGGGGCAGGCTCGGCCTCCTCGGCGGGGGCAACAGGAAGGTTAAAAAAACCATAGGAACAACGCAAGAGGACGAGAAGTACAGGCAGGTTGGGAAGGACGAGTCACATCTCACACTCGTGACGCCACGACTGAGGGCTGGCGGGCTCGGAGATCCCCATGGAATGTCACCTCCGTCCGGCGCCGTCGGGGCACGTGGGGCGCGGAGAGGGCGGTCCCTGCGCCGGAGCTGTGGGTCCAGGCTCGGCCTGGCGTGGCCGACACGTCCGTCTGTCCATCCGTCCTCGGAGCGGCTCCCGCCCGGCCCCGTGGGGAGGGGGCGCGGGACAGCCCCGGCAGCCGCGGCCTCGCTCCCCGGCAGGGACGGCGCCGGCAGCGGAGGAGGCGCGTGGGTGTCCACGGAGCACCACGGAGCACCACGGAGCACCACGGAGCTCGGGTCCATCGGCACTCCCAGTCCGTTCCCGCTGCTCTTCCCACGCGGTGACCATGCACGGAGCCGACAGCAGGAGATTCAGACAACATTAATCTTCTAGGATGGAGAGAGATGACTTCACAAGGGATAAATAGAACTTTATTTAAATAAACATTTGTGAACATCTTTATACAAATTACAAGTCCCCACACGAGCCTCCAGCTCCGCCTACGAGCCGAAGCTGCCGGGAGGGCCCTTGAGCAGATCCACCAGGATGTCGAGCAGTTGGCTGTGCTGGTGGTGCAGGTCCCCGGGGATCGCGGCCATCTCGTAGCACAGGCACGTCTCCACCATCTTGGAGAGCGACACGCGGAAGTCGCGCAGCAGGCGGATGGTGTAGGAGTCCCCCTCCAGCACCAGGAGGTCGCTGTCCGTCAGGGACACGGTGGCTCTCCAGCCGTCATCTTGGGGAGAGAGCGGCCGTGAGGGCGGAGCGGGGCCGGCCCGCCCTCGGGCTCTGCCCTGGCACACGGCTCCTGCCCGCTCTCGCCTCAGACCAACGCCCAGCCAACCGGCCAACGGCTCCCACAGCAGCCAGGCACCACCCTGACCACACACGGGCATCCTCCCAGTTTCCCACGGGAGGTGACTCATGGCACAGCCCAGCCAAGCTTGAGGGCTGGAGACTGACTCCAGCACTGCCAAACCCCCACGGGCTGAGGGGACATAGCCCCAGGGAGAAGTGGGATCATGCCAGCTCAGTGCCAGCTCAGCTCCTCCTTCCCCCAGGACGATCCGGGCACACAGGCCCTCGAGGCTCAGGCTGCCGAGGGGCTGCCCTGTCTGCCTGCAGAGCCCCAGCCCCAGCCCAGCAGAGCTGCCCCCAGAGCCCCCGCGGGTGCCGGGGCGCAGCACTCACCCCGCACGTGGATGTCGGTGTCGGTCATGAGCAGCACGGCCAGCGGGTGCACCTGGGACGAGTCCCGCACGAACACACCCCCGTTGGACTTCACGGCCATGAAGTAGGTGAGCCAGCGGCTGTACAGCTTGGACGCCTCCCTGCAGGGCACAGCCCCGTCAGCCACGGCGGGCTCGGGGCTGGCACGGCCCCGGGGCTGGGCTCTGCCCTCCCACGCTCACCCACCTGTTGATGGTTGACTTGTGGAGCAGGACGGTGCCCGCCTTTGTCCGGTACGCGTAGCTGTTGGGTTTGAACTTCCCCTGGCGGGTCACTTTGCCTTGTCTCACCTGGAACAGGAGGAGAATCTCAAACACCAGCACAAACAGCAGGCCCTGCCCACCCACAGCCCCGTCCCCCACGTGTGGGCAGGGGGGAGGATGGTCCTCTGCTCCCAGAAGCTCCAGTGGGTTAGCAGAGCATGTTCAGAGGTGACCAGACTGGGCAGTCACCCAACGCTGGGCAAGGGGCAGCAAGCAGAAGGAAGATGCCAACTCAGGCAGCAGACAGGAGGAGGAGCCACCTCAACAGCTCCCAGACCAAGTTACAAGAGCCCAAGCCTGGAACTGTGCAGGCCAAGGTGGCCACTCCTCATGAGTGGGACTCCAGGGACTGGAGCAGCAGGAGCAGGGGGCAGGAAGCCTGGCTTGGATACCCACCCCCCCCCAAAAGAACACAACGCTTCCCTGTGCCACCAACTGTGATTGGCAAGCCCAGGAGGGTGATGGCAGAGCCAGTACCTGGATGAGGTTGGGGTAGAGCCCAGCCATGAGGACTCCCTTGACGAGCTCCTCCTCTTCACTGTACTGGTTACACACGGAGGAGGGCATGGTACAGTCAGACGGGGATGACACCAGGAAGGCTTCATAAAGGTTCTCAGAGAACTGCTTGACAAGGCCTGGAGGGGAGAGACAGCCCCAGGGATGAGATTCACCCTCTCCTTTATCCCATGGAATGAATAACCTCAGCAGGGCAGCACCAGCCCTGGTGCCAAAGCCAGACACTGCCCAGTCCAGCCCATTTCTGCCCCACATCCCTGCCGGTGCCTCAGCCTTCCTGGGGGGCAGGGAGGAGGCAGGAGCCCGAGACTCACCGTTGATGAAGCGCAGGCTGGGCCCGTACAGGTAGTAGTCCTGCAGGTAGTTGTCCCTGGCACGGCTGTCCCTGCGCCGCAGCACCTCCTCCCAGCCTGCCACGGCCCTCACGAAGGCCAGGTGGTCACTGCCGCTCTCCCGGCTCAGCACGGCCTTGGCCTGGGACAGGGACACGTGTGAGCCACAGCAGCCCGTGAGCCACAGCAGCCCTTGCCCAGCTCCCCGCCCGCCCCGGCAGGGCCCCACCTTGTCCACCTCGGCGCGGTTCTGCAGGCTGCTGCTGAAGGGGTCCCGCGTGAGGCAGGACACGATGACGAGCAGGGGGTGCAGGCAGCGGTAGATGGAGGCCAGGACAATGGCCTTGGCCAGCCGGGGGTCCGTGGAGATCTGGGCCAGCCGCTTGCCCAGCGTGGTGAGCGCCTCCCGCTGGTCCAGCACGCCTGCAACAGAGCCACGGGGCGGGAACATCCATCAGCTCCCACTGGCCAGTGCCGGGAGAACCCCCCACAGGGCTCAGAGCATTGGGGGTCACCAAGGACAGGGGCCTGTAATGAGCACCCAGAACCCCCCAGGTCTGACTGAGCTGAGGCCAAAGAAATGGCTGTCACAGGCACATGACAGTCAACAAAGTCCCAGCTCTGAATTTCACATCACCATTGCCCTTCTTTTTCTGTCACCCCAGCTCTGAATTCCAGATCACCACTCCCCTTCCTTCTCTGTCACCCCCTGCCCTTCTTTTTTTTAAACCTTGGAAAGGTCTCCCCACTTTTTGAGCAAAGCAGTGTGGGAAATAGAACAGCACAAGGTGTGTGGTTTGGCAAGTCCCTATCAACTGCCACCCCCATCCAGGGACAATCCTGCCCCACAGGATCCTGTGCCAGCTCTCACTTCTCGTGTTTAGACAGCAAACATGTTTCCAGGACACAGCATTATCTCACCAATCTCCTGCAGCAAGATCACTGCTTCATCCACAGCTTTGATGTCAGGGCTGTCCAGAGCCTTGGAGAGAAATTCAACTGCCTGCAACACAGCAGGGGGGAGGGAAAAGGGGAAAAATGAGCAAGTTTCCCATACAGGTAATGTGGGAGAGCCCTCAGGAGCCCACTGTCCTGCCCCAGGGCCCCAGACTGCAACACCGTTCCCTCTTTCTCTGCCTCCAGGGATATGAGCTCAGCCCTCTCCATTCCTTCAGAATTCCTTCTGGACAGACTGTCATCTAAGGGGTCCCCACATTTCCTGGTCTCAGCTTCCCCAGACAGCCCCATGCTCAGGAAGGCAAGAGCCAAACTCAGCCTGCTGGCCCTTCCCTACTCGTGTCCCCGGGCTGGCTCCAGGCTCTGGTCGGCACAGCCCCGTGCCGTGCTCACCGTTTTCTCTGGCATGTGGATCTTGGCCTGCACCACCAGGTTCTCCAGGGGGGTGCGCAGGATCTCTGGCACCTGGTAAGTTGGCATCTTGTCGAGGCGGCTGCGAGGGAAGAGGTGGTAGGCAAAGCCCGACTGGCAGCGGCCGGCACGGCCTCGCCGCTGCACCACGTTCGACTTGGACACCCACACCGTCTCCAGGCAGGACACCTGGGGAGAGGAGCAGGCAGGAACACTCTCAGGGCTCTGGCCTGCTCGCATCACAGATCCCACACTGGTTTGGAAGGGATCTTAAAGCCCGTCCAGTGCCACCCCCTGCCATGAGCAGGGGCACCTCCCACCAGCCCAGGCTGCTCCAAGCCCCATCCGGCCTGGCCTGGGACACTCCCAGGGATCCAGGGGCAGCCACAGCTTCTTCGCCCAGCCTGTGCCAGGGCCTGCCCACCCTCACAACCAAGAATTCCTTCCCAATATCCCACCTAACTCTGCCCCCTCTGGCAGTGGGAAGCCATCCCCCCTTGTCCCGGGCACTCCTTGGCCCAAGTCCCTCTCTTTGCACCTTTCCACCCCAAGACCTCCTCAAGGCTGATCCCAAAAGTGATCCCAAAGGGCAAGGAAGCCTTCCCCACTCTCCTGCCTCTTGCAGCGCTAGTGTTTATCAGGGCATGGATGGGACCCAGATGCCACCTGCTGGACACCTGTCCTGGGCCCCATCCCAGGGCTCCCTGGGGCCCCCCACACCAGCCCCGCCTCGGCCTCTGCATTCTGAACCAGGATAAAACCAGGCAGATATCAAAGGGTTGGGTTTAAACCAGGACTGGTCCAAGGCACAAAAGGCCTCCTGGCCCTGGGAGATGATGTTCTAGAACAGGGGCAGTGGGATGTTGCCAGAATTCCTTTTCCCAAGAGCAGCAGCAGCACAGTCTGTCCACCTTCACAGGGCTTCACAGGGCTCAGTGCTGCCAGAAACACGGCCCAAGGGCAGTGAACCCCTTTGGGAAGCTGAGGAACTAAGGGATAACTAAGGAAACTAAGGGATTGGGGTCAGGAGAGCTGCAAACTTGAGCAGGATCAAATAGGTCAGGGTGGTCCTGCATGGGCCTGCCAGTGGTTTTTGATGAAATCACAGAAAAAGGCTGAAAGCAAACAGAAAAGCTACAGATGCTCCATGGTGTCAGAGTTAGGAAGGGAGTAGGATTTGCCTTTAGTTTCTTTGAAGACACCAGAGTTTTGCCTGTGGGGAGCCTGGCACACAGCCTGGATACTACAAACACTGGTGACAAGTCACTGTCCTCAAACGATGGGCACAGCACCAGTGCCCCAAGAGCCAAATGCGAAGCAGCTCCATCATCCCATTAAGGGCACCTCAAAGGCTCCTGTGGAAACAGCCCTGAGCTCCGGGGTGCCCTGAGTGCCCCCGGGGCAGGAAGGCAGCAGTACCTTGGTCTTGAGGTCGTAGCGCTCCTCCTTGTGCGTGCCACTGTCCACCACGTGCACGATGTCGTTGATGGTGATGGAGGTCTCCGCGATGTTGGTGGCCAGCACGATCTTCCTGACGCCGGGAGGAGGCCTCTGGAAGATGTTCTGCTGGTCCATCATGGGGATGTTGGAGTGCACTGGGAAATCAAACCAGAGTCAGTCCCGCCCAGCTGCACTGGCGGGCAGAGATTCTGCTTGCACCATCCCCCTCCTGGTGCCAGAAACACGGGACAGAAATGGGGGCACCACTAATGTTCACTGTCAGCAGCTTCCTGCCAGCCAGACCCCAGGAAAGATCTTCCACACATCATCTGAGAAGGCCTCATTTCAGTTGCTTCAACCTCTGGCTCGGCAGCATCAGGAGCTCTGCTCATCTACTGTCCAAGAGCCTGGTGGCACTTCTAGAACGTCCCAGAAGTCCCACTCCCTCCCACAGCCCAGTTCTGCAGCTCCTCCTCCTCCAAAGTCCCCTGGGGAGGGGAATGGGGCGCCCTCACTCCCACTTGGTCAGCAGTGGTTCTCAGCAAGGGGCTGTGGCTCTCCTGTCTCACACACTGGCCCTGTTAGGGATCAGTGATGCAGAGAAATTCCCAGCAGTGCAGAGGATGGCAGGGGAGCAGAACAGGCAGTTTCCACAAAAGAACACCTGCATTTATGAACAGCTGAGCTGCTCAAAGCTCTGCTCCTGCCCAGCCCTGAATAGGGATGGCTGCTAAAAAACAAACAAGCAAGTGCCAAAAGCCTCAACCCTGCAGAGCAAAACTGCCTTTTGTTAGAAACTTCCTCCTGGGATAAGGAAGGTTAAATTCACTAATCAAAGCTGAGCTCCAAAGCCCTTTCGCATCCAACAAGACAGGTCCTGAGGATCTTTTCTGTGCAGGCTCAGCAGGCAGGTACAGCAATGCAGAACTGAGCTGTTTCCTGCTGGCCTAATTCCCAACTGCTGGAGGCAAACGGGAAAAGCCACTTTCTTTGATCACAAGCGAGTAGTTACTCAGGCTCAGCTCGGTTACTCATGCTCCCCACACACAGTTACACCACAGGTACATGGAACAACACAAGCTCTGTACGAGAGTGCAGAGCTGAAGGGGCTCAGAGTCAGTTGCCCCAGACTGTCCTGAACCCTGGGAAGCAGGGGCTGGCCCTGCCCTCTCACCTGGCAGGACGAGGTACCGGCTGTTCTGCGAGCCCAGCATCTCCAGCAGCCGCTGCTGCACCCCTTTGATCTCCTGCCAGCCAGGGAGGAAGCACAGGATCCCACCTGGAACACACCGAGTTAGGAACATGGAACCTCAAAATCCAGGCACTTTTCCCCCCTGTTTTCAAGGCAGAAAGCAAACAGGCTACCTGTAGTTTGAGAGTGGATACCTATGTGCTTTGAAACACTTAGCACCCTTGCAAGTCATCTGAAAGTCCTGCCTCTTCCCAAAAACCTCACCTTCCAGGCAAAGATATTTAACAGGGATGGGGCTCCAATACACAAAGATAATTGTGCAGCAAAAGGCTGCAAATGCTGGAGTAAATCCTGCTCTGCACCCCAAAAGAAGAGCTGCCCAGGACACTGAGGGCTCGGATGTTCTGAGCCAAAGACTCGGAATTCCCTCGTGCCACACTGCTTGAGACCACTTGGACCAAGAGGAATTCAAGGAGGCCTTGAATTCAACAGGAGTTCAAAGGAAGGTCAGCATCGTGGGGTCTCTGCAAAGGGTCTGGGCTCTGCAGGGTTCACTTTTATCTGCCCCAGCCAAAGGGAACAGCCAGAGGACAGGCAGAACCCACCTGGCTCTCCGTGGGCATCGATCTGGAGCACGAGGTCGGTGATCAGGTCAAGATCCAGCACACACTCATCATCGGATTGCTGGGGACAGGACACATGTGGGTGAGTGAGGTAAGTCTTGCAGAGAACAAAGGCACAGACTCCAGGGCACCTCCTGAGACAGCCAATGCCTGGACTTGGACAGCCTGCCCAGGACTTGGAGCCAGGAACCTCAGGAGCCTGGTTTTGGCTCCATCTGGAACCTGCTCTGGTCACACAACTGCTGGCAGCTTCCTCTGCTGTGCAGTGAAAATACACAGTCCCTTCCCATACTCCAGATCTGGCAGCTGAGATTTGTGCATCCCTGCTGAACAGCACCTCACAAGTAACAGAATTCACATGAGATTTCTGGGACAAAACTGTGCCACATGTAGCTGGGACTGCAAATCCACCAGACACCAAACAGCAGCTCTTGTATTGCTTGGTGATTTGGAACAGATTGTCAGAGAAGCTCATAGAACTCAGGTAAAACCCCAGCACATCAGAAGCAGGAAGAATGCCCTGAAGGCAATGGGATACCTCAAGCCAGTTTGCTGATGACCCAGGACTGGGACAAGTGGCTGATACTCCAGACAGTTGCTCAGCCACAGGCAGGGATCTCTCCAGGCTGGAGAAACGGGCTGACAGCTTCCAGACCAGCAGGCTGGACCAGAAACTGTCTGGAGATCCCGGCCAAGCTCAGTGACTCTGACTCCATGACCCACCACTGGTGTAAGATTACTCACAGCACAGAGTGCATGTCTAGAGGGCATTTTCCAAGGGAACAGTTGGACTGGTTGCAAAAAGCAGCAGTGAAGGAATTCAGTCATGCAGGACATGAGCACTGAGGTAACAGTGCTGGAAGCCACAACCATCCCAGTCCTGGACAGGCTTGCACAGAGTGTGCAAAACCTTCCAGTCTGTGTCTATACACACACAAAACAAGCTCTCAGCCTACTCAAACATCAAACTTCACATTAAAGGGGGACCAAAGTAACCCCAAACTGAAGCAATCTTTATCCACAATTTAATGAAAATACTCTGGGATTCTACTAAGCTGACTTCACCTTAGAGGAGCTGCTGTGGAATTTGAGTTAAGCAAACAGTGTCCAACGGCCCAGGGAATCGGGACCAGTTCCAGGCCCAAACTCCCCTGACGGCCCACCAGGAGTCAGTGCCCCGTGCGAGGCAAACGGCCGCTCACCCACCTTGATCTCGTAGTGCCGGTGTCGGTGCCGGCCCAGCTTGGCCAGGATCTCCTCCAGGTAGTACTCCTTCACTGGGTACATGAAGCCCGGCACCTTGACCACAGGGCAGTCCCCAAAGTAGTGGGAGAAGCGCTGGTTGTCTCCCGTGGCGCTCATGAGGACCAGGCGCAGGTCGGGGTTCAGTTTCTGGATGCCTTTGAGCAGGATGAGCAGGAAGTCGGTGTTGACGTCTCGCTCGTGCACCTCGTCCACCACGACGTGGCTGACGCCCTCCAGGCTGGGGTTGCCCTGCAGCTTCCTGAGCAGGATGCCCACGGTGCAGAAGAGCAGGGCCCCTCCCCGGGCAGGGGGTTTGCTCTCCAGCCGCACCTGGTAGCCCACGTTCTTCCTCATGTTGGGCCCCAGCTCCTGTGCCACGCGCTGTGCCACGGAGATGGCGCTGATGCGGCGGGGCTGGGTGATGACCACGTTGCAGCGGGCGCCGCGGCCCTCCAGGATGTAGTGTTCCAGCAGCAGCTGCGGGATCCGCGTGGTCTTCCCGCAGCCCGTGTCTCCCGCTATGACCACCACAGGGTTCTGCTCGATGGCCGACAGGATGGTGTCCTTGTGGGGATCTACTGGCAGCGGGTGGCTCTCCTGCCAGGAGGCTCCCCTCCTTTTCCAGAGGGCCAGGAGGTTCTGGCTAAGGCGCACTTCCTCTGCTTCCAGCATGGGGATGTACGTCTTCCCCGTGATGGCGTCGCTTATCGCACCGGATTCCTTGGTCAGGTTCATCATGTCATCAGCAATCCGGGGCCTGGACTCCCTGATGTCCACGGGGTACTGGGAGGGATGGAGAAAGGTGGCAAGGACAAAAGGTCAGTACCAGTCCTGAGAAGGACAGAACCAAACAGGGGCCTGAAACAAACTCAACCAGGCTGGCTTTGCTGTGATTGTGAAGCTTTGCCACGACGACCAAGCTCTGCCAAGATCTCCTCAGATTTGAGGTAACTCAGTCATTTACATTCTGAACTGAGGATATTTAAAGAGAGAATTCACTTGGGCAGCTCCTCTGTTTTCCTCACTGCACTCCCTGTTTCAGGAGGAGTCCTAGTGCTGATCCCTGAACTGACAAGCACAAACCGGTAACTGAAGCTCTCCAATGCAACAGCCTCTCCAAGACAACTTTTGGAAACTATCAAGTTACACCACCACCCTTCTCTCCCTCAGGAAGCCCAGACACATAACTTACATAAAACATAAGCATTTGCCTAAGCCAGAAATATTCTGTCTTGGCAAAAGAAAAAACAGAAGCCCCACATCACACAGGAAGAACTAAAAGGAGCAACAACAGGTCAGGAATTGTCTAGAACACAAATCAAAGCGCTGGCCCAGATGTTCACAGGATTAAAGGGTACTGTACTTCCAATCAATCAGAACTTTTGGATTCAGCCTTAGAGTCACAAAGGCAAGGCCCACTGCCCAGAAGGGGTGTCTCTCCCCCAAAAGACAGCCAACACTGGTGAGGCTTTGTGGCAGCAGTCTAGCCATGAATTCCCTCAGTATTTTGCCATGAGGCTTTCAAAGACTGCAGTTGCTGCAGGTAGGTGGGATCAAAGGTGCTCACGTGGTTCAGGTAGTTCTCGATCTTGCGCAGGGTGGCCTCGGGGACTTTGATGTGGCAGGGCTTCCTCTGGTTCTCCCCCAGCTCCCGCAGGGAAGTCATGTTGTACATGGCGTGGCTCAGGGGGTTGTTGTTCTTGTCCACCAAGCCAAGGCTCTGCAAGCAACAGGCAAACAACTCAGTCAAGCACGAGACTGCTCACACCAAGAGCTGGGATGTCGAACACATGGATCCCTCATACTGGGACAGGCCAACTCCTTGCTGTCCCAAATCCTGGTTTTCTTGCCACAGCAAGAACCAAGATATAATCCCACCTCAGCTCTGGAGAAGACACACCAGAACCAACTACCTGCCCCCAACACCACCACTCAGGAGAATGCCTCCAACAGACCCACTGGAGAACAGCAGCCACAACTGTACCTGTCCAAACCCTCTCGTTAACTCCCTTGCTATGGTTCTGGCATGCTGTGAATCCCATGGTTTAGAAATAAATGTTTATTAAGCATTAGTTCATTAAGCATTAATTTTTTAAAGCAAGTGAGAGCTCAGAAGGTTTCGGGCACCACCCCATCAGGCTCAAATACAGCGAGTGAGGTGGAAGGAGCCCGCATCCACGGACACATGCACGGGATGCAGGAGCCAGGTGCACTCACTCACTCACTCACCTTGAGCTTCTGACAGGCCAGTGCTGCTGCCTTGTTTTCTGCCTCCACCTTGCGCCGGCCCTTGGCAGCGAAGGTCATGGGGCAGGGCCAGCGCAGAGTCAGCTTGCAGATCTTGGTCTTGGTGCCCACCGTGCGGAACTGCATGTACTCCTGCAAGCACAGACACCACCACACCCCGTGGAGCACCCTCAGCTGGGGGGGACACCCAGCACAGACACCCCAACAATCCCACCCTGGCTCTGAGAGCGTTGTCCAAACGCTCCTGGAGCTCTGGCAGCCTCGGGGCTGTGCCCGCTGCCCTGGGGAGCCTGTTCCCTCTGGGGGAAGAACCTTATCCTGAGACCCAGCCTAACCCTTCCCTGGCACAGCCCCAGCCACTCCCCGGGGTCCTGTCACTGGTCACAGGGAGCAGAGATCAGTGCCTGCCCCTCAGGAGGAGCTGCAGACCCCAGTGAGTCTCCTCTCAGTCTCCTCTGCTCCAGCTCAACAAGCCAAGTGCCCTCAGCCGGTCCTTGTTATGGCCTTTCACTGCAGGTTTTTTTATTGGATTTTGTTGTGTTTCTGTTAGATTTAACAGAGCATTAGGAATTTAATGCCCTGACTTCCCCCCCAGCTCACAAGGCACTGGCTAAGCAGGAGTGAGAACAGGCAGCTGTGTGGAGAACATCCCTGAGAGCCTCTGGGGTGGAGCACAGTTCCTGTCTTCTAAACACATGAGCTCTGGACAGGAGGTGGGTGAGACACACCAAGGAGGAGGATGCCTGGAGACTGGAAAGATTCCATCAGCTCAGATATTACGTATCACTCCCACTAACACAAACTTGTGTTATGTGGCAGATATAGGGGGAAATTAAACCTTTGGAAATTACCTCTTTCATTCAGACAGCAGCTCCTCCACTGCCCTGGCCTCAAGGAACAACATTCCTCATGGCCCTATTATGACACTCCCTCCATTCACCAAAAAGTCTTTTCTCTGCTCTTCAGACTGATTTTTCTAGGCCTAGTTTTAACTCCCTTCCTCTCCCCAGTTCTGCTGCCCAAAGAAAGCCCCCAGAGTGATTCCAGTGGGAACCTTTGAGCTTCATCCGTGGCAGGGGTCCGACAGCACCTTACCTTGACTGTGGAGGAAGAGGTTGCAATCTGAATGACTTGGGCCAGGAGGTTTTTGGGCAGAGGGAACTGTGTCAGGGCACGGATGGCAGTGTTGTCATCTGTCATTTCAATGGAACTCCCTCCTCGGCTGGATGGGAGATGAGAACAGGTGATGTACAAACCCCCCTGTGTGCTCAGACCTACCTCACTCCAGGTGCTACTGAGCTCTGAACCTGTGTAGTTAAAGCACAGGTAGCCCTGGCCCCTGCAGAGTCGAGCTGTACCTTGCTGCTAAAACCTGTCAGTCACTGAACAACCACCCAGCCCAGCAAAGCCACGTGCTGCAAATCAAGCCTTTACACTAAGGCTGCAAACCAGGCAGCATCAACAGATTGTAACAAATTTCATAAATAAGTAATTCTGGATCCAAAGAGCATCCCTACAAATAACCACCACTGTGTCCTTAGAGATCTTGCTCCTGTTGCCTATTAAAAAATCCAAGATTTGTGCTCATAAAATATGAAGTCAAGCAAGCAACTATGGTTATGAAAAGAAGCAAATTTAACGTTGAAATCAAAACCGGGGTGGTCAAACCAGGTCTAAGTGCACATATATAATTTCTGGGAACAGAAATCTCTTTAGGCACAGAATAGTAAGGCAGGTAACAAGACTGCCAACAGTCTCTCCAAAGGGCAGAGCTCCAGGGAAGAAGCCTGTGCATCCCTTGGACGGCAGCCAGGTACAAAACTAGGCCGCCCCACTATTGCTTTGGCCCATCTACAGGCCCCAGCAGGAGCATGGGGAGCTGCAGCTCAGCTGTGAGGAACTGCAGGGTAGATCAGCTACAGGGAAAACCCTGACTCCTCTGCCCGGGATGAGCAGCTCCCAGGGGACACCCACCTTGCGTCCCTGCCCGGGGTCCGGGCGTCCTGGTGTGCCATGGGCAGATAATCCGAGACGTCGATCGCTTCCTCCTCCAGCTCCCCCTCCTCCAGCTCCCCTTCCTCCAGCTCTTCTCTCCTCATGGCTTTGGGCATCCTGCCCTGCTCCATGGGCTGGATGGAGTCGTCGGGCTCCATCCTCCGCCAGCAGGTGGACAGGTCTGCGAGGGACGGGCCGGACTTGGAGCGCCACTTGCCCTCGGAGCACCAGCGCTCGTCGGGACAGCCCAGCTGGTCCGCCAGGAGCCGGTACTTGGCGGCGTCAAAGAGCTCGTTCCGGGGGCCCAGCAGCCCCCAGCCCTGCAGGACAGACACACACAGACATTGCTCCACTGCCCACCCACAAGGAGAGCGACACAAGGGACTCTCGGGGACTTTAAGCTTCCCACGTCGCTGTTTCTTACCGAAGGGAAGCTGGTCCCTGCCCTCCCTTCCCAGGGCTCTGAGCCCCACAGCTCCTCAGGATTTATTGGGATTTTACAGCTCTACTGAGCATCCTCAAGTTTTCAAATCACCCCCAGAGCACAAAATGCATCTTTCTGGAAAGGCTCATCTGAGCTAATACAATCTGGGATAACACAGGATGGGATTCAGGGAACGGTTCATCCCCTTCCATTCCCAGGAACAGTTATTTGTACAAGCAGCGTTAAAAACCCCCTGACCCAGCAGTTTCTGATCCAGGTCAGCAGTAATTAAGAACTCTCCCACCAGCACCACTTAGGACTGAACCTTCCACAAAGCTCCAGAGATGTCCAGAGGTCAGCACACACCAGACTGCTGCGATAAAAGTACTATCTTTAATTTTAATAAATCAAAATTACAGCTTCAGGCCTCTCAATGGCACTGCACTATAAAAAGCTGTATTGTTTGTGCTGTGGGAGTGTCTAATACAGCAAAAATTCACCTGGCTGGCTGCTCTACTTCAAGTCCCTGTATTCAGACACCTTGCATTAATTAGACACTATTAATGTTCTTGAACTGGTGACTTTTTAAAGCAGCATTTGTAACAATCTTTATGTCTGTGATCACACAAGGCCTCCCATCACGAGGATCTTCTGTCGGGTTCCAGGTTTAGATGGCAAAGCACCAGTGAAAGCTCTGCATACTCAATCTATGGTTTCAGGGCGTTGGGGTTTAAGTTCTAATTTAAGTACACTTCACATTTTCCCCCAAATTTTGGAAACGGCTAAGTGTCAGTAGGATACTTTTTTCCCTTTGAAAACTCCCAGGCTCTCAAAGAACGCAGGGAACAATGCTTGCCTAGTGAGGATGAAACCAGAGTGCATTCACAGGGAGTGTTAACTGTGAGTGAGTGAGTGAGTGAAACAAGTTTTGCTGATCCCAGGATTAAGAAAACAAGCCTAAGCACAGGGCCAGCTGAAGAAACTGAGTTTTTATGCTGCCATTCTGAACATCTGAAGGCTGGTTATTTCCTAATGTTAATTCTTGAACTACAATCAACCCAAAAGCTCTCTCATTGTCAGAGCATCCACAGCATCTTCTCTAGGCTCCTGAGCAGGAAGACACCATTGTCCCTACTCCACAGATCCAAGGGAAATTCCAAAATCAAACTCACTGCTCAAGGTGACAGAGCACAGCCAGTGGCAGAGCTGGAGACAAAACTGCATCTTATTCTCAGCTATAAAACACCAACAAGAGTGACCTTTGTAACTCTACTGCACCTGTTTGATCCTGGCTGTGCACACATGGACCATTTCCAGCCATAAATAAGCGGCAAACCAGTGTCAGTTTAAAAGTGATTGCAAAACAGAACATGTAATTGCCACACAGTGGCTTTGATTGAAGGGGAAACAGGAGGCTCTGAAGGTCCTGTGACTGCAGACACTGCCAGGTGGGCTGGCAGAGGTGAGTTAGTGAACAGCAACAGAAACACACCTGAAGGAAGCTCTATTCACTGCAGATGCTGAGAATAAGAAGCTGACTAAGGTCCAGAACAGAAGGAACACAGAGCAGTGCTCCAAGGATTTAGTGAGTCCGTGCCTGGCTGACACGAGTGGGATTTTAAGCTCAAGATTCAGACTCAACACTTCAGGCCATAGCCCTGACTAACAGGCCAACTAAGAGAGCAGGTGAGAGAGAAGTCAGCAGTCCCATGACCCAGGGGCCAGGCCTGCCCAGCCCAGGGTGTGTGTCCAGCTCACCTTGAAGAGCTGGCAGGCCGCGGCGGCCGCCTGCCGCTCCGCATCGATCTTCTTGGTCCCATAGCCCTCCACCTCCACGTTCTTGGGCCACTTGATGTGCAGAGTCACTTTCTGAAAAGCAGACACAAGCAGCAAAGTGAGCCAGCGCACTGAGAGTCCTCTCCTGCCCCAGGGGCACGCCCACTCCAGCCAGCCCTGAACTCCAGGCAAAGAAGGCGAATACAGAAGGAAACTGTGACCGAAGTGTTTGTCTGGTCCCTTCGTGGGAAGTGCCACTCCAGGAGCACTGCAGGAAAAGGGCACAGAGGTGCCACAGGCCCACAGAGTGCAGGGCTGGGCCAGGCAGCAAAGTCACAGCGTGCCAGCTCCAAGGGATAACTGCCAAGAGCTCATTCTGGGAGCAATTCCATTCCAGGGACTGTTCCTATGCTCCCTGCAGCACACCAGACTGTGCCCCGGAGCAACATGCCCTCTCCAGCAGGCTCCCAGCAAGGAAATCTCCATAACTGCTTCCTGACTGTAATGTAACCAGCAGCAGGTTGCCTCAGCTCCCCAGGCAGCTCCATCGGGCACGGGAGGATCCAGCACCAGCCCAACACAACCACAATCCCACCAAAGCTCCTCCTGGAGGGGAGCTAAAAACCTGCAGAGGCAAAGAATGCTGAAAGCTGAACCCTGCCCTCTTCACAGAAATTGCTCCAAACCATCTGCTCCCGGCCCTGCAGACGCTGGAAGGCTCCAAGAGGGAAATGCCTAAGGAATTGTCTGCTGTTTGTGCAGCACAGATGAAAGGTGGCATTTAGACCCGCTGGGAAAACCCCACCTCCAAGGCTGGAGCCAGGGCTCCTGCCTTTCCAGCAGCCTGCACCTGGCTGGCTGCCCTCCTGCCAGGGAACCTCAGCTCACTGCAGGAAATTCCTACAATTCTGCCTCGGGGCTCTGCGTGGAAAAGCACAGACCTGCTGGGAGAAAAGGTGTCTTGGGAAGGCCAAGTACGTGGTGCTCACAAAAACCCCTTGTCCACTGCCAGCCAGGAGCTCTCCAGGCTGTCTCACCTCTCCTTGTCCCACACACCTTCTGGGATGGTTTTTGTTTGGTTCTTTCTTTTTCTTTTGTGATCCAACCCTCACTTTGTCCATGAGCTCCTTTCTTGCTTTCCTAGTTTAGTTTATTATTTTAATCTGAAGTTATCCTCAATATTAATCTATTTAAGTGCTGGCAGGAATGTGAACTGATTACACAAACTAAAGCTATGAGGCATTGGCCGTGGTATTCCAAAACTGAAGGATGAGGCACTGGCTGTGGTATTCCAAAACTTAACTTAGGAAACTGCACTGGAAAGGCAAAAAAAAAAAACAAACACAAATCACGAAGAGCTCCAAAGTAACCACTGCTAACTAATGTAGCACTGAAATTCAGGGATGTGGCAATGAAAACTGTCTGGGAAGTTTTAGACAGAATGTTATTGGAAAATGTTAATCCATCAGAACTGAGCCTTTTCCTGGAACGTACACCAAACTGGAAAGGGCTTTCAGCTCTGGAATGAGCTCTGCTGTGACAGGGGGAGGCAAAGCCCTGCCCACGGAGAACCCTGTGAGGTAACAATTCCTGCTCAGCTCACAGCACGGACCCGACTCGGGGCCTGCCTCCCCACTCACTGAGAGCCCAAACTACCTGGAAAACTGTTTGCTTCAAATTCCTCTGCTTCAGTTAACAACAACAAAAAAAGAGTCTGTATTTCATTTTGCCCTTAAGTACTATTAGAAACCTCCCTCCACTGCAAACAAATTCCTCTTTTCTGGTTGCAATTGGACATTTTAGGCTTTGGCATTTGTTCTACTGGAATCTACAATCAAATCTAAGGCTATAAAGGCCTGAAATACAGCATTTCATTTTAATTTTCTAAGATAGTGGGGCACCTTTAAGCACAGACTGTGTCTTTCTGCTGAGAAGAGCCAGATTACAGCAAGGAACCTGAAAGAGAAACACTCATCCTTCCACACACAAAGAGAGGGACAGCACCTGCATTTACACACCTGTTAAAGCACAGGACTATTAGGGGAAACAGGAAGGAGTGAGAATATTGCTTGTTTAGAAGATTATCACACAACTTTCATGTGCAATTTAAACAGCCCTCTGATTTTCTCCAGGAAGGTTACTCCCAGGATTAGCAGTTTCTTGGCTCCCTTCCCACTCCTGTCCCTCACACCTCTGGCACCACAGATTACCTTTTTCCTTGGCCCATTAGTGTGGATGTAGACCAGCTTGTCCCTTGCATGGGAAATGCCCAGGGCTCGTCCAATCACACTGTTGAGCAAGTTTTTAGGCTGTGGAAACTCCTTCAATAAGTCTCTAGAATCTGGAAAAAAACCAAAGAGAAACTAAATGTCTTACAGTTCCTGTGCAGTCCTGTCCAAAGGCATGTTCCAACACCTGCTTCGTGCAGCCCTGGGGCATCTGTGTCTCAGGGGTTACTGACAGGGAAGTGAGCAGAGGTGTTCCGTGGTTCCCAGGCACCAGCAAGATCCAGGCTGGCAAAGCCCTCCCAGCCCAGGAGCCCCCCCTGTGCCCAATGCCCACCCTGTCCCCCAGCCCAGAGGTCTGAGTGCCACGGCCAGGCCTGCCTTGGGCACCTCCAGGGCTGGGCACTCCAACCCTCCATGGGCAGCCCCTTCCAAAGCCTGACCACCCTTTCCAGGCACAAATTCCTGCTGATGTCCCACCTGCCCCTTCCTCCCCTCCTGTCCCTGTTCCCTGGGAGCAGAGCCCGACCCCCTCCTGGCAGGGATTGCAGAGCCAGAAGGTCCCCCCTGAGCCTCCTTTTCTCCAGGCTGAGCCCCCCCAGCTCCCTCAGCCCCTCCTGCTGCTCCAGCCCTTTCCCAGCTCCCTTCCCTTCCCTGCACAGCTCCAGCCCCTCCGTGTCTGTCCTGAGGGGCCCAGGACAGCCCCCAGTATGGAGGTGCCCCAGCAGTGCCAGCACAGGGATGGGCACTGCCCTGGGCCTGTGGCCACACCATGACTGGGACAAGCCAAGTGCCACTGGCCTCCTGCACCCCTGGGCTCATGTCCAGCTGCTGTCACCAGCAGGGAACTGGTGCCATCTCCTCACCACAGGGGCAAAACCAGCTGCTTGCCACCCCTCAATATCAAAGCCAAACTGAGCAGTAAGTACTTTGAAGAGTTTTGGGGCTTGAACAAACCCCCCAGCCGTGGATTAAACCAAGGGTCTCACAAGTTACACTTCAGATCCAGTCAGCAGCAATGTCAAATAAGCCCCTTCTCCCAGGATCCAACATTCCCACTAACCCAGACATGCAGGGAGATGATCCACAGCTCTAATCCAAGAGAAAGCCAAGGCAGAAAAATGGAACACAGGGGGTTTTGCTGGGCTCATGAGCAAATCAGCCACCACAGGCCTGCAGGTACCCAAAACCAGAAGGGAACAGGAAGAGGGATGGCATCTCCTCATCCCATGTTCAGCCTCATCCCACACACTCTCCCCAGGCAGCCAGGACCTCATTGCCCACCCTGCAGGCCCCCCTGTGTGTGAGCATCCCCTCTCAGGAGGCTTCCAAATCCTCTGCAGCAATTCAGGGGAAGTTTCAGCAATGAATCAGAAGTCAGCACACAATCACTGGTACCACCAGAACCTGGAATTTCTGACTCAGCCACCAAACCCAAGAAGAAACCAGCCAACAGTCACGCTCATTAGAGCATCACCAAGATGTGCCACCATGTCCTGCTGGAAACTCTGATTCCGGAGTTGCTGTCATGAAGACAAATGGTAACTCCAGAGAGTAAGAGAATTAAGGAATGGCTTGGGTTGGAAGGGATCTTAAAGGTCACCCAGTGCCAGGGACACCTTCCCTAGCCCAGACTGCTCCAATCCCCATCCAGCCTGGCCTTGGACACTTCCAGGGCTGTCCAAGGAAACAAGTATTTAAGAGAGAGGCTCTGCAGGCCTGACATGTGTCAGCCTGTAGATACTTAGCTAAGGGAGAGGCAAAAGCCATGCTGCAGATCCCATCACCCTCTCCATCAAAATCCCTGCAGGCTGATCCAGAGTTCCGCACAAAATAATTCCTTGGGACACTCAGTTTTGAAACTTCTTCCTGCAAACCACAGAAGAACCACCCGAGTCCCTGAGAAATGCCTTCAGAAGCCTTGGACAGCTCCAGGGGACTTACAGGAATTACTCTGATTTATCACCACTATTTGTCCATGAAATACCTTCTATATATTGGCCAAGAGAGCAGGAAAGGGGTCTCAGCCTAGTAATTTTCTGTAATTATACAGGAAATGTGCTATTTCTACCTACTCAAGCAAGTTCTACTACACTCAGGCTTCGGCCTGTTCAAGACAACTGGAAAAGTGACCAAGATCTTGGCACTCTGCAGTTCTATTCCATTCCAGACTGGTGGGACACAGGGAAGGAGAAGCAGCAACACAATTCCCCAGTGCCATTAAATTCAACTTCATACAAAAGAAAAGCAAAAAGCAAACCTCCAGCACCAGCCTGGGTTATTTGACCTTCAGTTGTTTCCTCTTTCAAAAACAATAAGCTGGGAAATTTTGTGATAAGAAGTGCATTTTTTTTTAATGCCCTCCAAAACTGCAATTATTACAATTACCTATGACAGAGCCAGTTTCTCACACTCTGAGGTGACTCCTTGGTGAAGATGAAATATTTAATCTGTTCTAGAGTGAAAAATCGGATCTCTGACTAACAAAGCCCAGTTCTGGCCGGCGGCTCAGGCTCAGAATTCCCAACGAGGCACAGTGTTTGCTTCCCAGCTGACAATGGCCCATTCAGCAGCACCATCTGACCCACCAAGGGCTGGTGGATCCCCCTCAGCCCGTTCCTGTCCCCAGTTCCATCCCTCACTGGCAGCTTTTAAAGCAACAACCCCCAACTGCAGAACTGCCTTTGCAGAATGTTGCCTTCCCTGCCAAACTGGGTTTCTTGGCATGTTCCTCCAAGGAGCGTCTCAGTTCTGTCACAGCTGGGAATGGGTGTTTGGGTGGGAATCCTGTGAGTGGGAGCCCAGGGAACGGAACCCAATAACTCCCCAAACTGAGCTCATTTTCATGCCCAGCTCCACGCAAGACACCTAACCCACAGCTCTGAGATCATGCAGGAATATTCAAACCTTGCCTTGGAGAGCAGACAAGTCAGGGTGGGGCCATCAAAGAAGCCAATTAACTAATTAAAATTCCTCAAAGCCAGCGAGCGCTTTAATTTAATTTGATTGTGAAAGTGCAGGGTAATTCCAAGCGACACTGAAAACACCAAAGCCCAGACCCCAAACCAAGCAAACCACCCAACTGGAGTGGCCAAGCCTCCTACAAACCCCAGCAAATCTCAGAGTGAAGACACTCAGGTACAAGAGCACAAACAAACCTGCCCAAAGTCTTGCTCAAGGAGGACCAGAGGAGCATCACATCCTTTTAGTTCCTCCCTTCCCTCCAATTCTCCTCCCAGGAAAAGCAATGAATGAGCAGCAATGACAAACTATTAAAGACAAACCCCCCCAGTATATAATAAATCCAAGTAGTGAATCCAAGTCAGCGAAAAGTGTTGGGAAGCACACCAAAACCCCCCAGGGAAGAAGAAAGCCCTGTGGCTCCATGGTATCCATTTCATCAGGAATTAGCCCAGACACGTCCTGCTGAAGGCAGGGAAGGTTCCACCCGGCAGCTGGTTTGGAGCACACCAAAGCACTGCTTTTTGGGGATTTGGGGGTTTCAAACTACCCCCACAGATCCCCACCACGGCTTCTTCCAACACACACACAAAGAATAAAACCCACGTGGAACTCCTGCCTGGACAAGAACTTGAAAGCTGGGAAAACTGAGCGGGCTTCTCCAGAGGCAAGTGGGACGAGCCAAGGAGGGGAGATGTCCAATCTCCCCCGGAGACACGGCAGGACCAGCCCACTCTGGGAAGGGATCCAGAGCCCAGTCCAGCCCCAGTCCTGCTGGGACACCACGGGGCAGCGAGTTAATTATCAGGGAGGAAGAGTCTGGAGCAAACCAGGGCTCAGGGTCACGACAGCCTCGGGAACGGGCGGGAAGTGCCACAGCCCTGACAGAGCTCCCAAAATCCCACTGTCTGAGCCAAGAAAGTGGAGCCTCAGCTGTTAAATGGATCCAACACGGGGTTTTTTAGGCTGGCCTGGGTGCAGAGTTGATTTTTCCATATTTGTATCCAAGGCTCACAACAAAGCAGACAAACGAGGGTGGGTAATGAGACATCAGCTCCTGAGCTGAGGGCTCAGACTGACCTCAGAAACTGATCTGCACAGTAACATTTATGATCTGCCCAGGCAGGGCAGGCTCAGCAGACCCTCGGGGGGTTCATCTGCTCACCCAAAATAAACCCAATACTGGAAACAATTCCAATATCACCAAACTTCCACCAAAAGAGCTTTCCATGGTCAATCCGTCACACAAACAGGAATGGTGAACCAAAAATAAAAAGCGCTCCAGGACTCTCTGAAAACACACATGAGAAAGAGGTGCCGAAGCATGAAGTACAAAAGAGGGGGGGAAAAAATCATCCTGGTTTATTCCTTTTCTCAGGCAACACCCGGACCAGCTCAGTGGGGAACAATTTGGGGTGGTTTGCATTTGCTTTAGCAGGGAGTTCATTTGCTGTTGAACAGCTTGAATGCAACAATTAAAAGACCATCTGACTCTGAACTCCAAGATAAAGCTCAGCACCTTCTGAAAGGAGAATGGAACCAAGACCCAGAGAATCCAGAAATTACAGAGGGGAAACAATAGTGACAATTATAGAAAAAGAGTGCTGGAGGATGGGAAAGAAGCACCGAGCACAGGAGGACGAGGGGCAGGAAAAAAAGTTTTACGTAACAATAACCCAAATTTCCCAAGTGGGCGATCACAGAGCCCGAACGAAAACCGAAAGCAAAGCAGCCACTTGGAAAGGGAAAGCACCGCGGTCCGGGCTCCGGCACAGACCCCCTCGCACCCTTCGCGGCTCCGAGAGCTCCCCACGCCGCACAGCCCGGCACGGGGCGGCCCAAAGGGAGCCGCGCGCAGAGTTTCAGGGGCTATTTGCGGGGGCGGCGGGATGTCCCGGTGACACCCCCGGCCCGCGGGCCCCGCCGTGCCCCCCTCGGGCTCCCCCCGCGCC
>VXBX01006134.1:0-20759 GCA_013400415.1 Scytalopus superciliaris
ATAGTCACCCCCAGCCCCCTGCCCCGCCATGCCTGGTGCCACTAGATGGCATTTGAGCACCGCATACTGAGACCCACCAGCACCGCAGACTTTCGATGCCTCTGTACAAAACCCTCCTGGTTTCCCTTTAATCTCTAAACCACATCTCGGCACCTGCACAAGTTTAATTTCTCTTTCAAGGGAAAGAAAAACACCAAGCTAAAATGCACCGAAAATCTGCTTGAAAAAGGGGAGCAAGCCCAGGAACCGCAAAGTGAGTTGGGTTTTTCATCTGTAGAGATTGTTTCTTATGGAAAATGTGGCTTGGGCTGCCCCCAAAGGACTTTTTGGCCCTGTCTGCAACAAAAACCCCAAACATTTTGCAGAGGCCCTGGGTTTCACAGCAGTTTCCCTGGGCAGCACCCGCAGTGATGCTTTGCTGGCTTTAGGACATCCCATGGTGATGGAAAACTGGAGACCTGGATAAGCAGCTGGAGCTGCAGACTGCCAAAGAGCATTCCCCAGCCAGGAATTTCCAAAGCACAGTGTGCTGCCCATTCATTGGCTCTCCAGTGAATGATGGTGCTGGTAAAGAGGGGCAGCAGCATCAGACTTTGGAGACACCAATAATTTCGTAATTGCTGGGGCATCTCCACCCAGGGAGTACACACCTATCCTCCCCCCAGCCACCCCCTTTGCTGAGCAGGATCCAGAGAAAAAGTACTTCTTTTTTTTGTTTTTCTTTCAGTTGTTTATTTTCAAGCTCCAACAGGCGTATTACAAAGAGACAGGAAAAATAACAACTGGAAAGGTGTTCTCACATGGTAGTGACAGCATCCCTTTAGGACGGAGAGGGTTGATGGCTGAGGAGGCAGCAGCACCGGTGCAGGGACACAATGCACGCGGGACCCCCTCACCATGGGAAAGCTGCTCACTGACAAGCTGCAAACCCCATGGTGCCAGCTCAGACCCAGTCACTTGCTTTCTGAACCACATGTTAACCTGCTCTTTATTTTCCCTAGGTATGGGTGCCAAATAAGCAGTAAAACTCCCATGGAAAGTCAGGAGTCAAGGGATGGGGTGCAGGCTGTGGGCTGAGCACCTGCAAAGCTGGATAGGCTTTTTGTCTCTAAAGAAATAGAAACCAGCTTCTTCAGAAGACAAAATCTGTGTGTGTCTCCAAACAGTGCTTTAAAGACAAATTATGTCCTTGCACTGAGGTGCTGTAGTGGAGGTGATGTGGGTCCTGACACTGAGCCTGGCTCTGCACTGCAACCCCTTTGGCCACAGGCAAGAACTCAACAGGAGAGAAAGACAATTCCCCCACACTCCCCACGAGCGAGCCCCCCCACCATGGGTGAGAGGCCGTGTCAGCCAGCCCTGGGCTCCCACCATGCCCATGCCCAGTGCCTCAGGGCTGCCCCGTGCACTCAGGGCTGGTGCTGGGGCAGTGCAGCACTGTCGTGTGCTGGATACAACCACAGGCAGCACCACAGTGTACAAGGAGCATGTCCCACATCCGAGCTCATCTCGGAGGACACAGGATGCTGTGCTGACAGCGGAGACAAAGGCAAGGGAGCTGGGACAAGCTGTCTACAGAAACCTCCCAGGAGCCAGGAGTTTTAATTTATTATTTTTTTCTTTTTCTTGCTGTTTAAAAGCTATTTGTTCCACATGTGGTGGTCCCTTGGCATCCTGCTGCTCCTGCTCTGCCCCCGAGCGCACCCAGGCGGTGGGACAGGGTTTGTTTTTCTTTGCGAGGCGCTTTTTGCTTCCACGATCACACAAACTGTAACAAGCTTTACAAGAACACACCAGCAAGTCCCAAGGTTTGGCAGAAACCTTTTTCTGTGCGGACCGAGGGCAGGAGGCTCTCCCATCCCCTCCTCCTTCATCATACATGTCCTTCAGCCTCTTCATCTTCAACACCAGGACTTTTCGGTCCTTTTTCATGAGCTGCCTTTTCCGCTGCTTTTTCCATCCCAGTTTTGCTAGCTGCTTCCTGCCAAACAGCAAATAGAGCACACTGAGTTGGAAAGGAAAGGAGCAGACAGGTGACAGTAATGCTGGGGATAGGCACACACAGTAAAGCCTGGAAGGGCTGGCAAAATTGCCCCCCACAGCTCCCCCATGCTTATTGAACATGGCAGCTTGCACTGGAGGGTCCTGTTTTCTTGACTCAGTGTCTGGTAGAGGTTAAACCTCACCAGCTCAGCCAGCTTTTGGGGAAAGTATGGGACCCCTGGGAATGATGTGACCCACCTTAACAGAAGCAGAGCACTGACATGGAGTAAGCCTGGATGGATGGATGCAGGGGCACAGAAGAGAGGGACGAGGAGATAAGACAGCAGCATTGGAGTGGAAATATGGGACCAAGCCATAGGTGCAGTCCATCTACCCAGCTGTGGATGCAGCCCATCCAATGGGTGCAGGAGAGGAGCACTAAGGCACAGTGAAGCATTATGTCTGCTCCAGCACTGACTCCTTCCATCACAGCCAGCTGCACAAGCCAACCACAGTGCCAGCAGCTGGCCAGGACAGCTCCACTCCCTGTCCGGGTTGGTTGCCCCAGCACACTGTTTCCCAGGGTCTGCACTGGTCACTTAATCCACAGCTTCCACCTCCAGGCACCGGTTCAGAAGAGATTATACTAAAAATGACCCATGCAGATGGCTTGCAAAGCTGTGTCCTCTCTCATTACAGTACACCGGGTTTTGTTCAGTGGAATTTTGGATGAGAGCCTGTTAAGAGACAGAGGTCTCTCCGTATGAGCAGAGGAGCCTTACCAACTTCAGGAAATCCATACTATCCTGTCTCAAAATACCCTTGGCCTTGTCAGAGATGGAATGATATTTCATTTTACTGGCAAACAGGAGTTCATCAACAGTCACTAGGTGGGAACAGCAAAATTAAATATCAATGCTGACTGTTATTAGCCCCTGTGAGCTCACACTGCAAATGCTTTTATTGATGACTGAGCATCTGATGGCAGTCTCCACATAAGAGGGACCAAGAAGTAAAACACTTCTTCCCATTGCAGCAGCCTCTATCCTTCATCCCCAGCCTGATCTATAATTTAATTTGGTTTAACCCATCTCTTCTCATCACAAGCCTGACAAGCATCCCTCAGTGCAGCCTACTAGATGGCCAAAAATGGGCATTACTCACTTTTGCATCCCTCTCTGCAAACTTTGTGAACATGTTGGCGTAGATCCTCCGGTCCCGGTCGTTGTGCTCCTTTGTTTTCTTCTGGCACACAGAGATCTGGGATTTTGCTGCTTTGTTCTGTGGATTCACTTCCAGCACTTTTTGAAAGTCACACTTTGCCAGCTCAAACTCATTCATCAATAACCTGGCTTCGCCCCTCCGGTACAAGCCCTTCTCATTGTCCTGGTCCAGTCCCAGTGCCTGGAAATGCACAGGTCCCTGTTAACATCTCAGAGCTCCCCTAAAAAATCCCCGTGGTCAAAGCCTCATTAAATCTGTCAAAATTACGACAATGTGGCTTGAAGTCTCCAGAGCACTTGCATGTTGCTCAACAAAATTGCCTCATCTCCATCAGCAGATGGCAGGTTGTTAATATAGAAATTTATTTCCCCTTGCTTAAAATACCCCTGAGTGTGACAGAGTCAGTGGGAGACAAATCCACAGGCAAGAAAT
Source organism: Scytalopus superciliaris (assembly GCA_013400415.1). NCBI lineage: Eukaryota > Metazoa > Chordata > Aves > Passeriformes > Rhinocryptidae > Scytalopus > Scytalopus superciliaris. The sequence continues at coordinate 3,640 of VXBX01006134.1, forward strand.
CAGGTGTAAACGCTAAGCTCAAGCCCTTTTATCTCTCTGTTTTAGCAATGACATTATTTTCCTTTAGTGAAAGCCACATATGTACCTCAGACATGATTTACCTTCTAGGTTAAGACAACTAGCTTTATTAACTTTTCCTTCTGCAAGATGCTTAAATTTAAGCCTTTTATAGAAGAATTCAGAGTTTCCTGACAAAGACAAGGTCGAAGATCTGGGACTGGCAAAGCCCCATTCCACCCCTCAATGGGCTTGGAGATCTGCTGCAGCTCCACAGAACCTGTCTCTGTCACACCCAGAGTAGAACTCAGTGCCCAGGTGCAGCCTGAATAGACCCAAACAGCATCCCAAGGTCATCAGTCTATGCAGATCCATTCTCATGGATCTGGTTTTGGAAGAAAAGCTGCTGTAAACACATGCCTAAGCGGATTTTGAACCCCAAAGGCACTTTTGTTCCTGAGCACACAGCATCCATGGAGACCTTGAGGTGCAGAAGGGATGCCCTCATCCCACTGCTGTTAGGAAATTGCTTCTTATGTGAAAAGACATTTAAAAAATCCCACAAACTCCCACTGATAACAAGCAGGAGGATGCTCCATCCCCAGGGCTCATGCACCTCTACCTTATCGCAGCACTCGACAGCTTTGGTGTACTCTCGCAGCTTCAAGTAGCACATGGCCAAGTTGAGGAAAGCAGCGAGGAGGAAGGAGTCAGAGGCTTTCGACTCTTTTTCAGACAGGCCATACTCCATTTCCAGCCAGGACACGATCTTCCCATACTGAATCACTGCCTGCAGGTACTTGCCTTCCTGAGATGGAGCAAAGAAGAGGCTAGAGGAACCCAAGCGACCACACTTGGTCTGCTCCTGGAACATCCCACAACAGGTTACAAGTGTAATGTGGTGTGTTCAATGAATAAACAAAATAAGAATGCTGAACACCTACAGCAGGCTTGGGAAAAGCTGAGTCAGAGTAGTGGGGAGGACTGGGATGAGACAGCTGTGAAGGGGATCTGAAAAACCCCTTGGCACTAGCCCTGTCCTGGGAAGGGTTCGATCTGCTGTCCTGCTCTGCAAGGAGCACACACAGCCAAGGCAACACTGGGAAAGAAGGACATATCTCAGGGAGCATCAAGGAATAAGAAAAAGGCAGAAGGAGGGCAGGACTTTCTTTCTCCAGCACTGTCTGAGGGCACAGGGCTTATCTGACACTAACAGCTGCCAATTTGCACATCCAATGTCACTCCAAATTAATTTCCAGCTCCCTTCCTTCACTTCTGCCATCCCCAAGTTCACAAACCTTGAAATACATTGTGCCTTTCTCCTTGACGATGGCAGCCTGCTCCAGCTTCTCTTTGGTGTCCATCTCCCACGACTCCTTGGCCTGCAAAAGAATGCCTGGAGTACTCCCAGAGGAGTGCAGCAGCCCCCACCCTCAGCAGCACCACGCCACTCTCTGGGACAGCCTGTTCATGCTCAGGGTTCATCAGGGCCATATCCAGAGTATATAGCCAACTCCTCTCCTGCTCCAGCCACAGTAATGGCATGGGCAGGGGACCCATCTAGGGATGTGGCATAGCAGCACCTGCCCCACTCCACAGGTTTCTCCTGCATCCCATCCCCAGGCTCCTCACGGGCACAGCCAAGTTCCTCAGGGCTAGCTGGCTGAATGCACCAGCTCTTATCTGTGCAGCCCAGGGGAAAAGAAGAGAAAAAAGGGAGAAAAAAACAGGAGAGAAAAAAAAGGAGAGAAAAGGGGAAGAAAATAAAGGGGGAAAAAAGAGAAAAGAAACAAGGAGGAAAAAAGGAGAAAAAAACAGGAGAGAAAAAAAAGGAGAGAAAAGGGGAAGAAAATAAAGGGGGAAAAAAGAGAAAAGAAACAAGGAGGAAAAAAGGAGAAAAAGCAGAAAAAGGAGGATAAAAGAAGAAAAAGGGAGAAAAAAAGGAAAGAGGAAAAGGAGAAGAAAAAAAAATAAAATTAAAAGAAAGTACAAAAGGACAAGCCTAGAAACAAATAAGAGACCCAACCTTGGAACCCAGCCACAAGAAAAAAAAACAAACCAACAGAGAAGAACAAACTAAGAACACAAAGCTTGTTGGTGATATATCCACTTCAGCAGTGGTTGGGCTGCAGACATGCCAGGGACAAAGGCTGGATGCTACACAGGACTCAACATTCCTGTAACCTGGGGAGGGACAAGCACACCTCTGCCCTCACCTTCTCAAAACTTTTCAGTGTAACCTCGTACACCAGCTCCGCGTTTGCCTGGATGCCGTATTTTGGCTTCCCTGCCTCACCAAAGCCATACCTGGAGTGCAAAAGGAGGCAGTCAGAGGGTGAGGGGGAAACCCTTCATTTTGGCAGCACTTGGCCATAAATGCAGACCCAGGCTGCCAATCCTGTTTTCACACCCAAGCTCCCTGTCCACAGCTTTCTAACATTTTGGGGCCAGGGTGATGTTATTCTCCACTAGCAACAATACCTGACAATATACAATACATTATATAATGGGAATCATCCCTTCTGGCTGCATCAAAGCCATCTTTTTACACAGGTTTCTCTCCAGGCTAAGGACCCAGCCCAGGCAATTTCCAGGGGGACATCTTCCTTTCAGACACTGGACTTAGATAAAACCCTTTTACCTATTTTTTTTCAAAGCATCTCAAGATTCCTGTCTACATGCCACTGGTCACTCTTGCTATTCTTGCTGGCATTGCTAATGTGAGAGTCTCCTGGAGAAATCTGTTTTCAGGACAGCCATCTTCCACAAGTGCTAAAACAATGCAGCAGGAAGCTGAGATCCACACAGCATCCCTGTGGCAATGGTCCTTACCGTGGACTGAGGTAGAGGATGCAGTGCTCTCCCCTCTGCATCTTCTCCAGGGCTTTGTCAATGCCGATGGGGATATCATGGTCCTCACCTTCGCCCACAATGAACTTCACGTCTTTGCAGTCAAACCTGCTGCCACCACAGAACCCCTCCAGGTGAACTGCAGGGGGACAAGAGGGTACGTGGCAGGATTGCACCCAGTCACACAAACCTTGAAGTGAGGTGGGCTTCAAAATCTCTTAGGAAGTATTTTATAAAGCAAGTCTCCCAAAATCCAGCAAAGCCTCCAGCCCTGAAAGAGGGAAGACACAGGGCTGGGGGCAGCAAGGACCTCCTGGTGCAGAGAGCAACGGGGAGGGCTTAGGAACATTGTTGAAAAGCAAGGCAGGCATATCTCATCTAACCAAGGACCAAACAACAGATAAACATCGTGACTAATATGTTCCCCTCATACTCAACTGCACGAGTCAAGTCTTACTGGAACTGGATATTGCTCCTGGCACGCTGCCACGCAGAGTTTATCACGGTGATTACAAATCTTCTATAGAGCACTATACTGCCTTGACTTCTACCTCGAAAACAAGGCCATGTTCTCCTGACTCTAAGAACTAAAAGTACAAGATAAACTTTTATTTTTAATCTTCAACCAGTAACCATGCTGTTCCAGCCCCAGACGCTGGCAGAAGTGCAGCCAGAGCGGACACTGGGTACCTGGCACATTCACCACCTGGCACTCCTGGCTAGGTTTCCACAGCAAGATTATTCTTTATTTATTCAATCTTGAAGATGTTCCAGGCTTTGGGGACTCTTTTACAGTCTTTGCATTCTGTTTGCAGGGTACAAGGCATACACATGCAGGCAGGCATAAAGTAAAAGCAATTTTATAAGGAACTCCTACATACTGTTAAAAAATGAAACAAACAAAAAAAAGGCTTAAGAGAAAAAATTCACAGTTGGCACTACTGTTGTCACAACTGTGCTTAAAGCTTTTGTGGCCTGCAAGGACATGAGCTTAATCTTTGCTTGGAGAGAGCAGGATGCTGTCTGAGATGCTGCGGGGCACCACCATCCTGCCGCGGTGGCAGGTGGTGAGCAGTAGGGCAAGCCAAAGCAGACACTACCAGAAACGGCCATGAGGGTCTGGGCTCTGCCCAGGACAGCTGCAGCCTGGGCTGAAGGAAACCTGCCCACCTCCCCAGATACTGCCCTGCCCTGGGGCCTACAGGAAGTCCCCAGTACGAGACCAAGCAAGACCTCGGGCAACTCCCCTTTTCTACGGCAGGTCCAGCCCTTGGGCTCCTGCCACCAAAGCCATGCTGGGACTCAAGTGCGGAGGAGCAGAGGATGCCACCTTCCCAGGAGGCATCCTGCATCCATCATTGGCGCATGGTGACCACCAGGCTCAGGCTGGTGTGAGCCCATCCAGCTTGGGATGAGGACAAAAGGTAAATCCAGCTCCTACAGAGCCCACCTCTGCTTTTGCACTACCTAAAACCAAGCTGGCTATTTCCTTAGGCAAAGGAAAAGTGAAAAGTTCTGCCTAAAATACAGGTAAGCCAGCAACCCCACAGCACCATGCCATCTCCCTGCACGTTCCTAGGGAGTACAGATCCATAATCCCTGACCTCAAAAGCAGCACTGCAGCCCTCCCAAGTTCCACATACCCTGTACGACACAGCAGCAATAGGAAGATCCCACTTTAGAACAGGATGCACAGGAGGATGCCGTGATCCTTCCTTTCAAGGATAGTTTTTCTCTATTTTAATTGCACATAAAATACACCAAGCAAAGGAGGAGAAATCTCTGCTCAGGTTTCCAGGAGCAGGTCAGCTGGTTGCAGTTGCTCTTGGATTACAGAGAAAAAAAAGCCACTGAAGGAACATCACTCCGGTTGCAGCTCTGACTTATTGTTCTCTCGGTGCCTGCAGCGATTTTGTTTTTGAAGAGCTGAGAACAGAGTGTACTGAGTGCGGCTGGCACACGAACTTGATGTGCTGACAGCAATTTGTACTCAGATTAAAAACGGAGAAGGAGGAGGGGTGGGGGGAAAGGATGTAACAAAAGCTGGAATGCCAGATTTTGACTGCAGCCCAGGTTTAAGGGACCAGAACTGTGAATTAAGGTCTGTAAAATTTAAAACCAACTAAAACCTGGAGATCCTTGCTCCTGGAAGCATAGTTTCTTCCTGCCTAATTCCAGCACCTCCCAAATACACAGCTGAGGTAAACTATCACTGTCCCCCTGGGTTACAGCCTTGCCTCAGGGTGGGCTACCATGTCCCCACAGCTGCTGTGCCATCCCCAGCACAGTGCCCAACATAAACAGAGTTGCATTTGTAACACACACAAAAAAGTGCCTATTTGCACACAAAACATTCATTGCAAGTCTGCCTTCTCCTTCTGCTTGTCCTCTCTCATGTATTTAAGGGTCTCCAGGCTCTGAATGTATTAGGATGTGTAGGTCTCAGTGAATCAAGGGCCACAAGAGCTATGAACAGAGAGGCTGCTTCTTCTGTTCTTCCCCCAGACACTGGCTGAGCAGTTCTGGTGCTCACAGTGTTCCAACCAGCCCTCCAGAGCAGCAGCTCCAGCAGAGCCATCACAAGGACTCACCGAGAAGAACTCAGAGATGCATCCCTGGGTGGGCACTGCACCACTGCTCTCCCAGCCCCTCTCCATCCCATTTGGCCTCTGGATGGATGCAACTGCATCCCACCATAATCCACAGCCACCTACAGCCTATACAGTAGGTCCTTGTCAGGGAGAAGAAAGTGGGGCAGCCCAGGACAGGCTGAACCCTCCAGCACCCCTACAAGGGACCAGCACTCACTCTCCACGGTAGCACCTTCATTAGGGTTGGAGTAACCTTCCCCCTTTCTCTTGATCCTCCGGATTATTCCTCCATCCTCAAACAAGTCCTCGCCTTTGAAGTCAAGCAGTTCAACCTAAAAAATAATAAAGAAAAAGTGTGTAGAGCTTAGGGAGGGTGGAAGGAGAAGGGAAAAACAACAGAAAAGCCACAAAGCAGCAGTTGATCCTCCGGCTCAAGAACCAAGCCAGCTAATTCTCCATTCAGCTGACAAGCAAAAGTTGTCCACAAAATCCAGCTCCAAACCACAGCATAATACACATGATTTATTAGAAATTGGTACACATCCAGTACCTGAAGCATAACACTAAGTAACAATAAAAATAAGTTTATTAAACCTGTAAGGGTACAACATAGCTACTGCTGGAAGATGCTGTGAAAGCTGTCTGGGACCAGGTTGGGCAGGAGTTTCCCCTTCATCCTCTGATAGGATGAGCTTTGACCCACAGCTTAGTCCACACTCGACTTAGAAGTACTAAACCTTAATTTAAGACAGACCCATTCCTCCTGCCTGTCCCAGTGAGCCCTGCCCGGGAGGAATGCCTCATCCCAGCAACCACACTGTGCCAAAAATATGGCTTTCCTGCCATCCCACAGCACTAATAGTTTTTTAGCACCTGAAGGCATTTCCCATATGCCTTCTCCTTCCCCTGTACACGTTTAAACCAGGAATCTGTCTGCACCCCGCCCCAGCACCAGGGCTCTCCTCAGTTGGAGTTTCAGTCCCAGCCTCCCAGCTCAAACACACATTTCTGAGAAAACCCTGGCAGCAGTTCCTGGAGCAGAGGGACACGTTTCAGGAATCCAAGCTGGGTTTTTTGTTGGGGGGGGAGAGAGGGGGGTTGGTTAGTTGGTTGTTGGTTTTTTTGTTTTGTTCTGGTTTATTATTATTAGTAGTAATATTAGTAGTAGTAGTAGTAGTATTTCTGAGTTGCCTATCAAGGTAGGAAGGGAGTAAGTGAGCTCATGCATGTGCCAGCTCACCAGCATTACTTGCCTCGAAAAAGAGGGTGGCATTGGAGGGGATTTTGGGGGCACTGCCAGCAGAGCCGTATGCATACTCGGGTTTGCAGAGCAAGTAGCAGATCTCTCCCTTCTTCATGGTAGCCACCCCAATGTCCCATGCCTTGATTACCTGACCTAGGAGAGAGGCAAATGTCAGGCAGGAGGGAGCAATCAGCAGCCAAGAAAAAACCCCAGCCTGGGTGCTGCAAGGATGGCACCCAAAAAAAGCCCATACTCCCAAGTCACTTAGGGCAAGGCTGACACCATCCATCTGTACTGAAACAGGGTCAGTTGATCCCATCAGGATGATCCCACCTACCCCGGCTGGGATCACCACCCTCCAGCACCCCCATGGACAGACATCCCTGAAGCAGCTCACCCTTGCCCAGGCTGAAGACAAAGGGCTCATTCCGATCACGGCTGGAGTCAAATTTTTTACCACTGGCCAGTTTGCCTTTGTAATGGACATAAACCTTGTCCCCAATCATGGGAGATTCATCTTCACTCCCAGGTCGCTTAATGATCTAAGAGAGAGAAACCATGCATGAGCAGGGGCCATAGGACAGCTAAGGATACATATGGAGGGGTAGAGAGAGGGATACACACACATACACATTTACATACATANCCCAGTGCTGCTCTAAACAAAAGGAAGGCTTTGAGGGGTAGTCATTCAATTCATCCTTTCATCAGTCCCTAAAAATAAATCCCAAACTGGAGCCACAGCAACAGAGTGGGACAGGGCTGGGAGCAGGGACTTCCCATTCTTTGCAGAGGTCTGTGGATAAACACCGTCGTTTGAAAACTGAAGCAAATGCAACTATGCTCACTTTCTGTCCGTACACATTTTACTCGCAGGGGTGTGTCTATTCTCTACTAGCTTCTTGTCAACACTTCTTTTTTCCTGAATGCTACAGTCTGGAACAAGAAGTTCCCAAGATGAGGATGGAGCAGGGGAGGATGCTATTCTTAGAGGAAAGGTCCTATTTAATGGAGAAGAGCAAGCACTGGGGAGCAGATCTATCCAGAAATGGCCCTGAATATAAAAAGGGGTTGTGGAGCAGACTGAATGACCTCAGTAATGTGCTCTTTCTAACATCTGTGAGTCACATACAAAAATTCTTTGTGGATTTACAGCTAATAATCTGATTAGGAACACAATAGCAGTGAAATTCATGGAGCAGGCTGGGTCTATCAGTCTCAAACATCCCTCCCCCATCCTTTACTCCAATTGAGGCTCATGTCCTTTGCCTTTCAAATGAAAGAACTCAATCCTATAGCCCTGAAAGTACTATGTGATCCCAAGGGCTAGAGATGCAGCCCAGCAATGTGACCATGCACCTTAAAGTGCAAAAAGGCACAACACTCTTGGAAGTCCCCCTCACCTTCAGAACCCCTCGGTCTTGAGCTGGTGTGATGTCCTCCCCACGCTCGGTGAGGGCTGCTGCCTGTACTTCCCCTTCGCTCTTGGTGGCCTCATCAGTGGTCATGGTCTCCTTGCATAGGCCCTGGACCTGGGGAGACACAGCATACACCCCATCAGCCCAGTTGGACCGTGAAAGGTGGTGTAAAAAAACAGGGTTTGTCACCCTTCATGGAAAGACAATGCACAGCAAGCATCTTCTCCAAAACAAAGCAAAGCCAACACCAAAAGAATCCCAGCTATCTGGGTGGATAAAGAGAAAATTCACAGCAAGAATCTAAGGAACTGGAGTTTTTTGGGCAAGGTACTGTAGCACTGTGCTCCCAACATGACCACGTAAGCAGCCAAGGTGCCAGAAAAGCCATGTTTTCCATCAAACACAGACATTTTCCAGTGGTTCCTGGTGAAAAAAGAATTGCCTATGGTTTAAAAAACTATTTCCTGATGATTTCCTTAAGACTGTAAGGCTATTTTGGTAGCTGTGCTGCTGTGTGACATGTCATCAAGGAAACATGTGATAGAGAATTAGAAAGCGATGTTTTTTTTCAGACATAAACCAGATCTATTAAAGTCACTCTAATTGCAAAACTTTCCCACAGTCTTTGGTGTGGAAGCTGATGTTAAGCAGCAGGAGAAATCATTCATTTGGGGGATTCAAAAAGAGCAGAGAAAGGATGTTTTCAGCTCCAAGGGCAGATAAGTCGTGCTGCAAGAAGAATTGTGTTCCTCACACCCGGGTGGAAAAGGAAGAACTGAAGCCTGGCCCCCCAACACAGGAAGTCACTGAGACACAAAGAGCCCTGCAATGGAAGAAGTAAGGAGAAAAATAAGGGAACTAAGCATTGAAATGCTCAACTATCACAGTTTTTGTCTTGATATTTAGCTTTCCTCTGCTCTGCTGAGGTTTCACATGGGAACATCTTTAAAAAAAAAAACAAAACAAAAAACACTAAAAAAGCAACTTGTGGTGAGATCTAGTATCATCTTACAGGTACTTATATTCTGGAAAATGTGCCATTGGTTACTTTGGAAGAAATGTTTGACAATGTGAGTGGTGAAGCACTGGCACAGGTTGTCCAAAAAGGTGCTGCCCCATTCCTGGAAACATTCCAGGCCAGTTTGGACAGATGTCTGCACAACGTGGTCTAGTGGAAGACAGGTTGGACTAGAAGGCCTTTAAAGGTTCCTTCCAACCCAAACCATCCCATGATTCTATGATTCAGGTTTTGGGACGGTCTCAAAGCCCTCACAGTTCACACTGTCCTGCCACCACCACGGCCTTCCTCTCGGAAATGAGCGAGGAGGTAGTGGCACCCATCACAGCACCATGACTGCACCAGTTCAGGGCTTCCTGGCACAGATCCTGTGCAGCACCAGGGACACAGCATCCATTACCCATTTATTAAGGACCAGGAGAAGCCTGAAAAGTGAAGAAGCTTGTCAAAGAAGGGCCACCTCCTGGGGCAGAATCTCCCAAGGCTCACCAAGCAACCACTGCTGGGATGCAGAAGACGGATGGGGAGGTGCTGGCTCCAGCTTGCCGGTTGCTAAATCCCACCAAGAGACATCTAAAAATACACCATACGCATCCTTCTCATTATTTTTCTACGTAAGCAATTAGAGGAGTCATCCAGGGAAGCTGGCCAAGGCGAGCAGGAGGGGAGACGCTCTGCGTCAGAAGCAGTGGGAGGGATGGAGCCCACAAGACCAGCTATTAAGATGTGGTCCACATTATGAAAGACTCATGACTGCTCCATCCAGCAAAAACAGCTCCAACTAGGTTAGAGGAATGAGTATGCTGCTCCCACTTATATCCCATTCGGAGCAACAGAAGGAGGCTGGCTGAGGTCCAAAATTCCAATTAATTTGAAACAAACAGTTGTAGGGCAAAAAAAATATCTGCTACTCCCTGAGATTTAAATTCGAAGCAGACAGAGATGTCACTGAGAGCCGAGCAAGCTTGCTGGCGGTGTCAGAGCCTGAATCTTCTTATTGTGGGACCACCTGTACTCTGGATATAGGGAGGGGCTGAATTAATTACTGCATACAAAAGCCCCTGGGTGTTTCTGACACATCAAGCAGATTCTGCTCTCCCATTGCTGCTACTACCCACAAATTAATGTTGTACGTCTTTAAATGAAGCCAGGATAAACCATCCTCTCTTCTCTGAACATCTACACTGCTTCATTTCCCTGGGATATAAATATGGACAGGTAGGAGAAGCACAGAAATCCATGCCATAACACCATGTAATTTGATTTTACAGTTCTCTCTCCACACAGGTGTTGCTTTCTTTTAATCCAGAGAAATAGGTGAAAATTCAGAGTGGAGAATGGGATGCAGATGTCTGACCCCAGGCTGAGGACAGACAGGTATCGCACATGCTAGAGTTTCACCAACCACACAGTCCCGAGCCACGTTTCCTAGAAATCAGCATACCGGGAATTTGCCAGCTCCAAATGGAAACTTCATGTTGCAGATCCCTCCCAGAGGCTCACAGGAGGGGAGAGGGAGGAGGAAGAGCAAGGCTGGGGAGTGTTTTGAGGGGTCTCATCTTGCCACCATGCAATTGCTGGAGAAAGATTGAAGGTCCAGGGAGAGTCTGGGGAGGTGTCCACCCAGGGACACAGTGAGGAAATACCTGGTAAGAAGAGGGGGGAGCAGAGGGGAAAGAAACCACATGTACTTATTCTAAAACAGGATTTCAGGATTTAAGAAGAAGGGAGAACTGAGAAAGCAGTTTTGAGCCACAGATCATGCTCCACCATGGTCAGAGAGGGGTGATGAGGCTATGGTCAAAATCTTATGGCAGCCTTATGGAGCTCCTCTGGTCATTGCAGTCATGGGAAGATGTTTTGACTCGCTGTTTGCACAAACAGTGTTTAGCATCTTAGCATCTGCTTTTAAAAAAATGAACCAAGGCTATATTCTGTTCAGTTTTTTTACTGGGATGAAAATTAGCAGGATGGAAAAATAAGAGTCGGCTGCTCTGGCACTTGTTTTTTAAGACTTACTTAGCACAAAGCACTTTCACTTCCACAGCACCACAACAGCCCTAAAAGCTTCAGATTGCAACATGGGAGGGAGTTTCTTTAAAATGCAAAGGTCAGGCTGAAAAACAACAACAAATCTAAATGCAGACTGGGGAGATGTGGGACCCTAAATGCTTTTGAGCACTACCTCAAATCCCAGCCCCTCAAGCTGGGCAGCAGCATGGGGCTGCAACTCTATCCTCCATCCCAAGCACACCCGCTGACTGATAATGAAGAACAACCCAATTAGTGCTGCAGCTGGCTCACTCCACTGTCCCACTGTGGTTCTGATTCACCTTTGATCACAAGAACTATTTTTTCTGGTAAAATACCTTCTTGCTGAGCAAACTGTCCTTATGCAGCAGAAGAGCGAAGACTGGAGCAGAGATTTTCACCAGACAAGGATGTTTTAAGATGCCTGCAATGCCACTCTGCTGAGCAGAGATCCAGAAGATGATGGTAATAAATTAGAATTGGGATTTCTAACAAAATATGACCTTCCTTAGACCAACAATGCAATCCTCAGCTTCATCTGAACACATAAGGATGCACCCAAACATCAAGTGTCATTTCTCACACTCATACATCACGGTTTGAATTAAAAATTAACTTTTTTTTAATCCTGGCCACTTGACTTTCTCCTCCTGCCTTTAAAATAAACAGGGAAGCCGTAAAATTGAAACTATTGCTTGCTGAATAAGACTCACATGGATCGATTTACTTCCTAGCATGCACATTGTGCAAGCAGCCAACATCCCAGTGGGCTGGGCATGGCAACTTTTATTCAAACAAAAAACCAAACTGCAAACAGAGCTGCTTTAATTGCTTAGCACCCTAACAAACTTCCATCAGCCCTGACTCACTAGGGACTGAAGCAAACTCCCTGGTCTCCTTTATCCACGGCCAGCCCCTGCTGCAGACCCTAGTATCTCCCTGGTATCTCCCACCCTTCTCCCAGGCTAAACGGTGCCACCCATCCCATGGGGCCACCTCAGAGAGATGCAGTCAGCAATCACCTCCCTGGAACCAGAAGGTATTGGTCTATTAACAGAAGAACAGCAGCAAGGGAGGGTTTTTAAACAATCAAGAGTAACAAAGTCAGAAAACTACTGCATACAGCCAACTGAAATAACCTGGTGTGTTTCCATCACACTAGCTTAATTATTCTGCCTAACTAATATTTTTATGCTTGTGAAATGGTTTTAGTTAAGATCCAAGTCATAACTACCTTTTTTTTTAAAATATGTGAAAGAAGAGGCTGCCCTCAAGTTTCAGCTGCAGCGAGAGGAACAAGTGAGAAGGATGGGTCACTAATCTCTGCCAGAAAAAATATTTCAGGCAAAAGCCAGTTGGGTTCAGTCTCTCTGCATCCCCCAGAGTGAGGCAAACACACCCACGCCAGCAACACACAAAAGACTTCCAGAAAGGGGTGTTTTTTATGCCCACAGTTTACAATATAAACCCATTAAAAATAATCTGGCTCTTTTTCTGGTTATCTAGCAAGGGAACAGCAAGGAAATGCTCACTTGGTGGTTTCTCCAGGTTGTTTCAAAATAAAAAAATCACAGGATAAAGCTCCTTTGAACTCTCTTGCGAGCAACTCACTGACATCTTGTGGTCCATCCTCTCCAGCACAGGTACCCAGAGACACAACATGGTCTGCTTTCATGTGAAATGGGGAGGGAAACAGGCAGCATTTTCTTTTCTCCCTCCCTTATTTCCAAAGATGAAGGTATACTGGGGAAAGCAAAAGCCATAAACATATACGGGTTGTTGCCCTTCCAAGGGAAGAAAGTGGTAGGGACTGGATGCAGTCAAGGATACTTTACACACCAATGTTCTGCAGCTCCTATTCCACCTGCCCCCAAAGGCATCCCTGGCCCCAGCATGGATTTCAGCCGCTGCTACCACAAAAATCACAGCAGGACTCTACCACAAGCAACAGATCCCAAAAATACTGGAAAAAACAGGCATGCAGGAGCCAGCAGCAAAGCCTCTGCTCTGCATCAGCAGGGAGAGGCACCAGCCTGCACCCATCCTGCTCCTGAGGGGCTGACACACCTTTTGATGATGGCTGAAAAAAAATGAGGAAATATGGTAAAAATAAGTGTGTAAATGGCTGTTCCACACCTGCCTGAGCTTAGTGGGAGACAGCTGGCAGAGGGGCCAAGTGCTGCATCCTAACAAGCTTGGAGGCCATTATATACAGACACTCACATTACAGTGGGCAATGCAATTTCCTAAAGCTTTTATAAATTCAGATTATGTAACTGGATGGGAAAAAATATAATAATATAGACAAGCAGGTTACATAAACCATCTGTAAAATGTGAGAAAGTACTTGACATCCCACTGCCCACTCCTTGGCACCCTCTAACTGGGTTTTTTGCCATCAAAAATGAGCAGGCTCCCTTCAATCCTGTCTTCTCCCCTGGTCAAAACAGCCAGGGAGAACAAACCCAGCCAGGCTTTTTGGAAGGAAATATTTCACCTCCGGCTATTAACTGTGAAGTTTCCCTCCCATACAGCACACAGTACAAGCCTCCACAGGTGACTGGAAGCAGCCTTCTGGCAGCAGCTACACCAATGCTGAGCAAAGTCAATTTCAAGTGACAGCTTGGGAGGACTAAAATAAATACAAAATGGAAATAAACAAGAAACTCCTTGTTCACAAATTCTATTTTAATTTAGCCTTTTCTCCAGAATAAATCTGACAATTAAACTTGGATTTATTTTTCTTTTTTTTTTTTTCTCATTTCTAAAAGCTTTCAACAGATTTCAGGCTTTCTAAAAGAAACTTTCAGCCAGGTGACCCCAAGTGGCAGCACCCCCTAGCAGTGCAAATGCTGTATTTAATCACTTATCTCCATGCACAAGGGCTCAGCAGCACCTCGAGAGCCTGGCGCTGAATCCCAAGGGGGGGATCCCCGACTCAGCATCCAGCACTGCCGCCAGCAGCCCTGGCACCCAGAAATAACTCGGCACGCGAGACCATCTGCACCAATGGTCTATAAATGCCAAATTATTTTGGGCAAAACGCAATTCCCGGCATGTTGTGAAACACCAGCCTGTTCCTGTGCCAAATCAGGATTTCTTGGAGAGGACAAGGAAATGTCACAAGCGGACAAACTGCGGGAGGGGGACCAGGGTGGCCATCGCTGGGGGACACTGCGAGGTGCAGGCACGTCAGCCCTTGGGCAGAAGGGGTCAGGGGCTGAGGATGCTGTCACTTTCAGGATGATGCTGCACTGCTGCCAGGTCACCCAGACCCTTGCCAGCCCAGACGAGTGAGAACATGCACATGAATATGCATGTGCACACATACACACTCGTGTGCATCCCTTCAGGGTGGGGAAGGAGTCTACATCCCACCAGGGCTCCTTGCTGGGATGAAGGGGTCACATGCCAGAGATGATGGTATTTGCCAGGTAGGTGGTGCCTCCTAGAACTGATTTTATTAAGTGATTAAATTTAACATAAATCAAAAAGTACTTGAAATGAGAATATTTTTAATGAGGCTAAGTATCTAAGAACAATACTGCTGTTTACAAAGATGGGACATTGCAGGCAGATGATGATTTAATTGCAGTCCCTCATGATCCCAACTTTTCACTTCTGGCAGTTACTTTAGTATTATTTTCCTAATTTTTCAACATACTTGCAAAATCAGAAATCCTTACTAATCACAATTACTAGCTACAGAAAAAGCTTATTGGCTCCATGACAAATTACATGAACAACTTGTACATTAGAGCACTCATGGCCACTTCTTTACACCCACAAACATACAACATTAAAATAAAAAAACCCCACCTCGCTAAGTAATTTGCTAGTTCCCTGTGACATGCATGAGATCAGTATGAGCATCGTAACTCCCTCAAGGGGCTGCAACAATTTTACATAAATATATATAATTGAGAGTGACTATAAAATAAAATATAAAATTGTATAAAAGGATAAATAATTAAGGACAAATTATTCTCCACATGGTTTACAGAATACTCTTCCCCTAAGCCAGCCTGTGAGCTGCAGCCAGACAGAGGAGGGTCTTGGTGCCAAGCATCTCAAACCTTCCAGCAAACTTTCTCCTTCTGCAAGCAGGTAATTAAAACACATCTAATTGCACAGGAGTGATATTCCCGAGGGAGGCAGTTTGATTTTTGTTCAGGAATTGTCCTTATTTTCTGGCTTGTCCCAGTGGGAAAATGCTCTAACAGTTCTGGGAAAGGACCTCAACGTGACTGAAGTGTGTGCTGGGCAAATACAAAGTTGGGAAGCTGCAATTTCTCTTTTTAGAGAATAAGAAAAAATAACTGCACAAGCAGTGATCCCAGCAGACACCTCTGCTCTGGGCAGGATGAGCACTATGAGCAGCCCCCATCATGCCAGCCTTCCCCACTGGATCCCCTCCAGCACCGGTCCTGCTCCATTCTCCAAGCCCAAAGCCACCAAAGAGGCCACTTGCTGTCACCCCTTCCCATGCATTTTGGCAGAAGCAGTAACTTCTCCACCAACTCCCCAGAAATCCGATGGGTTTTTTTCCATGTCCCCATACGTTTTCCCCACCACAAGCCCCACCTGCTCCACCACACCAAGACTCCAGAAAAGTCCTCAGCTACCCCTTCTTTCACCAGCACCTCATCACCTCTGGCTCCAGTGAGCACTCAGTTCCATCACAGCCTTGGCTTCCCCTTCCTGCATCACACAGGTTGCTGTCATCATGCTTCAGGGCCAAGGACTAGCATCCCTTCAAAGACCAGCATTGCACCAAGGATCCCCCAGCATCCCACCTTTGGGCTGTAAAACTCTTAGCACCACTGGGAAGTTATTCCTGCTCAGCCCCATGCTTCTGGTGAACCCCTCAGCAGTGGTGGCCGTCATTCCCTCTCCATCAGAAGCATTTCTGCTCCCCCCCAGCAGTTTTGTTCCATCTCCAGGGTGCCAGGCTGGAAATAAAACCTATCTTCAAATCGTAGCACTGCCATCCAAACCAAACCCACCACACCTCCAGGAAAACAGCCCATAAAAACCAGATACAGGCTCTGCCAGGCACATTTAATTATTTTCTTCTCCCCAGCCCTGTAACAGGGCAGGGAAGGAGGCAGGAGGGATGCAGCTTTCCCACATTTTTAAAGGAAGGACCAATTTGTGCTTTCAACTTCTCTTTTTTAACTTTTATTGCCAGTTTTCAGGCTGGCTTTGACACCCCAGTGATATCCCAAATCCACTTCAAGAGTTTAATAGCTCATTATGGTGAGACACTATTTAAACTTTATCTTTAAAACCGTGAAGTATCAGGTCCTGGCTTTTTTTATTTTATTTTATTTTTAAGGGCTTTTTGCACCAGCATACACGAATTCCCATAACTCATCGTGTAAAATACTCTTCTCCTGAGACTAGTAACGTCACTTGAACGTGCATTTTAAAACAGAAGCTTTGAAAGAGTTTTAATGTCCAGAGAGAGGGAAAAATCGCAGAAGCTTAAAAGAAAAATCACGTTTACCTTGTGCAACCACTTATACCTGCTGCCAAAGGCACCATATAGTAATGCACACACCCTGCAGGGTCTTTCTGTTCGGCGGTTTTAGAGGAAACGCTACGGCTGCGCCCCGGAGCTTCGTCTGGTGAGGTGAAGCGGGGAAAAGAGAAACCCCCTCCATGGACCAGCATCCCGCTGGCAGAGATGGTGGCAGCCCCGTCCCCGCCCAGTGCATCCCAGTGCCCGTCCCAGTGCCCATCCCAGTGCCCCCCGCACCGCTCGGGCACCTCCGCATTGACTCTGCCGGTCACCCCCAGCAGCGAGGGGGCAATATGGGGTGGGAACCCCCGTCCTGTCCTCATCCCACAGCAAGAGCTGAGGGCACCGCCTCCCTCCCCACACGACGCCCCAACCCCGAGCCCCGCACCGAGCCCCAGGCAGGGGTCATCAGCCCCACCCACGCCTTCGCCCCCCTGCCCCACGGCAC
>VXBX01006134.1:30546-59599 GCA_013400415.1 Scytalopus superciliaris
CGTGAGGAATGCGCGGGCCATGGGAGTGCTCTGGGCCCTCTTCACCCTCTGCTTCTCCATCCTGATGGTGGTGACCTTCATCCAGCCGTACTGGATCGGCGACAGCATCGACACGCCGCAGGCCGGCTACTTCGGCCTGTTCTCCTACTGCATCGGCAACGCGCTCACCGGGGAGCTCATCTGCAAGGGCAGCCCCCTCGACTTCGGCACCATCCCCTCCAGTGCCTTCAAAACTGCCATGTTCTTCGTGGGCATATCGACCTTCCTCATCATTGGTTCCATCCTCTGCTTCAGCCTCTTCTTCTTCTGTAACGCAGCCACCGTGTACAAAGTGTGTGCCTGGATGCAGCTGGCAGCAGGTGAGCGGGGCTGGGGTGATGCCCGGGCGGGGCCGGGGGCTGCCCCTCATCCCACCACGGCTGCTTTTCCCTTTCTGCCCCCACCTCGACCTTGCTGGGAGAGGGGCTGGCCTGTAAAGAGACACCCGTGTCGCCTTCATGCCAGTTGCTGTCCCTGACTGGTTACCGGTGGGGAGTTGGTAGTGAGTAAAGCCTGTCAGAGCAGCTGAGACACAGCATGTTGGGCGATGCGCTCCCCGGGCGGTGCTGCTGCAAACCCGCGTGGGCCCGGCTTGGCCCTGCTTACCTGGGGGAGCTTCCCTCCATCCCATGCTCCTGCTCAGCCCCACAGCGGGGCTGTGGCTTCAGGGTGTCAGTTCGAGAGCACAAAAACCCCGCGGGGCTGCGGCATGGAGCTCCCTGCTGTGTTTGTAGTCCTGCAGGCACTGAGCAAGGAGACAGTGATAACATTTGCAGGGCTATTTTAATAACTCCATGGGCTCAGGGAATAATGTATTAGGAAGATGGAACAGGAGGAGGAGACTGACTGTGTGACTTGGTACCATCACTCACATTTTCCAACTTTTCTGCTCATCCCTGTGGATCTCCAGCCTTCCCCCTCTCTCCCCCAATGCACTTGAGACACCTGTCACCCATCTCCTGTGTTGGATCAAAGCTTCAGCTGAAACCCAACCCAGCCCTTTGCTGCTCCTGAATCATTCATGCCCTAGCGCACAGAAGGGACAGCCCAGCTGACACCCCGTGGGAGGTCCGTCAGGGTTTCTCCAGTTCCCAGATAAAGAAGCAAGCTCAAGCAAAGATTTAGATAAGAGGCTTGGGGCAGCTCAGTGTCCTGGGGAGCAGGGAAAGGCTTTGCTGTGGTATTTGGGGCTTTTACCTGTATTTTTTCTTATTCTGGGTGGGGGAGTTGAAAGATGTCGCAGGCGGCTCTGGCCAGGTGAACAGGTGCTGCTGCATTTTAGGAATTATTTTACAAATAGGGCAGGCTTAGAGAGGATTCACTTCCTGGCCTTTGCTGTGCACCTGGGTGCATTTTCACAGAAATTATTTCTTTTCAGCTTCCCCCATTTCTCTGTGCCTCTCCTCAGTTAGTTACAGGGAAGATTAATTAAATACAGAATAAACTTGTTGCTTTTCCATGAAGAGAAATCCTCCCTGCAGACAAAAGAAGCTGCCTGCTTGCCTTGCTGCTTGCTTGTCCCTAATCTAAGGAAAAAGGAAACATGGGCAAAGGACAAGGCAACTGCCTTAGAAGTGTTTTCTGGTTTACTGAGCACCCAGTGACAGAGAAGAGGCACTGGTGTAGGGGCAAGGTGCATCTCATTGCTGCAGGAGGTTGCAGATATCCAAGAGGGGCAGGGAAAAACATCTGCTTGTCCAGAGTTCCCACCATGGGGTTGTTTCTTGTGTGAGAGGAATTGGGAATGGCCCCACATCTGCACCAAAACACATAAAAGACCAGTTACTTCCATGCTCCTTCCAATGGAGGATGCAAAAGGCCTCTGTTAGTCACGTCCCAAAGCCCAGTCACTTCTCATCCAGCAGTTTCTCAGAGCACACGGCGGGAAAAAAGCACTTCTAAGATTTTGGGACACAAGCTGCCCTTCAGCAGCGTGCCAGCATATGGTTGCTGCAACTCTTGTGGCAAAACTGTAAGGTGACATGCTGAGGGCCCTGTGGCCAGGCTGGGTCAGCTGTTGAGGTCATGGGTGTACTGGGAGCAGTCACAGAAGGAGCTGGTGTGTTGTGGCTGGGCTGGAACCACCACAGCTGAACAAGCAGAATTAATCTGCCTGCAGAACTGCTGGTGACGGCAGCTCTGCCTTAGCAAACCCTAAGCTGAAATCAGCTACTCAGAGGGTGCTAGCAAGATTCTCCATCTTGCACAGACTAAACCCATTCCAGTTTTGTTTGGAGAAAACATTCCTTTGGAGTGATGTGGCCAAGGATGCATAGAGAGGCAGGATAGATGTTGCCTGGGCAATGCAGTGATGGGAGATGCTGGTGCAGCACATCCTTGACTTGTGGTAAGGCACCTTGCTGTATCCCACTCATCCCTGGCTGAGGAACAGAGCCCACAGTGACAGGCAACCACAGGGCCCCTTGAAGCCTGGCAAGCCAGTCTGTAGCACCTTACCTGTTTGTAGCACTACGTTTGCAGCCATGCTCCCCCACCTCCCAGTACCAGCTCAGGAGTCCACTTGTGGCCACTGTAATGTGTCCCTCTTCCTGCAGCTACTGGGCTGATGATCGGCTGCCTGATCTACCCTGACGGCTGGGACTCGAGCGAGGTGAAGCGCTTGTGTGGGGACAAGACAGACAAATACACACTGGGTGCCTGCACCGTGCGCTGGGCCTACATCCTCTGCATCATTGGCATCCTCGACGCTCTTATACTGTCCTTCCTGGCCTTTGTGCTGGGGAACAGGCAGGACAACCTCCTCCCCTCGGATTTCAAAGTGGAAAATAAAGGTAAAGGCAGCTAGGGCTAAGCTCTGGGGCCCTGTCCTGCCACCATGTTTCAACCACACAGCTCCTTGCTGTTTTTTGGGAGGATAGTGGCTTCCTCCCTGGCATAGTCATCACAGTGCTTCATAAGGATGGAGCACCAGCAGCAGGTAGAAAATTGATGGAGAACAAGGCAGGAGCCCAGACTGACCTATACTACCTTTCACAGGCCTGGGGCTTTCTCCTCATCCCGTTTTAAATTGTTTTATCCCTTTTCGAAAACAAACCTGTAAAATTCACACATACTTCGAGTTTTATACCACACCCCATTAACACTGCACTTATCTTTTTGTTTTACAGAAGAGGGAAATGACTGACAAAGCTCCTCACCATGTAAGTGATACCTGCAGTCTTTTAATGTTTCTTCCCAGCATACACAATGTTACTGTTAATATTTTGGTTACTAAATGATTAACACGGGTTTTGGTTTTATTTGTGGTGAAAGTCTTTGTTTTGCCTCCCAAAACTGGGAAAACATAAACCCTTCCCGTGACGAAAAAACAAGCTTAGAATTTGAAGTCATACTCCATTTGGCAACAGCTGACTGACTCTTTCTGTTCCCAGGGACACCCAGAACTCTTCTTCCAGCAGCCCTTTTCTTTAAAGTGACTTTTCTAGGAGATTTAACCTTAACAAATTTGGTGGATTTTCTACAACTGTTTTCTTCATCCATGGGGCTGCTCTTGGCTCACAGCTCTTGTGGAGTTTATTTGATGCGAAGAGCCCAAACTGGACATAGTGTTTTTCTGAGTCCATCAGCAAGAGGGATCCTGGGCAAGAGGGGAGGGACTGTGGTTTGCTGCTTTTCTGGGGGGGGGTTGTACCCTTTCTTTTAAGGAAATTACTTACAAAATAAAAAAAAAACCAAAAAACCAAAACAAACCAGCATTCTGGATTTTGTGCTAGTCTCCTCAGGGCAGAAGCAGCCCTCTGCCATGTCCCAAGTTGCCCTTTTACTGTAAAAATACCATGACCACAGCCAATTCCTAGCTGAGCTGTGAATCAGTTTCCCACTCTGGGCAACAATAACCAAATACAACCTTTGGAAAAGTAAAGATGAAAAATCTGCTGGGCTGCAGCAGGCCTGTAACAGTACCTGCAAACCACAGCAGATGGTGCCAGCAAGCATCAGCTCACTGCACCACCCCATTAATGTGATTTAGCCATCATCTCTCATCCCATTTAACACCCACCCATGGCAGCCTGTGGCACAGTCATTTTCTGCAGAAGATAAAGCAGGACATTATCCTATCCAGTTCTTACCTGGTCAGAACCCAAAATTAGCCTGCATTATGATTTTCATTTCTACTTGCTTTAATTAATAATTTAATATGTCAGTTCCTACAGCAGTCAATTCAATTCAGTTCTGACAAGTACCTTCCAATTTTATGTTTCCCTCTAAAAAAGCGTCTGGGAAGGTTTTGTTAAGATTCTTTCCTCGGGAAGACAGCAGAGATATGACAAACTTAAACATATTTTACAATGGAAAAATTTCAGCAGAATTGTCCTGCTATTTATTACTCTTCCCCCTTTTTAAAAACAGATGCCAAGACCAACAACAAAATCTTCACCTACATCATCTCATTCTGGAAATCACAGTAAGTGCTCACTAGTGAAGCAAATTCCAGCCATGGGCCACTGACTCAGAAAAGAACAGACTTACAGAGGGAATGTATGAAGACTAGGGATCAGTTCTTAAATAATCTGTTTATTGTAGGACTTTCACCAAAAAAAAAAAAAAAAAAAAAAAAAAAACAAAAAAAGANAAGCACCCAAGTAGAAAGAATAAAAATGTATTTTCCTTCAGGTTTTAAACTGACACAGCAAGTACAAATCCTTTAGTGTGAGCATGTTATGGCAATTTCAAAATTTAACAAACCCCAAGTGAAGGAGCAGATGGTACAAGACTGAATTGTGACAGCTGCTTCTGCAGGCCTTCAACTCACAAACTGGCTCTAGCCTTGGCTATCCAGGTAGAAAACCTCCTCCAGTCAGGGGTGGCAGAGGAAAAGGAGGAAAGGATGGGCAGGCACTCTCAGAGTGAAAGCTTGCAGACTCCTTCTAGGAAATGTTACTTCATCAGCCAGTCTCAAGTATACAGGACTGGATGAGCTTTCAAGACCACAGGAGTTGTTTGCCCTAACAATGTATCTTCACAGTAAGTTGGAACCCAGTACTGCCTGCAGTCCTCCTGTAACAGATACAGAAGAGACCCAGAACTGGAAAGCTCCAGATGAAAGGGAAAAAAAGTCAAATCAGCAGTTTGAAACTTTTTTGGTATGTTACCTGCCTTTCACTTTGTATTATATGCATAGAGAACCTGATCTACCACTAAAGGAACATGCAGCATGATTTGCATAAATAAGCCCCATGAGGCTCTGAACCAGAGAAACTCCAGTGGATGAAATGACCCAGTTTATGAGTGAACGATCCTTGCAAACAAGAATTTCCAAACACACACAGAAAAGTGACATGTAACAGTGGTCTTGGCAGCTTTGGCAATGTAAGTATCTCATATAGCATCTGCATGGCCTCCAGCAACTTCTGTCCTCTGAAAGTTACCACAAATCCAAAGTCCAGAGTAAGGAAGTGCCTCTGAAGTCTCAACACTGCCAAATTTTGCTTAGAGAAGAGTGGGATGCACTGAATCTGTAATAGGATGGGCAACTCTAGAAGAAGCCATCACAAAACTAGCAAATGCCACAATGATTCAACTTTTAATTAAAATTAACCCATTAAACTTATTATATCCAAACCCCCTCTTAGAAGTTTACATGGAAGCCCCATCATTTTTTACTTGGGGTAACTCTAGAAACAGTTTCTAACCCAGTATCTACATGGAAAAGTCAACTCTCTTCCACTTCTGCTAGCTCTTCTTGTGCTAATGGCCCAGAAAATAAAAGGCACTCCCATCCTGGGAAGTTATTTCTGAAGGCCTGCACCTGAAGAAAATTAAGAGAAATCTTTACACCGAGACTTCCTATGGCATGGCTGTGATATAGGCCCTGCAACCCTTTCCTTGGGAAAAAGTGAATGGTCAAAAATTAAGTCAGAGTAGACTGCATCCGTGAAAGTCAGTCTCTCACAAAATACAGCCACCACCTCAAGCAAGGCAAAAAATGTGCCAGTAAGGGATAAAAAAATCCCCAAACTTACGGCTTGCTATAATGTTAAGAGTTGCCTGCAACAAGACTCTCAACTCTGTAGACCACGGGGTGAACCCATCTGTGTGCTGCAGATTGTGCGTTGAGTCAGTTCCAGCTTTTGCTTAGTTTGCTTGCCTTTTAGTCACAGGCATTGAAGTAGAAAATAACAAGTTCAGAAACTATTCTATCAAGGGCACAGGAAAAGAAAAAGTAAAGGGACAGGGCGCTTTAAAGGTAGAAATAAAGGACACTAAAACCTAGGTTTAAAAAGCTCTTTCAAAAGCAGCTAGAACTAAATAAAAGTTTGTGACTGGAAAGCAAAGTATACAGTAGACACCTAGAAAGTGATGGAGGATTTCAAGGTCTTTGCTCTACAAGGATCTGGCACCACCTTGATGCCACCTTGGTACTTCTCACCCCATCACTAGCTACTGGATCAACAGTGAGAAATTTACTCCTGAGTCAGTGAGATCTTTGCATGGCCCTCATGAAGAAAGGAGTTGAAATCTAGCTAAGGGAGCACATTTGAGCATGGGTGAGCTCACATCTGTAACACACACTGCCTAACAGTGAGGAGACTGAGGGAAAATTTCATATTCTAGTCAGTTAGTCTTTGGTGAAGCCCAATCAATGCAAAACACAGATGACGTCCACTGGCTGAGGGAAGTCCCCATTAACTCACACAAACAAATTCAGCGGAACAGGTTAGATTTATCTAAAATCTTGGAAGCCTTGAAGGAAAAACTTCACACTGAAAGTGAACAAGGAGAACAATGGATCTGTGAAGGGGCAGCTGGGTTTGTGTAGGCTATGCTGTAAACCAGAGTGTAATGCTGTGGCACTGCATTGAAGCTTCTATGAGTTAAGCCAGGGGTGCCTGAGACACTCTGCAGCTGTAGCTCGTTTCTCTGGGATCAGCTCCAACATAGGTAGTAAGAAGTCTGTGAATGCAGCTGCCTCATCTTGGGACCACTCGTATTTTTCCACCAACACTTCAAAAAGGCCCCAGGGCTTCAGTTTGGTGATGTGCTTCAGATCACCTGAAAAGCCAAGATAGACAGGTTAAGTCTGGCAAGACATTGGGAACAGAGCAGCATAATAAAATAGGCTGAACAGCTAAACATGACACATTAAATTCAACACTGTTCTAATAATTAGGCATAGGGAATATAAAGTGGTAGGGAAGGCTGAATGGAGAAGTACATTACATTAAAACCCCTTTTTTATCTCCTTTAGAAGCCTGTTATAGAAATGTACTTCCTCAAAAGGTTCTTTTTTCACCTCCTGCTATTTCAGATCCAATATAAACAAATACTAACTTCATCATATCACCAATTATACTGCTTTGACATAACAGATAAACACCGTGCCCTTGACTTTGGAATACATGCAATGCATACAGCACTGTTTGAGAAAGCAATATGCTACTAACAAAAAAGGGTTTGTTTTTATTAAGAAGTATCAAACTAGGTCAAAACCTACTTTTTCAACTCAATACATTTCTGGGGTACTTAGGGCTTTACAATAACGTTACGTGCTCTGAGCAATATGGCTCATGATGGAAGGCACTATTTAAGGTGACTGGCATGCTAGAAATGGAGTAAACTGTCTAGAGAAGACATCGAAAGGGAGTCACCACCTATACAGCTATATAAAGCCACATCAGGTTTGACTAAACATCTACTGTACTATTTTTCTACTTGCTGCATTTGATCTACACCAAGATATCAAATACTAGGATGTAGGATTCTTTTAGCAGTAAGACAAGAATGCCTTATATTTAGCTGCAGTTTTACTGATAAAGCCTTTCATAAAACAAAGGAGACTTAGAGAGGCATCTTTCCTGGCCTGTATTTCCAATTGGCAGTTCCAGCAAGACACTCTTGTGTATTTGGGGTAGAAAATGAAGGGATAGGTGGTATTTCCTTTTACCTTTTTTGGTGAAAAACTCCTTGGAATATTTTCCTGCCAAAATGAGCTTGCGAGGTATTTTCCCCAGAAGTTCTATGATCAATGCAATGTGGTCTGCATGTAAAAAAAACCAAAAAATACCACACAAGACATCTATATGCTGCAGTTTCCTGTTCTGGGATATACGGACAAAGACATTATCTCCCTTAAAGATTACTTTGAGATCAACCTAAAATCAAGATTACACTAAGCAACAACAAGGCCAGGGGGGCAAGGGGAGGGAAAAAAAAAAAGAGCAGTTTGAGACACAAGGTAAAGAATCCAGCAGCAAGAGGAATGTGAAACACCAGAACAAGAACATAGACTTGTTGCATGGTGCTTTACTGCAAAGGCTTTAGCATAGTTGCTGCTGATTTGGGTAAATAATCTTTTTGCAAGGAGCCTTTGCCTTGCTAACTCAAAAGAGAAGGCTCATTCTGAAGAGGCAACCATGGGATTCCATATCCCATTTTAAAAAGGAAAGACTTGGACAAACAGACCTTCATCTCGTGAGTAATCTTCTCCAGAATGAGGCTCGAACAGATAGTCTCCTGTTGCTAACTCAAAGGCCTAAACAAATAGAGATGAGCACATTAAATCACTTCAAAACACTGTGCAAACCTCTGTGGGCTAGAAGCAAAGCAGTGGGAAAGAATAACCTGCAAAACTCTCATACACAGCTATAGTCTTAAAGTACACCACTACAGCCCAAGATGTGCAATGACTTTGCAACATTCGAACAACTGCATTAACATCATAGGCACACCTGTGATGAATTCTGGATCATAGCACAGGATACCAGCGTGAAACCACAAAGCTAAGGTATTTCACATGCTTAGCCTTTCCTCCTCCTCCCCTCAACAGCATTTTGCAAAAATTATGTCATGTCCAAATTACAGTTTCTCGGTGTTTTTGTTTTGTTCTGGTTTTTTTTTNCTTTCCTCTCCCCAAATTTCAGGGACCTTTTTCAGTTAATCTCTGAATGTTTGTCTGTAGATACAAAAACACGTTCTAAATAAGAAAAACATCTGCATTCATTTGAACTCACCACTCAAATTCTGTTACTTACTTACACTTTATGTATTCGCTTTTACTCAGAATGCTACCCCTGACCTTCTGTATTCTTAGTTTTCTTTATGAACTGCTGTTGCCAAACTATTGAATTAGGCACACCGTGTAATTATGGCCACATGCAATGCAGAGAAAACATGACCCTGTCACATTTTTTTTCAACACGTTTATCAAAATCACAGCTTGTTTTCCAAGACAGCAAAAGTGTCTATTTTCCAAGCTTAAAATATAAAACCCAAGCTTTGATGTGTAGAAAACACAGAATGGAGACACTAAAGAGGCACATGCGGTAATTGACTAGATTGATTTTTTTAATCACCGTATCCTATATTTGCCAGTTATTATAGAACACCTTCAGACTCATCTCAACATTACTTGGATTATACACCAATTTCAAACATGCAGAGGATGACAAGAATTAGAAATTATACTGAGGACATCTGTGACACAGTGTTAGATACAGCAGAAAGGCTTTTTTAATATAAAAAGGTATCGTCTTCAGAATTGCATGGTTGTCTTGTTTTTCTAGAAAGCATGATGGGCAAAGTACAATTGCAATTGAAATCTGCGATGCTGTACAACACAACTTTCCAAAGGAAAGACACATGTGGGGGCAAAAAAAACCCAAAACCCAACTCTGGTATGGAAACATGGTATTCACCAATTCTGGAAGTTGAATGAACACTCTGTAAGGGTTTTTCGCCAAGCTTGGCCAGTCACTCAGCAGCTCAGAGCATACAGCACAAATGAATTTCCCAGAATGCTCTGCAGAGTGTCAAGTCCCCCAGCTGACACCACTCACCATGCATGCTGTGCTCCAGATGTCAGCAGGAGTGTTGTACCCTGACCCTATCAACACCTCCAAGGACCGGTACTGTCTTGTCTGGATGTCTTCAGTGAAGTGCTTGTGCTAAATAGAAGAAATGTTTTAGTAAAAAGTTAAAGGTTGTTTAAAAGAGGAGAATCAACAACCTGTAAGGCCAGAGTACATCAAAGCTAATTACCATTACATTTAATCTGCATTTTACATCC
This sequence comes from Scytalopus superciliaris, assembly GCA_013400415.1. Classification (NCBI taxonomy): domain Eukaryota; kingdom Metazoa; phylum Chordata; class Aves; order Passeriformes; family Rhinocryptidae; genus Scytalopus; species Scytalopus superciliaris. The sequence goes on from VXBX01006134.1 coordinate 40,613, forward strand.
TCATTAACTATTTCCTGGTATTTCTACAAGCACTGTTTAAATGGTCTACATGAGACACTCCTCTTCAAGTAAAACAGTCCAGCAATTTAGAGGAATGCAAGCCACAAAAACAGAGTAAGGGAAGACTCACTGAGAAGGTGCACTGTCTCATACCCAGTCATGACAGACAGGCCATGATCCAGCTACCTTAAAGCAGATAAGCAACACCAACGTAAGAGATCACCTTACCAGACATTGCAAGCCTGATGTGCAATTCTGAGTTGAGACTCATCTCTCCCATAAGAGATCTGAAGTATTTTGCCATTTTAGAAGCCACGTAAATGAGAATTTTTTTCTATTTGAAATGTCAAGCACTTGAAAGCAGCATATCATAACCATCAAAGAATAAAACTTTTGAGTTTTGCTGCATGAGTCTCTTTCATGTGCACCTAAATCCACTAAATGGTCTGACAAGCTACAGAACTAGCACATCAGAGCAATTGTTTGCAACTTTCTCAGTCTCCAAGACTTCTACAAACTCCTTCAGAAATATCACATATGCAGATTTGTACACACTGTATGTGACATGGTTCAAAGGGCTATTAGAAGTAAATCTAATGCCAGTGAGGCACCCAAAGCATGGACTGAAAGCTTCTGTTTAGAGGACCATTTCTTTCTGTGTCCCTGCTTCCACCCTCTGTTTTTCCTGTTACAGTTCCAAACTCACTATTTTCACAGCCAGGTCTAAGGATCTATTTTACAGATTATTTTCCATCTTGTCATACTATGAATGAATTTGCAGGTTTAAACAGTCAACGTGAAAAGACTGTACACTTACCACCCAGCAGGCATTTCCTAGGTCAGCTATCTTCACTTTGAGCTTATCTGCATTCTTGGGCTCAAGAGGATTAAGAAGGAAATTCCCAGCAGTTGATTTTCCTAGAGGCAATGTGTACAGCAGCTGATTAAAGCTACATAGACAGTGTCACCATCTGTCACACAAATCCTATCACTCTCTTCCTAGCCAGGAAGGGTTTTTCTTATGGATCAGAACTTTCCCCTCCCTGATGCTTAAGTATAAAAATCAGCAGTCTGCACTATCAACAACAGAGATACCACCATTAAGAACTGACTGGTGTCACAAAGCAGAAGGAGAAGTATGCATATGCAAGAGTGATTATTTCCTAGCAGTCTTTGCACAGCCTTAAGAAGTCTGTCTGTATTTAAAAAAACCTGTTTAAATAAGGGCACTGCCAGAAAGAGAACAAGCCTCACAACTCTTTTAAGTCTTCCTAACTCTTTGAAGAGCCAGAGTCCCCGTGTTATATTATCTTTTTGACATACCCATCACTCACTGCTGCAACAAAATTACAAGAGCTAAAGTATATATTGGGAAAACTGAATGACACAGTGGAGAGCAAAAATATTAAGTCACTAAATTACATCCAGCTGTAGCTCTAAAGCAATTTGGGAGAGGACTGTGAGAAGCAAAAGACATCTAGTAATCTAGCAGAGGCATCCAGCTAAGTGCAGTTCAAGTTTCAAAATACAAATTTTTCTTGCTACTTTTCATTCATGTAACTCCCCAGTGGTACTCTGCAATGAAAATGCTAGAATATCCTTGTTTTAACAAGTACAAATGGTAGTTTTGCCCTCCTTCTCCAAGCAGATATACTTCACCTCACACAGACACAACGATGCAAAAATGGACAGTTTTATCAATTCATATTTTAGCACACAGACCTGGAACGTGTTTAAGCTGCTATACACTGTTGCATATCTTTATGTTCTCCTAAACCTACATGACTTTTTTCCCCCCCCCCACCATGAAGCATTAAAGAATTTTGGGTTTTTTTCCCTATGCTGTATAAGCTTTGTTTCAGGCTGTATTTTCAGTTCTGGGAAAACACCCATCTTGAGTAACTGAGAGGAGTTACCTCTGCTCCATATTAAGAACAAAACTATCAGAATACATTGAACAGTACTTATCCCCTAATTTAGCAGCCAGTGACAATTTTTAGACTTATGTTTCTAACTATTAGTGAAAATCACAAAAGCAATACATTATTCAAAGGAGGAAACATTCCTACGCTGAAAATCAAATGCATAGGTACTCATTAAAAGTAGGAACACTTATGCATTGAAAAGTCAAAACTAAGGTGCAACTTCAACTGGAAGCTATGGTGAACAGCTCGGACTGACTGTCAGGTTAATTATTCCTGGCAGGAAAAATCTCAAACAGGTGGTTCTGATCACTTCAGCCTAAAAAAAAGCATGTTTCTATGAATACTCTGATGAAGTGTTGTAACAGAACTCTCCCACATCAAGGAGAAAGCAGGTCTTTCTTACAAGGTTCCTCTTATACCTTTGTTGTCCGATGGGCTATTATTCTCATTCTCATCTTCAGAAGGAACCTCTGTCCGGATGCTTTCCTGAAAATTGTTAATCTCCTGCACATTGAATGACTGCTCTTCGTTGGATGTGGGCTGACACACCATGGAATCCTCTGAAACTAAGGGCACAAACGAGTCCGATATTGCTTCTTGAGGCTTGTTCTCTGAGTCACTGCTATGCTGACTGTAATTATGGCTATGCAAGTTCTCAGTCTTCTGCATATGAGGGTGATTGCCACAGTCATTGGCATTATGAAGGTCATCCTCAAGTCGCACAGACCCTTGATTCCCGGAGTCTGTGAAGTCCGTCATTTGTATCACTCCGTTGCAGTTTATTTCTGCTACACGTTTTTCCACGCTGCTTTCCATTAGATTAGATTGCTCTTGTACAAGGACTTGTGCTGGAAGAGTGGAAAACAAGAATATAGCAGAATATGTCTAAACAAATAGCTGGAAGCTATTCAAGGTAGCCTCAGAAGTAGGGAGTTCTCAAAATGTAACTGAACACAATCATTCATTGGTTCAGTTTGTTACAGGGGATTTCCCAGTCTCTTTTGAGGTGTAGAATGCAATGCAAACAGGTTAAATGACAACAATCACCTCTGCTAAAGGTTCTCTCTTCTCATACCCACATAAATGAATGGACAACATTGTCAACTCCACGTTAGCAATATTTTAGGTCCATACCTGTCTTTTTGCTGGCATTTTCCTCTGGTGGACTAATTTTTATGAGCATTTCCAGAGGGGTCTGAGCTTCTTCCTCCTCTTCAGGCTGTGTCTGCCCAGGGCTTGCTTCCTTTTCCATTTCCTCTATCTCTTGCATTCGCTTTTCTAACAACTCAGCCTGTCGCTTTTGCTTCTTTTTCAACTTCTTTTTCTTGTTCTTTGACATTTTGTCAGCCTGCACAGCAAGCAGAGAAATTTGACTTAGCATTTCATATTTCAATAAATCTAAAATGTGCCAAGTTTTATTTTAGAGTTGAGGGAGCACTCTGTGATGAAAACGTTGGAGATAGCTCTTCTCTCAGATAAAAAGCAGCTAGTATGGCTTTCAAGCCAGTTGTCTATGGATCTTATCAGTTCATTTTTGCCCTGACCTGAGAAACCTACATTATTCTCCAACTGAGGGATCTCACACTCTATAGAACAGTTGCCTTCACAACAGACCTTGAGATCACCCCAAGGACTCCTTGTTCTGGTGAGCTAATAATATTTACATCTCCAAGACAGCATTAAACCTGATGACTATGCCAAACACAAATCACACTTTTTCTTCTGATATGAGGTTACTTTCCCTTAATGCTGACTGAATTATGAAACAATGCAGTAGATGCTATCAGAAGATGGATACTTACAGATGAAAGCTATTACACTTACTGGTTTTGGCTGTGGTGCAGTGCTCACTGAAAGGGAAAGGAAGTAAATTAGTATGTCTATATTCAAACTGTAACTGCATTCTTATCTTAAGGTAAGCTTTTTCCTATGTGGTTTGGTAACAACATTTTAATGATATCAGCAAATGCTATTTTGAAGGCTCATTTTGCTACAAAAATGCAACAATAAAAAAAATAAATGAGAAGAGCATAAATGAGTAAATGCGTAATTAAAATTCCAGATAGGAGACTTGCTTGACTGATATCAAAGACAAATTTCCTGTCACATAGCTTCATTTACTGCATGTATTATGCATCTTACCGAAACGAAAATGCAAATCAAAACACTGAAATACCAAACTTAAGAGAGCTTCCTTAAACTAAGCTATGCTATGATGGGCTTAGCTCAATGTTGGTCTTGTAAGAAAAAGTACACAGGGGTACAGCATCTTGCAACGAAAGGTAACAAAGTTTTGAAGAAAATGCGGGCAGTATGTTGCCACATTTTCACTTCCTATACTGAGTGCATCAGCATTGTGCCATGTAATATTGACTACCCTACCACTTTACTAGTGCCAGATTAGCTGTATTAAAAGCAGGTGCCAGCATGCATTTATCATCCCTCCATTTTTCTTACATAAACTGCCTTCCCAGTCATCTTTGAGTTACAACTTATGACTAACTTCACAATTTACAGTTGGTTTTTCAGAGGCTGCTTGCATTGTTGTTCCACTGTACTCAGGAAGTTTTCCTTAGTGAGACTAGTGATGATCTGGGGGTATGTGGGAGAGACAGCACCAATTTTCAGGGGAGTGGGAAAAACAAAAAGAAAACCCACAAAAAACCAAGAAAACCCAGGTAAAAAACAACAAAAAACCCAACCAAACAAAAACCTATCCACACAGCCCCCCCCCCAAAATCAAACAGACAGACAAAAACCCCCAACAAATCACCTGCAGAGCCAGATGGTGGGGGAGCCCCAGATCTTTGCCACTCTGTTGCTTCTGCAGCCAGTCTGCGAATATACTGGTCATTAACACACAGAAGAATGTTCTCAGGTTTAATATCTGTATGAATAATTCGACATTTTGTATGCAAGTAATCCAAACCCTGAAGAACCTGCAGACAAGAAGGAAATCAACCATTAGACAAAGCAAAGAATGAGCAAATCGAGAGTGAAGTAAAAATGCAAAATTGCCTAGGATTGCCAATGAACCTGAAGGGCTTCTGTGTTTGAGAATACTCCACCATTAGAGATAATGTGATCAGTGGTTACTATGCAGTGCCAGCCACAAAACATATTTGCATGCAGATTTTAGCAATGACTTGAAAATACTCTATTTACCCTCATAACTCACCACAGTTGAAAATATAATCATATAATCTTAACACTCTACAATAAAAATCACACTTTCCTCCTCCCCTCCATCTCACGTATAAAAAGATGTTTCTTTTTAGGCAAACAGTCAGTGGGGAGAACCGGTTTCTCTTGCTCTTCCCATCATGTGCTTACATGATGTGCTTACTGTGACAGTTTAAAAAAACCCCAAAACTTCACTTACAAGGAATAACCAGGGTAAGAAGTTAAAAGCAAAGCTGGCCTCCCATCATGGTTTAAAGTGTCAGAAAATAACTATCTGCAGCAGAAGGAATTTGCAGTAGAAAAAGGAAATATCAACCCAAGAATATTTGGCTGTGCCAGAGAGATACCATTGATTTTAACTTTTGTTTTCTTAGATCTGAGAAAGATTAGTGAAAGAATTTTAACTAGATCAAGGGGAACAGCGCAATCAGAACTGGAACTTACCTGTTTGATGATTTTTTTGACACAAGGGAGTGGAAGCCCCTGGTAATTTGACTTTATAATCCACTTCAGAAGATGATGCCCTAGAACTTCAAACACCATACAGATATCTGGAACTCAATCAAGGAAAAAAATGGACATCCTGACCCAAGGAGCCCTAAATTCCCAGGACTGAGGATCAAAAGAAATACATACCAGTTATACTTTCATATATATTAAAGAACCCTCAGCCTTCTAACATAGTTTGGAACAGCATCATCCTATCCTACACAACAGTTCCATTAGCTGAAACATACAATACAGAGGGATGGAGTTGGTTGGAATGGAGTTGGTTAGCACAATGGTCCTACTGCAGCAGTGGCAATCTCCTGCGTTGAGTGAAAGCCAGTTACACAAGCAAGCATGCATTAGTATTTACTGCTAGTAGTGAGGCGGCTTCATGGTTTGGAACAACCTAGGCTTTCGCCTCAGGCAAAACTCGATACCAGATCTCGTTGTAGCAGCATTACCCAAAACGATTAGAAAATTTCCATTTCATAAGTCATCTTCAGAATAATTAAGTTACTTTCTTTGCCCTCCCTTGCTTCTTTACCAGTGAAAGAGACCTTTGAGAAGCCTGGACTTCAACAATATTTATGTCATCTGCTTTTTGGCTACAAGATCTCAACAGCTACAGTCACTTCAGTGACATATTCAGTACAGCGCCCTTGCTTTAGAAAGCAGAAAGTACACTTTTCACAAGAGTAGAAGAAATACAAGATCAAGTCAACATTTACTCAGAAAAAAAAGTAATAATAATATATTAATGTTACATTAATAGAAAAAATACATTATGGGCCTACTGTTTTCTAAAGTGTTAGAATATTTATAACCTACAGTTCAATTTTCTCAAACAGCCCAGTAATTCTCATTGAAATAAAATTTAAGCTATTGCAAAGTGAAAACATGCCCGAAAGGCCAACTTTCAAATGCTAAGGATCCATTAGGACTTGCTACAAATAACTGGCTATTAGAAGGCTGTTCACAGAACTACAGGGGATTGTCAAAGCAGTACACTTTAAACATCCTAACAATGTTGATAAAATACAAAGGAAGATGCTTCCACAACTAGAAAACAAGCTTATTATCAAGTTATAGATGGCACGAGTTTGCTATTTTCAGCTACTGATCTTAACATTTTGTACTGCTTTACTTAAATAACAGGTTATTTAAGTAGGCTTAAACAGGCTGCTTGCAAAACGGAGGGGTTGGGATAGATGGGCTTTCCTGCCCCAAAGGCACCTCTCACACAGCCTGATTCCCTAATTTGCAGCAGGATTTAAAAGCAGGACCAAACAGTGCCTCCATGGCTGACATATGTTACACCAGGCTGAATGATCACTCTGAAACTCGAGCTTAGCATGCAGTTTTGAAGCAGACCATTCTACAACAGGTTTTCTTGGGCAGGGAAAGGGATGCCTAGGTATTGTTCCCAGTCCAAACAGGACAGCTGCCCAGCCAGCTCCCATCTTTATGCAGTTCTTTGCTTATAGTCCACAAAAGGATACGAGAACCATTAACTCCTGAAATCTTGAAGTCATCTAATAACTGAACAACTCTCTCTTTACTTGGATCATTTGGATCACTGTTGCGGACCTGCAGAGAAAGAGGTTATTGTGAAGTCAGATCTACTGCACTACTGCTAAGTTCCTACAAAAATTCTTTGCGGCTAGATGATCCAGAAATATTGAGTACGTGACAAATGTAAACTCCCCCAAATGAAAAAACAAAACATTGAACCCAACTCAGGCACTCACCGATTTTAGCAACTTGATTTCATCCAGTGCTGTTTCTGTATAGTGCTCTGCACTCTTCACCACCTTCATTGCCACAAATCTCCTCCCTCTATGCACACATGGCAAGTAAATTAGAAACTGTTAATGCTCACACAAAGAATTTACCAAGATTATCCTAATTTTTTTGCATGCAAGAGAGCTTATTTCAGGCATAATGGAAAAATAAGGTTTAAACACTGTCTTTGGGTCTATTTTTTATAAAACATTCATGTTAGTAATTTCTCATTAAATGTAATAATAGGTCAGAAACTGCTGAACACAGAAGTATTCTTCCCATGTATATGGTTTGTCCTGTTATTTCCCTCACACACACTTGCATGTGCAATATCAAAAGAAACTTCTGTGTTAGGATGTAGACAGCTATGTTTTGTGTTTTTATCTAAAAGTAAAAATATGTTTTCTGATCACATCTGTGCATTCCCACCAGAAGCACTAGCTAGAACAGAAAGACCTACTGGATGTCCCAAGCCAGCCACACAGTGGAGAAGTGGCCCCATCCAAGCTTCCGAATCACATGGTATCGTCCATTAAAGAGATCTCCTATTTTCACAAGGTGATAACCACCTAGGAAAGCAGCAGAAAGAAGCAAAGAACAGGTGTGTGGAACAAGCATCAAAACTTATTTGATGTGTTTAAATTTTTAATCATATAAACAAATGCAAGTGTTTCTCTAATTGGCTCAAAAGTTTTAACATAATTGAGCTAGAATGACTGACATGTCCATCTTTTCAATGAGGTAATCACTGCAGTGTCACAAAATAGTATTTCCTCAGTGAAAGCATCTGAAGTCTGCTAAGCTGACCACCTTTGGAAAACAGGTGTTATGATGGTCAGTAATAGAATCTTTCAGCTTCTGCATGCTCTGACCCCATAATGTGAAAGAGTACCACACCAGAGTTCCCAACAGAGTTTTCCTTGCAATTACTATACTGGCTGAAACACACTTTGCCATTTGACATCATCACTGAAAACAGGGAAGTCTCCTCCCTGTATCCCTCATCTCTCTCAAGCTACTGACTGTGCAGGAGGATTCCATAACAGAAGCAAAAACATGAAAAGCCAAAGATACAAGGGAACTGGCAGAAAACAGAAGGAAAAAAAAAAAAAAGTGATTTGGCATTTCCATTTTCTCTGTATTTATTTTCTGCTTAGAGAAACAGTGGAAGACTATTTGCAGACAAAGTTTCCTGAAGAATGGATACCAAGGTGATGATCTGATCTTAAAAAGAAAACAGAAAAATTTGAAAAGGATTTGAAAGTGTCCTTTTTGCAATGTAAGTAAAAAAGTAACTAAATGCCTACTTGCTTTTATCAATACTGAAAGCCTTCTGGCACAGAGGAAAAGTTAACAGCTTTAAACTCATGTATTAAAAACAGTTCTCAACTTGAATCTTGACTGATAACAGAGCGAAATTTGGAGAAGAGCTTTTCCATTTCATGTTGGCTTGAAAAACGTTATTATTGTCATGCAGTTTCAAAACACCCTTAACGTACAATGGAGTCTACTTTCATTCTCTATAGCAAATGAGAAACGAAAGGAATTTCTTTGTTACATTGAAAATCCTGCATCTTAAACAGGCAAATTCGCACCTTTACAGTAATCATTTGGATCCTCTTGCTCATCATCATCTGATCCCAGGATTTCTTCCTCTTGCTCTGGGAGATCATTCTCTGCATGAGCAGCAGGGCCCCGATGCTGTGTGTCAGGTCTGAAAGAGAACACATTGTATGTCTCACACAGGTTCTTCTCAAGCCTGTAGCTCTCATTTCACACAAGGAATTGCTGATAAAGGAGGAGATGCAATACTCAGCCTTCAAAAAAACTATTCGGATTTAAATGCTTTTACTCCTAAGCTAGTATAAAAGTAAAGAGAAACAATTTTTCCTATACTAGTGAGAAATACAACTAAATTGTCCTAGATTCACTTTCACAGTAGAACAAATAAACGACCAGACAGGATAGCGAGTTAAAAGCTTAATGATCCTACCAAAACGTTAGCTTCTTTGAAGCCCTTCCTAGCCTCTCATTCAGTGAGAACTTTCCTAAAGTGAATTTATATTTTATTTGTTATCTCATGTAAAATTTAAATGTTGATTAATATTACTTTAAAGACTAACATCAATTAATTTTTACTCCTTTGGGAAAAAAGTAAACCAGTATTTTAGAACTTGTGCCCTTTTACATTCAAGGGCAAATGAACATTTAACAAATCTTTTGCTTCTAACACTAGAACTCTAAAGCCCCTAATTGACCTTTATTTGTCCTGTTCTCGTACGATAAGCTGCATTTCTAGTTTGTCTCTTCACGCAAGGTCCAAAGTTTATTACAGTTGTCTGCACTGTGGAGAGGCAAGTACACAGCAGATGCTCAGCAAACCGCGGAGAGTTTGTGATGGCAGAGGGATTGAAATCAGGCACTGAGGCGGTGGAGTTTTTCACTCCCACATTCATAAACAAAAATGTTAATGGTAGGTGTTCAACTTTTCACCCAATGTGCTACTCTGAGTTCTTGCTCATGAAGATCATGTCAGCAAGGGCCACCTCAAAGCTCTCACACATTCATGCTATGTTTGAATTCCCTGAGTTGAAACATACACTGTTGTCTCCTGTCTCCACTCCTTTGTGGCATATACTGATCACAGCCAAACAGCTCATGAAATAACACTAAAACAGGTAATTTATTTACTTTACAAAGCATTACAGGGAACAGTTAAATGCCTACGAAGTTTAATATTCAAAATCCTTTTGTAAAATGCAAACGTTTATAATGAAAGCAATGCCTATAGACCATTTGCATTAGAATCATAGAATCAACTTGGTTGGAAGAGACCTCTGAGATCATCAAGTCCCAACCCTTGATCCAACACCAATTAGCAAGATTTAATGGCAAAATACTGCAGGATATCAACATTAATCTTTCTTTCCTTAGAAGTATGAGATATTAAAAAGAGCTGTAGTTGTCCAAAGAGGTGGGCAGCAAACTTCATTACAGCAATGACGTTCAAGTACAAGATATTCTTTAAAATGAGCTTCCCAGTCAGTGTGAATTAGAGGAAGTTTCTTGTATTGAAACTATTGTCCCGGGGAGGTGGCAGATAACACTGATGCCTTCTAGCACTCTCTTTCAAATTCAACTCATTTTGCTCAAAGAAAGAGGAAAGCTCGAGGTTATGCTAGTGGATCTGCCAATGTATGCAGGCCTTCAGATGCAGTTTTCACAACTTAGACCTGAGTTGGAGTCCTGCACATCATATCACAGTAGTTCTAACTAATCTTAATCCATGGGACAAATTTAGTATTTCCATTTTGAGTAGTTATACAGCAGAATGACTGTTCAGCATTTATGTACTACACATGCACTCTGCTGAAACTTCACACGTTAAATACATCACTAGACAATACAACTACAGCTATCCTAAATATCTATGGATCATTAAAAGGAAGAAATCATGCATTTCAATCTGATGATGGCTAAATTTGTAGCTATTTGCAATCTACAACTGAACTTCATTAAAGCAAGGAAGAGCCACAAAGGTCAGTCAAGGCACAACCCATCACTGGACATTAACTTCCAGTCTGTTGTCAGTTAATGAGCGCTGCTGATTTTTTAATTCAGAAAAGGTAAGAAACACACCTTAGTAGTCTCAAATGATAAAACAAGACTGCCAAGCTAATGAAACTTTTACTAATGACCCTGAGGATAGATCCTGCCCTGAGATATTTAGTATTTAAACTTTCTCCCCCATGAGTCACAAAACTGTATGTCAGGGATAAGAAGAAAACTAGTGGTAGGGGGTGTGGAAAGCCTTGGAGGTCAAAAAGCTACTTTAAAATTGCTGTGTTTCTTTGGGGACAGCTCAGCTACAAACAAAGTCATATATTATCCCAAATTAAGAGCAGGCAGCAAAGGCAGGAAATGGCCATGAACAGAATGGTTGAAGGGGAGACTAAATGCTCAAAGACAAGAAATCCTATAAACAGGGTAGAGAGAACAAGAATGCAGAATTGGACAGAAAGAATTTAAGCCCAGGAACCACACACATAGTGTTAAGTAACAAAGAGTAATTCTCTCCAATGCTGTTTCAAGATTTTCACTTCAACCACACAAGATGTAGGGGATTGGAAAGATTCAAAACAGAATTCACCTTAAGAACCGCTGACAGAAACAAACATCATGCCATTCTGCAGTCCCAATGCTTTTCAATAATAGTAATTTAATGCACTGAGGAAGAAGTTACTGGAAGCATTAAATCCCATTCATTCTTTTGGAAGCTTTCTGTACCCCTCCTAAAGGGCTGATGGATCATGCTGCTGACAGTCTTCCCACACGACACACCCTGTAGTCTGCATCTGAGTCTGTCATGGGGATCCAAAAGCATTTGACTTGTATATTATAATCTAGCATACCAACTAATGTGAGAGAGATGTATTCAGGTCACATACATTTCTACAGTGCTATTTCTTTTATGAAATCACCTCCAAAATACATCTCATTTCTTCGCCTTCCTATGAAAATTTGTTTGATGTTATTACATCCCACCATGTTCTTCCCCCAAAATGACCACGCCAGCTGAAGATACAGATTAAGACAGAATTAATCAGAACAGAATATGTATTACTACTGAAGAAAAGCTGATACACAAAAGCACAAGCCTTATCTGTCTGCTTTGCTCACAAAGACACTACTCTAAAAGGCACAAAAGGCTGTTAAAGGCAGCAGAAAAATCCATACCCGGTATTTAAAGATGACAGCTGAAACAGATGTTGGCAATACTGCAAAATGCAGATAAAGTATATAAAAACCCTACACTAAATGATTGTTTGCACATTGAAAATCAAGTATTTTAGGGTACTTTTTTTTAATAGCCACCTCTGATCTACCCAAGAACACCCTGATCACCTTTTCCTTTTGCTCTCTTAATGTGCTAATTAATCATCAGAATAAACTCGATCTGCAGGGTCCCTCTGCAGCTATATAGCAATATTCTACTTAAGAAAAACAATGTGGAACAGCAATGCTAAGGTAAAATGCTAAATCTTCTATGGAATTTGTACAAATCCACATCCAGAGACCCTATCAAAAGTCCTTATTCTTTCAGTAATGCCTGAAGAACTGTAAATTCATGAGACAAAATTAAAAACAGTAACCTACCTGCATGAAGCACGGCCTCCCATTGATAAAGAAATTCCCGAAGACAGCCCAATAGTTTTCGAAAAAGCCATCAAAAATCAGACACCACACTGTCCAGGGAGCAGAGGGACATCAGCAGCAGGCAGAGGGGCTGGTTCTTCTCGAACGCAGCAAAGCTTTGTGTAAGAGTGAGGGAGAAGAGGGATTTGCCACCAGCACCCAGCTGCAGCTGCCCAGCACTGCATTGCAGGTGAAGGGCCGTGCAGCAAGGCTGGGGCTTGTTCTCAGCTGATCTTCCTGCAAATTCAGTCATGTTAGGGGTGAGCATAAATAGATTCATCCCCTTCTCTTGATGTCTGCCTGTCTCATTCTTCCCTCTAATGAAATCAGAAATTCAGATATTTTGTTTCATCTTCCTGAACCAGCCGGTTTTATTTGCCTATTCAATAGCCCACTGGATTCAAATCTTAAATGAAGACAAGGATCATGGTAATTGTTGACAGACAGACCAATCCTTTTGATAGAGGAATGCCAGCACAATCATGCAGGAGAGAAAGGGTGTTCAAAGTAAAAGTTAATTTTCTGAAGTAATCCCAAACTTCCCATCCAGATTTACAAGAAAAACTTATCCTTCATGCTTTAAAGTAAAAAAACAAGCAGGATGAGTCAAATCTTTTTTAAAAAGTTGAACTATTTTTCACAGCAGCAGGCACTTAACATCATCATTCAACAATGTAGAATTACCAGCCATTTCCTCTGCCTGTTTATCCTCCTGGTTTATGTAAGTGATAGGGGAAACAGGTCAGCAACAATGTGACACAGCAAGTTATAATTTAGAGATTTCTCTGCTACATGGCACTTGATTAGTGAAAGACACTCTGAAGCTGGCCCTGCAGTTTCAAACCACGAGGTTTAAAGAAGGAATGGGTTAATTTGGTTGTATATCTTAAATATTTTCACCTTAAAAGATTACTGAAGTCTGAACCTCCCTTCAACAGTTTAGTGCTGCCAAACCTCTTCATATCAGAAAAGGTCCTAACAACATGCAAAATTTTCCACTGTAGAACAGATTTTGCTCCACATTCATTGAAAGTATCACCCAGCAACTCTGTTCACCTCTGCAATGCCTCTTGCCGGTTTTCAATAAAATCAGTTAGCTGGTCTACACACTAAAAATAAGGTAAAAATGATTAAGAAATCTTGATCACACAGCATGGGTTCTTCCAGATTTGCACTGAGGTAGATCCAACAGCATTGGAAGGATAAGGTGGGAGACCACAGCCCCGTCTGTTAGAGCAGACAGTGCAATCAGAAAGCTGTGTTGTTCATACCATGGAGTGGCACCAGGATGGGTTCTTTTGCTGTTCTCTGTAAATTACTAGGCACACAACAAAGTCTCCATATGTAACTTCACCATCAAAACTCTGAATTTGTTCTCTGCTCCAGTAACTTACATAACAAAACACTTGAAAGGAGGTGTTTGGTTCTCCTTTTCATGAGCATTAAGAGTAACTTCTTCAAAACTCTGTTTTGGACAGGAAAGCAGTATTCTTCCTCATCCCCAAAACAGCAGAAGTACCGTCCATGCTACCTATCTACTCACTCTAAATAGATACAAAAGCAGACTCCTTCCACCCTCAAGCAGGGAAAGCAACATGCATTTAGCCTAAGTCACTTTTGTCACACCCATCATCCTTATATATATATATACACACAAACAAAACAGATAATCTCCTTACTCCTCTTCATCTCTAGTTTGCTTCTCCCTTCATATTTGCAAAGATGACATCCATCTGTAGGAAACTGAAGAGAAATGCTTTCCTAAATGATTTTTAAGTTGACTGCAACAGTCTTCATACTGTCATTCCTTATTTGGGAGCTCAAATTACACAAATGAAACACCCCCAAATAGAACTGAATTTAGTGAATGCAAGATGAATGGCAACTGCAGCTCACCCTGTAGGTGCTGCAGATAAAGGTACACACAGCCCAGGACTCTTACTGAACAAAGCATTGGTTTTGACCTTAAACATCCAGCCAACCATTTCCAGGGCTCTACACTCACTACAGCAAGATCTCACCTTGACTGCTGTTAAGGATTCCTTGTTTTCATTTGAGAAAAAGAAAAAACTCCATATGGCATGGTGAAAAGCCAGGATTTAAAATCTCCCTCCCATTTCCACATCTGTGCATGGAGACGATGTCTCTTTAAGGAAGTATGCTTGCAGGCTGCATCTCATTATTGTTCCTCAGTGTGTCTGTAATTTCAAGATCATGTTAAGGCACATCTAGTGAGAATGACTGCTTCTGATGCCAGCCTCCAACATGCTTACATGCAGATCTGCTGGTAAACCTCATGTTCAGTAAAAATGTTAACACATGAACTCTCAGTACAAATTCAGGTCTGAAATTATAAAAGTATTTTCCTGCTTGTATGCAGTTGACCCTTCTGCTCAAGAAATTTCAACTATTTTGAGGGGGATTTGGGGGAATTATAAATCATAGATTACTGGGGACTTATGACTCTATAATCCACATTATTTTGTGATTATTGCAACTCATTCACTCTTGCATCCCTATTTTTCTGAATAAAGAGCTGCCCAGAGCTACAGGAATACCACAGTCAAGAACTTAAAAGAAGAGTGCAGACAGCTGAACATTTAGCTTTTAAAGAATAGCACTCAGAGGCACCAAGGCATACTTTTGATTAGTAGATCTGTGGGAGCTCAGTTTGAAGATAAGTAATGGCTTCCACATGAGAACAGTATTAATATACAAGTCACAGGCAGTCAAGTTTCTTGCTCCCCATACCCACTCCCCCACACAAGCACTTAACAAGCTGTTTGTAGAACCGTCTGCTATTCCAGCTATTCCAAAACAAGGGACTTCCATGGAAACCAGATCTTTTGTTGTATACTGTCGTAGTCTCATAATCACTTCTGTATTTGAATGAAAAAATTCTGAGGGCAATGTATTCTGATTCTTCTTTAAACTTATGTTCAAAATACTTACAAAAGACATATCCCAGGTATTAATTATGAAAGACAAGTAAGGAAAATATAATCCAAAATCCTGATCCCAGGCAAAGCTTTGAATAAGTTGAGGAAGAAACCAAGATGGCTGTCAGAACTCCAGGGCTCCTCAAAGACAGAAGTTAAACAAGCATCACTTCTGAATATGAGCTAACTCAAAGCAACATTCCCCTCCAAAAAGCACTTGGGGTCTTCAAAAATCAAGCTAATGATCTCCTGTTACTCTGCCCTGCTTCCTAAACAGACACTACCTTGCTGCACCAAGGCATTACAACACTAGCAGCACACACGTGGCCTGGTCTGTACTGCAGGAGACCTGCAAAGCACAAGGCAGCCATCTCGTGGCAGGTGAAAGACAGAACTGTTGGCACACCCATCACCTCTTGCTCCTGGTGCCTTCAAGGACATCTCCACCCCCATCCAAGACAGCTCATGAAACACCAGAACGTAGAGAATTATGTTCGCAATTCCACAGAAGTCATACGAGAAAAACTATCCCAAGAAGCGTTCCCAGGAAAGCACTGTGCATCTCACCCACTTTCCTCAGGACCAGGGCAAATACTACATCTAGCACATCTGTCTCCCAGTGTTGAACTCCAAAGACAGTAACTATTTCAAAGAACTACAGAAGACATCTGCATTTTTGACACTTGGGCAAAGATAACTACCTGAATGCACCTCACCAGATACTGTCTGAAGAGTTTATAGCTAAAGTTACTCACACTTTGGTATTAAAAAAAGCTTCTAAGCCTACAGGCTCGTTTTTAAAGGCTTTTTTGACTGCCCTTGGCAATCAACTGACTGACAGCACCCAAGATGTTCACACCTCAAGAAATTATAAAATTAATACACCACATTCTTCCCCAGACAGCTTTCAAAGAGCCACCTTTGTGCAGCAACAAAAACTGCAGTAAGCTGTGTACCAAACTCCCTGTTTTGTTAGCAACTAAAGTTTTGACATGCGTATTACCTAACATATTCTTAACATTAAGAAAAAGGCCTCTGATTTTCTAAAAATAATTTAAATTAAAGCAATTTTAATTCTAATTCCTTGTCGTTCTGATGGAAAATGGTGAAATCAAGAAACTGATATCAATTCTTCACTCAAAGCCACAAAGCAACTCAGTGACAGTCAGTATCAGAACCCAGTATCTCCCTGTATCTTAAGCTTGCATTTTGTCCCTCCAAGGCATTCAGCTGCCACCCACCCTGTTTTTCTCCTCAGTTGTCACAGAAATGGGACCTGAGCAATGGTACACAGCCATGATATTCTTCCAACTCTACAGTGGCAGAGACAGAACCAACAAGCAGGCTTGGCAAGTAGAAACTTCCAAAGCAAACATTTGAGACAGCTGGTTAATGAATCCCCTGGATCACCAAAAGATTTGGAGTAGTTTTACTGGTGTAAGAAAACACAGCTACTTCACCTTCATAATTTCAGGAAACTCTGCCTGCTCTCATTCTGCAGAAGAGTTGGTTGACCTTGTCATAAAAAAAAGCTTATACACAGAAACATATTTAGTATTTACAAGGTGTTTCTGTAAATAACTAGTTTAGGCTGGTCTTGTCGGAACCTAACACGCAGCAATATAACTATAGACTGATGAAAAAAAGAAGTAACTTTCCAGTTTTGTATGATACACAACTCATTTTAATTATTCTAACCTTCCAAGTGGTTTTTTTTTCTTTCTGTTTTTAACCAGATTCAGTTGATAGTTCTTTTCTAAAATGTAAGATATTTTGAATTTTTTAAAATCTCTGCAGAACATTCTCTGCATTTTTATACTTACTCATAGTAATTCATAATACTAAAGTCAACCTTTTGAAATCAGTTGTTTCATGCTTTTTACTGCACATGTATAGAGAACAATATACTGCAGAAAAATTACATGCATAATCTAAACTACCACAGAACATCAGACGTTAAAATCACATTCCATGCGGTTTCAAGTTTAGATTTTATGGAGTCTTGCAACAACTCAGTTAAGCTTATTTTAGAAGATTTAATGTGAGCAGCTTTGTATTTAAATAGCATAAATGTTGCAGAACTGTACCTGAAGTTAGAGGCTGACACTGGGTTCTTTTAGTTGTACAACATAAAGTACATGCAAGTTTCTTTAATTTCTGAGGCACTATCTAATAAACCTATGGTACTAGAAAATAGAGTTGAAGCATGTAGTTTAAGACTATAAGCACAGCATTTTACAAATAACATGGCTCTCCACTCAAATCAAGGTTAGGGGCAAAATCAAGAGCTAACCAACAGTGCAGTTAACCTGCCCTGGATATGTGGTTAAAAAAGACTTGAAAAAAAACCCCCCACCACCATGCCAGCACTGAAAGTTACCATTCAGCAACCTCAGAATTTACACAGAAATCAGGCTTTCCAGCTGCACTGTGGACTCTATTGGCAGAGTCAGTACTGTTTGTCTGCAGCTAGAGAAGAAAAAAAAAGTAACATGTATAGGATTAAAACAATGGATTCTTCATACAGAAATTAGAGAAAAATGAGAGAATTTCAAAAATTGCCCTAATGCTACCTTCAAGAAATACCAGGAACACATACAGAATAGCACGGAACCATAACATGCATCTCCCAAATATTTTAGTTAGTGCTCCTCACAAGCCCCATCTCGAAACAACTGACTCTCAGCTGGAGGCAACCAGAAAACAAAAATTAAAATGCCAGTGATTTGTCTGAGTGACTAAGAAAGCATGACTCTAGGCCTAAAGGAAAAAACCTCAAACTCCCACTCCCCAAGCCTAACTACCTTTGGTTCCTAGGCACCAGCGAGTAAAAAACCCTCCTGAGATACCAGAGATTTTACAGGAATAAGCACCGTTTTATGTAGCACACAGAACCAGCTCTAGGATTTACATCACCTTTCACTAGAAAGGAATCCACGAGCAGCAGTGAACACAGTACTTAATGCAGTCTGGTGGAAGCCACTGTTTAGTATTTACTCGACTTCTTTTAATTTTTTTATCTGCATCCAAAAGTTCACCACACAAAAAGACCTGTGGACATTTCTGTGGTAGGAGAGAAGCCACACGAGAGCATCAAAGTTAGAGAAAGAAGTAAAACAACACATCACAGCATTATTTCGGCGAGATTAAGAAAAAAATAAAATAAAATCTCAAGGGACAGAGGGGGAAAGAGAGTCAAGAGAAGCTGGTTCCTAAAGCCAGCAGTTACTGAAGTGCTCGAGAAGCTGCAGAGAGGGGATGCTGACAACTTCCCCCGGGGCACAGCCTGCAGCCGCGGGAAGGGGCCTGCATGGAGGGAGCCGACATGGAGCACTGCCCATAAGCACTGCCCATATTTTTCTTGGCGGCTCCAGGGCCGCGTTTCGGGGAGAGGCAGGGAGCACAGAACTTCCCTGCCCCCGCAGCCAGCCAAAGGAACGGCGGCAGGGGCCGGGGAGGGCCCGCGGGCGGAG
>VXBX01006134.1:66595-108790 GCA_013400415.1 Scytalopus superciliaris
GGAGAAGAAGAGAAAAGGCTGCGAGGATGGTTATTGTGTGTCAGACTTGTTATAGTGGACTTGCAAGTAACAGTATTTTCTTGGTAATAGGACGTGAACCACAGGAAAACTCTGTTTATTACTATAGAGGGACGGAATTACTGCAGAATGTGCTCCCTTGGAGAGTAAAGACCCTGTATGAGACCTGCAGAAATACAGCGTGCTTGAAGAGTTTAGTTTTTAATTCTTACGTAAAAGGAACAATACAGACTACATGTGTGAAATACAGTACGTCCTTAATTTGTAGTTGCTTGTTAAAGTATGCTGGATCATTAAACATAAATGGAGTTGCATATGTTGCTCAATCTTAAAAAGAAGCTAGTTTGACGTCTAGACTTAAGCAGTCATTTAGTAGAGCTGTATAGTGTTCACATATTACTGTCTCTTTTTACTAAGAAACATCTTCCACACAAGCATTCTGGTTTTTATTCTGTGTTATTTGGTTCTGTCAGTGTGATCAGAATTTTCAAATATGAGTGCATAATGATTACAGGTGCTCTGCTGTTGCGTTGGAGGATGCATGCATGTTTTTTTTTATTAATGCAGTGTGCACATTTATATCATGAATATCAATTTTGTTTCAAGGAGGGATGCATACTGCATTCTACTAGTAAATAATTTTGCAGTGTGCTACAGTTTTAACCAAATGCTCTCAGTTGGTCTTAACTTCTTTGGTTATGAAATTGTTGGTAAATTGAGCTGAAATGACATGGCATTTCTTAAAATGTTGTGCCTCAAGTATGCAAATGCTTACATTTCATAAAGGAAAAAAAGGCTAGTTGGTTTTGTGGTAAGATAACCATTATGCTGATAGATTTTTGTTGTTTGTTTTTTAAGTAGAATCATAGAATAGTTTTGATTGGAAGGGAATAGACAGGTTTTATTTGGTGAAAGGGCCTTATTGATGTAACTAATAAATACTCCTGTAAGTGTCACAGAGTTATGTAACTCCTAAAATGTAATGGTAAATTAATTTGCTCAGTACCTGTCCATTGTATTTTAAGGCTGATTGTACATTGTCTAGCCCACTCCCCTTTTTCCTCTGCCCACAATCTTCACTCTGTGTGTAATACTTCCAAAGTTTGTTTTCACTACCAGTAACTAAAGAGTTTGCATCATGAATTTCCTGTTTTGCTGTGTCAAAATTTTCGAAGATTGTGCAACTGTGTTCAGACCAGACGAAACAGCAATTTCAAATGTGTGGCACATGAGCCTTTTTACAGTCCATGTCAATGGCTTCCTGTATGTTCTTCTAAACATAGGTTTCAGAAAAGATATATTTCAAAAAGACCAGTGATATGGAAAGTATGCTGGAATTAAAATCAACCAAACAGCAAACAAAAGCTTTCACATATTTATGTAAATTTATTAAGCTACAAGTGGTGATTCATATTATTTAGGATATTCCTGCAATGACTTGCTCTGCTTTCTGTCCCTTTAGAGATCTTCTTTTTCTCCCCAGCAAAAAGTTACCTAGTTTCATTTGGGACCTTGAGTTTGGTGCATCTTTGTTGGGACAGTAAATAGTGGGGTTTTAACCACCCTTAAACCAAATGGTTAAATATACTTCTGTGTATGTTTGCTGCATTATTATATTCAAATGTAATAAAAGTCTCTGTTGTTTATTTAGTTGTCAAGATGAGGCATTTGAAAATGAGTAGTTTTTAGAAAGTGGAGGGGAAAATGTATAAAGAAGAATTAAGCCAGCAGATGAGTCATTTAGACTATGGAGCTGTCAGCTGCTTTGAATGTCTATTGTGAGTGTGACTTGGAACACCCTAATACAGGTCTTGACTATTGTGGATGGATAGAGTGGCATTTTCTGCAGGAAGCCTGTGACATGTACCTAGAGCAAATACTGCAGTGTTTTTTGGAGGGTGGTGTGCAGTATTGGACAAATGATGTTCAAATGGCCAGTTCAGGTATTTTTTTGAGGATCCATTTTTTAAGAACTGCAAGTATGTGGAGATGCAAGAAAGGATTCAGTTCCAAAACTTCAAGAAAAATCTATATGTATCCTCAGATTGATTCTTACTTAGTCATGTAACAATTGCTGTGATGTCTGTTGTGTGAAATGCTATTTTGTTTATTTGTGCAACAGTTTTGTATATTTATACAACAGTCTTTTGCATGAAAAAGGTTTTGTAACCAGGCCTACACTGAAAAAAAGGGTTCCTGATGTATCAGTCTTGTGGAAAGGGACCTAGACAGTAAAACATCTTGCAGGGGGAAGTTGCTGAACAGAGATGGGATTGATGGGGGTGACTCAGAGGTTAGTTGGAGGATTGCTTCATTTCTTATGTGTGTTGGAGAGAAGTCTGGGCACATGACATTAGTTCAGCCAGCTCTAAGCAAAGCAGTGCTTTGACAATTTTTGCCATCAGTTCCTACCATGCTGTGAAGGTGCACTGGATATACTCTGTTTAGTTGATTGTATTTTTAGCAGCTCTCTTTGTATGTTATATTGATACCTTAGTAAAATAATGGGTCTGGTTTGACTGCTTTGCAGGCTATCTGTATGGCCTTAATTAATTTGGAAAGCAATTAAACAGCCAAGACTTACTCTTCCTCAAAATCTTGCATAAGATTTTTTTTTTAGCTTTTTTTTTTTTTTTCTTGGTAGACTGTCAGGTGATACAGTCCTTCCAAAACCTATGACGTCTTCCCATTCCAACCCACAGTTGTACTGACAGTGAGTCTGAATTTCTTGAATACTAAGATAATTTTCAGACAAACATATAGATTTAAGAAATTTTTAAAAATTAGGCTCCAGAGGAAATTAAGTAATAACCCTAAATATCACCTCTGTAGCAATAGTTCCTCTGTGGATTTTTTCTAATACCTCATCGAAGTGTGCATGTGCCTCCAAAGCATATATGTGCTTGAAGAAACTGGTGCCTGCTTCTTCTGTAAGGTGTGGTAGATATGTGAGAAGTGATAGGAAAAGAATTATAAAACGGAGTGGGATGAAGCAGCCATACAGGCAGGATTACCAGAAGATGTGTGAGGAAGGGGGAATTGAGTAGGAGAGGAGCAGGCACAGAAAAGCTGTGGGCAGAGCTCTGAAAGTGCTGGCAAGTAGTTTGAGCTTTATGGGAACTTTGTATATTAAGAAGTGAAATTAGTGTGGGGACATCTGTCCTATAGGGAGATTTTTATTGCAGCTTTCTTAAAAGCAGAAGCTAATATAGCAGAGGAGAATAAGATGTACAACTTTGATAGTGTGTTGGGAGGGTAACTGACTGAAATGTAGGTACAGGTTGAACACAAAAGTGACTAATAATAAGCTGTAAGGTACTAAGAACTGTGTTTTTCTGTGAGCTTGCTTAGGGTGAGGTGAATGCAGTTCACGTGCCATAGCACAGTACTATGTAAGAGGTTAAAACATGTATGATAAATTCTGAAATTGTGCTGATCCTGTTTTAAAAGGGGTTTAAAACTGTGGATCATACAATTTTTTTCTCAATTGGACTTCATTAGCTGAAATATGATCAGTCTGCTGCAGCTGTTTTAAGTCTGTGATGGAAGGCAGCTTAGTGTTCTTTAAAATGCTCTCCAACTGACAGCTGTTCTGTAGCGCTGTGAGAACCATTAGGCAATTATGTATATTGGCAGAAAATTACTCAGCATGCTTTTATCTGTAGGGAAATAGTCTTTAGGCCTCAAATATGACCAAACTGAGTCTTCTGACTTTAAGTCTAGATTGTGAGTGTGCAGTAATACAAAATTCTTTTTCGTGTGCTTGTGCACAGTACAGTTGTTGCAGTGCTCCTGATTGCAATTCCCCTTGGGCATTGTGCAGCCACTCTAGCAGCATAATGACTTGATGTGACCCCAGAAACTGCCATTAAAAAAAAAAAAAAAAAAGGTGAAATTGAATTTGATTTGGACCCTGAAACAGCTTATGTCTGATGGCTCTGAAATCTTCTCAAAATCTTAGAAACCAAGAGAGAAATTTGACTCAGGAGCTATAGAGGTCGTTAAGATGCTGGGGACCTCCCCTTTTCAAGATGAAAGAGTTACTGGTATGTGCTGCATTTTGTACCTGAAATACTTGACAACCGGTAAAGATTCATGACTAATTCACAACAGCACATGTTGAATTATGATAACTAATCTTATTTTTTCTCAAAGTCCTAGAAAACACCTTCTGTATCAGTAAAATATTGTCATGTAATTTCGGGCTGAATCAGGGATATTGGTAGGTTGCAAAATGGTGTATGTGAGGCTTTAAAAAAGTTGAATTCTACATTTCATGAAGTGTGGCAGCTGAAATACTGATTTTTCTAGTGATGTGTAAGAACTTGCCAATTCCAAATCAAGATTAAGAAATGACACCTACGTTTTATTTCAAATAGCTCCTTCGGTGGGGGTGGGCCTTGTGGGTTGCAGGTGCAACTGTGGATTTGTTCTAGGACTACTTTTTTGATTGATTTTGAACTTTCTGTTAGTTAGGCTTTACGTTTCACACCTTACATTTATAAATGTGTAGCCTTCCTTTTTGCTTGATGTTTATCAAGAACCAGGGCATACTCACTTTTAATGCACATTTAAATGGAAGCAGGCATTCACCTGAATCATAATACACCAGGAAAATAAACAAATATTGTCCTTCTATGACTTTCTCCATTCCATGTTTTCCCCATGTTTGTTTTCTTGAGTCAAGTGTTACCTGGATTTCACATCCTCCCTTTCTCTTTCCTTTTGGACAGACCAGAGCTTTGTAAGTTGTATAAGGACTTACTTAAGAAAAGATAATTTGACAGTACAAAGTACCCAAAAAACCGCTGTAGAAGCCAACAGTTCATGTAAATATATGGGGATTTTGGGTGACAGTGCAGGTTATGGACCAGGATACCTAGAAATTATTTTCCTTGCAGAAATGGAGAAATGGTGTTGACTGTGACTCGGTGTCTAGATAGCTGCTGCTCAGAGTTGCTAAGTGTGGATTTGAAGGCATTTATAAAGAATTTATTTGGATAATTTGATTACTCTGTTATAGCTCTGCATTTGACACAAAAACTGGGTTGCGTGTGGCTGTGAAGAAGCTGTCCCGACCATTTCAGTCCATCATCCATGCCAAGAGGACCTACCGAGAGCTGCGGCTACTTAAGCACATGAAACATGAAAATGTAAGTTGAAGGAGATGGTATGAAATGTTTGTCTGAAGTCGGACTATCCAGTGAGCATTCAGTATTTAAGGATCTTGCTGCATATGATTTTTTCCTGATGCTAAATACAAAGCTTGCAATAGTCCAAGAGATTAGAGATGTAAAAAAGTATCCAGACTAAAAGAACCAAACCAAACACAAAACCCCCATAATGACCAATTTTGTATTAAAAAATCTTAGCATTCTCTAGACTATCATCTTGAAGTTAGAGTTTAGCAAGTTCATGCTGTCATAAGAATTTGAGGTATAAGTGATGTCACTTACATTCTCCTGTTCGCTTGCTGTAGTAAACTGCAGGTTTTGTTATGGTAAGTATTTATTTAAAAAAAAAGAAAATCCCAGGGTTTGTTTTTAGTGGCTTCTGGAGGGTTTTTACTATTTATTTTGGCTTGTCTGTATCAGAAGGGTGTGAAGCAGATGTTTTCTAGATTCCTGTAGGTAAAATAGGTGGTGGTAAAGGACTGGAAATTAGATGGCTTTTCGTATAAGCCATCCGTTTAAATCATCAACAAGAAAAGAAAACAAAATGTGACAAATGTTATGTTGAACTATTTTTTGATATAATTTCCATTTGGTATAGAAAGCAGTTGGCTGACCAGCTTTTTGTGCACGTGACATTAACATACTGTAGCAAGTATTACATGCAATGGAGGAAAAAATCTTGTCACTTGCTCTCAGCAGAGCTGTCAAAATGTCAAGAGCAAAGGAAGGCTCTTGGGTTCTTTTGTCCCAGCGAACTCTGACTTGGCAGAAGGGAGATACTTTTTGCCTCTGTATAATACCATTGTCTCAACAATAGAGGTAACATTTGATCCTGCTTAATATCCATAGAACAACTGAATGATTTGGGTTGGAAGGGTCCCTAAAGATCATCCAGTTTCCACCCCCTGCCATGGGCAGGGACACCTTCCACTAGCCCAGGTTGCTTCACACCCTATCCACCCTGGCCTTGAACATTTCCAGGGATGGGGCAGCCACAGCTTCTCTGGGCAACCTGTGGCAGGGTCTCACTACCCTCACAGGGAAGAATTTCTTCTTGATGTCTAATGTAAATCTACCCTGTCTCTGTGTAAAGCTGTTACCCGTTGTCTTATCACTATATGCCCTTGTAAAAAAATCCCAGCAGTGCCCTGGGTTTTTTTTCTGGACCTTTTTAAATGGGTGAGATATTCTTCAAATAGGAAAGCTTTGAGTATCTATTGCTGGGGGCAGGAGGGAAAGCTAATAAGCTTAAGCAATAAAAACTAGCTTGTGACTACAACTACAATTGTGTCTGGGATTCATTAATATTTTTGGATCAGTATTGCAAAGAGACAGTGTAGCTTTAAGAGTAAGAAGTAAATGGAAGTGAACTCATATATATATATATATATATCAGTTCATCATACCATCATCTGTTTGTGGGAAAGTTATCTAGATTGTGATTTAAAAATCCTGCAGATGCAGAGATGGATGGAGCTGGTTCAGACAGGCATATTAGTGCTACTGACCTGACTATTCAGATCTCAGTTTGGAAGAAAAATGCTTGTTTTTATGTGGCATAGAACACGCCAGCAAATCTGGAAGGTATGGCAGTTTAAGGGGCTTGAGCACAAAGGTGGCTTTCTGTATCCTGTGTCTAGTCTAGTTCATGATGATCTTGAACAAGTAAATGAACTTGCAAGTGTGTCTGCATTATATTTTCAAGTTCCAGGAGGCCTTGGTAGCTTGCATAAAGCACAACAGTGAACAGATGGAAATGAAACATCTACTGGAAGGAGCAGCTTCTATGCCACAAAGAATCTTGTGGCATATTATCCTATGTATATGTTTTATAACTTTACTATTTTCTTTCTAGGTCATCGGCTTGTTGGATGTGTTCACCCCTGCTAAGTCACTAGAAGAATTCAATGATGTGTAGGTAACTTCTCTGAAGACTACAACAAAATGTCTTTTGTATTTTCCTTATGTTTCAACTTGCCCCCTTAATTCGTCTGCCATCGTTCACAAATCATTCTGAATTCCAACACAAAGATACTGGGCCATCCTAAGCTATTGGACTTGTCAAACTTGTTCACTTGGTATGTTTTATTGACCAGTGCTGTTGGAATCGGTGTACTAATCTGCTACATTATGTAAAGAGTTGTGGACTATATTTCAGTCATCAGCGTGCTTTTGGACAGTCAGCCCTACTATTGGAGATGCATAGGGAATTGTTATCCTAATCCTGTTGAAGAGATTGCTTCACCACCTGCGTGTTTCCTTCTGTTAATAGGTACTTGGTGACACACCTTATGGGAGCAGATCTGAACAACATTGTGAAGTGCCAGAAGCTCACTGATGACCATGTGCAGTTTCTTATATACCAGATTCTTCGGGGACTGAAGGTACGTGCACCTACCCTACCCAGATACTCATCAGCAGGAGGTGCAAGTTCTCGATGAGTGTTGTATCCTCTGAGATTCAGATGAGTACACAATGGGGCTTCTATAACTTTCCTAATGTATTGTAGGATAACTTCTTATTGTGCTTTCACTTTATAGCTCTTTGGAGCTTTGTATCAGTAAAGTTACCTATCATTTTTGTGTATTCCTATGGGCAGAGTTTGGAAAATTATAAACTGATGCCCCTCCTATTCTGCTCTGACTATGAATTTTCCATTTCTTCAGTTTTGTTTATTTGTGTTGTTCCGCTCAGATGGCAGCACTTCTGAGTGTTCCTAATGAGGGACAAACTGGAACACCTGCTTGTAACTCACAGATGAACAGTCGTTTCCTTCTGCAGACAAGCTGTAGCTGTAGCATTTGAATTGCATGGGCTGGGGTAGAGCAGTGTTTTCTACTGACGAAATGAGAAGGAGGCTACTTGGACTGTTATATAAAATGTGTCATCTTTTTTTACAGTACATCCATTCAGCTGACATAATACATAGGGTGAGTATTTATTCTAAGATTGTTTTGGTACAGGAAACAATGTCTTGAAAAATGGAAGCACAGAATTTTACAAGGTAGCACCAATAGAAGCTAGAAGAAATTTTCCAAGAATTAGTTTGGTTAAATAGTAAAAAGATTAAATGTGGGAAGTGGTTGTCAAGATCCATAACTTCTGTTTCTGTCTATGTTTGGCTTGTATCTTTGTGAAGTAGTTTTCCTATTTAATATACATATATTGTGTTGGTGTTGCAACAATTCTTCACGCATTTTTGCTTATATGTGACACCTCTGAGGACCACAGAAGAGATGTCTGGCTCTGCAATAAAATAGTTTACCCAGATTTGGTATTTACAGTCAGTTAGAATCTGTATTTCTATCTGCTTTTATATTTTTTTCTGCTTCAGACTTGTGAAACAACACCGTTAATGCTGATGTTTAATTTTTTAGGATTTAAAACCTAGTAACCTAGCTGTTAATGAAGACTGTGAGCTAAAGGTAATGTAATCACAAGGTGTGAATGGTTTGATTGAGATTTGAGTGAATGCTGTGTGGATGTCCCTTGCAATTAAAGGGTCAAAATAATTCCTTTTGACAATATTTTTGTAACCCAAAGCAATAATGTGCTTCCCAGCTGTAAAGTGTTGTAAGAATGTGCTTTCTGTATCTGTTTCTGTGTTTTTAATGAATTGTCATGAAAGTGAAGAGTTAACAGCTTTAGTTGGGGTTTAATTGTTTTGGAGACAAGATATCCAGACATAATTCTGATGGTCAAGTCCTGCGCTGCTCTAGGCTAGTGTCTTTTAACAGGTTATGAAATTTGATTTCCATAATCTCTTTTTGCAGCTCCACTACCTCTCCTCTACCCATTGTAGTGATTGCCTGGTTGTTTGCTCTAGCTGGTTCGTGTTGTTTCCTTGCAGTAGTTGGTGTGTGTCTTTTTTCTAGATCCTGGATTTTGGCTTGGCCCGACACACAGATGATGAGATGACTGGTTATGTGGCTACCCGGTGGTACAGGGCCCCTGAGATCATGCTGAACTGGATGCATTACAACCAGACAGGTAATGCCTTTAACTAACACAAGGCTTTTTGGTTTTTGAATGGTGGGGAAAAAAGAGGTTATCCTTGTACATGCTCCTTTCCATTTGATGGCGTAAGTTGGCAGTCATGGTAATTATGCTTCAGTAAGGGAGCTCAAAAGAAGGAAGTCATAGAATTGGTGTTTGAGCCACTATCTATCAGATGTAAGTTAAGAATTGTTGTGATAGCATTCACAAGACTTTTTAAAATTTGAACCTTTGAAACTGCAATCAGCAAAATATTGTCAGCACTTACCCATTGTTTTTCCTAGCATGGTGCTTTTTAAAGTAAGTGACTGGAATATATCTGGATGAGGAGAAGGTGTGTTTCTAGGAAGCCGCTGGAAATACATTGAAAAATGTCTGGAGTTACAGTGTGAAGAAATGACTAAAAATATACATAAATCGCCTATCCTTTTCTCTCTTGTTAACCACTTCTTCAACAGTTTTATCTTCTCAGTTTCCAGTATCTTCTCTCCAGCACACTGCACTTCCTGTAGTGCTTGCAGATCAGGCAGAGAAGAAAATCAAAGGCTGAGAATGGTTCTTGTACAGAAGAGCATATGCACCAAACAAAATAATGTGCTACCCCAATTTCAGACATCACTACTTTTTCCTTTCCTTTTTTTTTTTTTTCCTCTTGCATGTATATGGGCTTGTCTTGTATCTCTAGTATGATAGTGAGTGGTTGTTTGGGTAGAATTTATGTAATGCCACATACAAATTCATTCCTCAGAGTTGTCCTGGACAGGCTTCCTACTCTTTGATTACAGACATTCCTCCCCAGCGCTTTGATGTTCAGTTCATGTTATGCTCTGGAAGGAAGAGTTGCCTGATCTAGTGTTCTCTTACTTGTACAAGTTTTAGACAACATAGTTACTGAGCAGTATCAGTTAGCTTGCAGTGTATTTCAGATTGCTTCAACAGCGTAAGACTATTTAAGGATGGAGTTGTTTGCAGTAGTTGTACAGGGTGATTCTGCTGAGACTGTATTTTTATGCGTTATGTTGTTTTGTTTTCTGTTTTATTTTGTTCAGTTGACATTTGGTCAGTGGGATGCATTATGGCTGAACTATTGACTGGAAGAACATTATTTCCTGGTACAGACCGTATCCTTTAGAAGTACTATGTTGTTTGAAATGGAAGTTAGAGATCTTCATTTTCACATAGTTGACAAGAAAATAAGTTCTGTGTTTGGTTATGTACTTTTCTTTGTTTTCAAATTAATGGCTTCTTTTACTCACAGTATGATGAGGTAAGTTCTTATTTTTGCTGTGCATCTATTCTTGTTTATTAGCATCACTAGAATTACTCATGTACTGTTTGTTTCTGGGAGCTACTTTCCTTTAAGTTTATTTAAATTTATTAGTTGGGTTTGTAGAAAATACCTGTATGGCTGTCTGCTGAGAATCCTGTCATGCTTCAGGTTTCTAGCAAATGTGAAGCATCCCTTCTGGCCTCTCTTCTCTTTGTCCTGAGGGTTTACTATGAAAGCAGTGGGTTTGCATATTCTTTATTGCCAAGGTTCTCATTAAAATTGCTTTGAAATGTTAAGGTTCTGCTTCCATGCCTGACTGTAAACAAACGGTGAGCCTTTTTTCACAGCATGCTTGTATTGATGTAAAAAGTCAAGCTTGAATAACATCTCTTCAAAATTATTTTTTTTGCCTCATCGAAGTGGATTGGATAGGACACTTTGGCAAATTTATGAGAGCACTTTTTGAGATTTGGTCACATTTTCCCCAGGAAATAAGAACTGAGATTTGATGAAATTGTTACTCTTAACAACTTTTGTCTATTCAGGCACACAGGAGAGGGGGATAATTTACTACTGGCAAGATTTTTTTCATTGCCTAAAAATTGGACTTTATTTACCAGAGAAAAGTACATGCCCACTTTTTACCAAAGTTTATTATTTCAATCACAGTTGGTTTATTTTAATAACTTTTATCAATTTACTAGTATTCAAGACATTTAAATATGTTAGCACTTGATGAAAAGAAAACTAGTATTGGAAGTGCTGGCCTTCTATTTAGTGTGTTACCTTTGGGAAGCATCTGAATTCCAAAACTCACTAATGAGGAGAAGGCTCTCCTTCCAGCTTTGACACAGTTTCACCTCCCTTTTCAGTGTGCTTTAACTTTATCCTCTTTCTTCTTCTTCTGTTTGTCTTCATATCATAATTTCTCTCCAAATTTGTTGAATTTGTTGTATTCTACTGTGTAGTCATGTGTGCTGTATATTTCTGTGGTCAAAGACAGAAATTAAACTAAAACAAAAGTGGCTTCAAAGCTAGGAAAAAGTTGCTCTATTTCTGGCTGCTGATTCAGCAAGTGTAGGTTGGTTTGGACAGATTTTTTTGTTTCTTTCAAGGAAAACTGAGATCAAGAATTGTTGATACAAACAAAGCAAAAGTCTTTAAACTGTTGCCATTATTTGACCCTAGTAACAGTGGCACTTAGATTTCAAAAATCTTGGCACTTGCAACTAAAATATTTGCTAATAGGATTTGCAATGTGTAAGACATCCTTCACAATGAGTTCTTTATGACTTGAACTTCCTAGCCTGTGAATTCTTTTTTTCCAGCTGTGTTCTTAGCTGTAAATTGCAGCCAATAATGTCTGCAATGCAAACTGTTTACTTTTAGGATCTAAATTGTTTGCTTTGTCTTAATAAGATACTTCACTAATTTACATCTCCCAGCAAATGCTTGTGATTACTTACTTTAAATATGCAATTTATTTCACAAATGGCAGCAGTGCTTTTTAGTTAAATGCTTTTTCTGTTCTGAATTGGTGAGATTTAAGAAAAATAAGGCCCAATCCTTTCCCATTTTAGACAAAACTTTGTAGTACTGCAGTTCTTACAGTTCATGTGTGTGGTTCCCTACTTTAAGTAATGTACATGCTTTTTGATTGTGAGGTTAGAAAGGGGAGTGGCATTGGTTCTGAAACTTGTTTGTGCATGTAACACTCACCCAAGGATCTAGAAGGGATTCAAGCTGTCAGCTTTCGTCGCAGTTTTGCTGACATCTAAAGACAGCAAGCAGAAGGAAGATAACAGTTGGTTCTAGTTTCTTCCTGTCTCGGAAGGTTCTTTGAAATCTTTGTATATATATGATCTTAGAAGAAACTGAAAGAAATTTTCCAGGTTTAGGTACTGTTGGATAGTTCTGGGTTCTTAATAATTTCTTGTACCTGCAAATTTGCAGAGACCTGTGTTCCTCCTGCAGTGTCACTACAGAACTGCTGACTTACTGATTTTGCAAGTAATATTAACATACATAATTCAAGGTATATTTCCCTTGCCTCTGGTAAGGAGGTAGTATATCCAGATTCACTGCAGTTCTAGAAGCTTCCTTTTGCAGTTGGAGACAACATGACTATGTGTTCTGTGTGTTCAGGAAGGTGGAAACTGCTCCTGTTTGACAACTGAAAATTTGAAATTCTTCTTGTTTTTTGGTATCAAGATGTTAATTTTCTCGACTCTATAGCTTCACATTTCTAAAATTAAAGAGAGTTACAGAATACGTAATGGCTTCTCAGGATGATCATCTTGCAGTTCAGATGGTTCTCTTGTTTGAAGTATTGGTCCCTTTCACCAAGGATTTAGCAGAAATGGTGTTACTTACAGTCCATCACATATTTCTTTATGGCCCAGGGATGCATCTATTACTTGTAAGGAGCTTCATAGTATGGGTAAGTAATAAAGTTGTGTTCTGAGATTATGATCTTAAGTGCTGTTTGTGATGATTATGCCACCAATAAACTAATGCTGAATTTAAAGTTCTGAAGGACCTAATTAATCTGTAGAGATTCTGAACACAGCTGTCATTGACTTGATGCCTAAAGGTTTGGTGTGTATTATGTAGTCTTAAAGTGAGAATTGAGATACTCTTAGAAATAACCCTGTGGTTAATATGGGCTTAGCTCTGCAAGATTGTTACACTACTCCTAACTTAAAACTGAATGTAAGGTAATTGAATTATTCTGATGGCAATCTATGAGTAGAAATATTTGTATGGAAGATGAAATTCTAATATTGGTAAGAACTTTGCCAGGAGGTGGAGAAAGGGAGCAAGATCCTGGCAAAGGCTAGTCAGAGACAAAAAAATGAGGAATGAAAATCAAAGTCCTTCAGGCTTTTAGTGTGAATCATGGCTAGAGGCTTTCTTTTTAGTATTATTGTTCCATCTTATAACAAGATCTCTTTTTGTTAAACATGTATATTAAATCTTTACAGCTCTTGTAATGTGAATAATTCATACAAGTAAGTAGGAAAGTTGACTCTGTTTGACAATGCGACTCACATAAAATCATATAAAAATAAGAATATGTAGAACTGTTTGTACTAGCTTAGCTGGGGGTTTTTTTCTGAATGTTTTAAGTTGACTGTATTCTCTTAAACTCTGAAGAGTGTTTTCATTATTATTTTTATTCAGTAGTATAACCACTTCCATGATAACTAACCAGTCTGAAATTACATATTCTTCTGGTACATCTTATTCTTGCTTGTGGTGGCAGCTAAAACAACTCTGAGCTTTGCTTTGGCTGAATAAGCTCTCACAGTCCTGTGATGTCTGCTGCTGATGGTGGTGGCAGGTTGTTTTCTGAATTTTAGAATCACTGAGGCTTGTCAGTCCTCGGGAGTACCTTGGAGATAGCACTTGGGGTTTGCATGCTGTGCTTTCCTTCTCCATGCACGTGATGGTGGTTTTTTTCTGCTTTCTAATTACTAAATCTTTTTCCTGTCTTTAATTGCTCGTAGCTCATTTCTCTGGGATGTGGTAGGCCCTGTAGTTAAAGAATGCTGCAATTCAGCAGGTTATAGATGTCAGGCCAAAAACTAGAAGCAGGCTTGGATTTTGGCAGGCCTGTGGCAGTGCCAGTTACACATCCTGTGTTTTCTCTTGTTTATCTGAGAAGTCACTGAAGCATATTACATGAGTATATTCCAACAACAAATGGGGCAGTGATATTGTAGGTGCAATGCCTTTAAAGTAATTTAAATAGTTAAGCTGAAGCATGGCATGTGACTTCTGAGGCATGTTAACAGTGAAATTTGCACAAAAATTAATGAAAGATTAAGTGCTGTTTTAAATGGCACTGAAGAAAAGCCAGTTTAAATGAGCCAGTTGTGGTTAGTATAGTGCTCTCTGCTAATTCTCCTACAGCAGTGGATATTCTGATCTCATTTTAAGCATTGACGGTTAAGAGTTTGCAGTTCAGCTAAGCTAAATCCAACTAGATACATTAGACTTACTCTTAGGCTTTGAGTGTTTTATGTAGCTAGAAGTTGGCCAAGAAACTTGACAAGTGAGAAATTAATTCAGCTGTTCTGACAGCTATTTTCAGCACTTTTAATTAATATAATATGTAAGACTTTGGTCTAAAGTTTACATCAAAAGGTGAAGGTTTTAGCAAAGTATTTCCTTCATACCCAGTTTGCAAGTATTACATGAACTTAGTTGTTGTTTTTTAGTTTTTTGTTTTGGTTTTTTTTTAACACGTGATGGTTTTTTAAGTTTCTTGTAGTACTCAAAAGATACTCTAACAAGGAATTGTAGCTGTATCTTAAACTGTCAGGAGCACATTGATCCCAGAAAAAAAAGGTTGTCTAGTAGGAGGACTACTTTTATTAAAAGGAAAATGTGTCACTACTTTGGTATAATTTTAGGGGCAAATGTAAACATTACAGATAGTCTGAAATCACTATGGAGGATAATTCAGGGAAGAAGGGAGATTGTGTTAATGGTTTTTAAAAAGATACTTTTGTCTCATTGTCCTGAGTTTTAGACATCAAACAGTGTCTTTGATGGACCTGTTTTTTTCCCCCCCCCAATAGTACATTTTGTCACTTAGCCCTTGTTAAAGAGGACAGCTCACACTGGTGTGTGGCCTGGTGGAACGTCTATTCTGGATAAAACAGTCTTTGCATCTGCAGTGTTATGTCCTGAGAGCTTTCCATGTTGATAGATTAAACCTGAGCCCGTACTGTTCCTCTCTGCTGCTCCAGCAGGTCTGGAGGGCAGAAGGAAGATGCGAGTGCTTTGGCTCCCCTGTCCTTGTGGTCCCAGGAGCTGGCAGAGCCAGCACCCTCTGGCAGCTGCAGCAGCCCAGCTGCTCTGGGCCTGGGAAAGTTGTGCCCTGTGCTCAGGTGAAGCAATGCTGGAGGTGTTAGGAGCAGGGGCAAATCATCATCTTACTTTCTAAGTTTTAGAAGTGGCTGAATTATCTTGAAAGGTGTTCACAAAAGGCCTTGGCTTTCTGTTTAATATTAGTGCCTACCCTTTTCAGTCTTCTGCTTTACTTCAGCTGTCACTAATGCAACCTAATCCTGCTAACTGCAGCCGCTTTGGTGTGGGGACTGAAGGGGTGAAGGGAGCATGTGAACTGATCCTGTGCCAGTGGGGCAAAAGCTTCAACTTCTGCTCCAGAATATTTAAGGATGCAGTGACTGATTCAATGCATGGAGTGTATTTGTAGACAAGATGTTCAATCTGTCTGATACAGAGATGAGTTATAAAGGGATATTCAGTTGTAAACAAGAGGAATTAATATGGTTTGCTTAAAATAGCTTTTCAGTCAAGGCCTTGGCAGGAATTCATTTTCGACATTAATAGGGTGATATGTTGCGCTTTTCATTTTGATTTCTCCCAGCATTTTCCTTTATGGTCCATCATTAGATATTGATCAGTTGAAGCTCATTTTGAGACTCGTTGGAACCCCAGGGCCTGAGCTTTTGAAGAAAATCTCCTCAGAGTCTGTGAGTTTACACTTTGATTGTGATATCTGCCCTTTCAGAAGTCCCAAGTTTGTGTGTTGTTCTCCTGTAGTCTCTCTGTAGTATGTGTTGGAATTTATTTTCTGTTATTTTAATTCCTTTGTAATTCTTTGCTCTTGGATGGCTTTGAGTTCTTATGCTATGTTTGCCTGTTCTTTATTCCTCTTACCTCTGCCCATGGTATGATTTTGTCCTTTCATATTCCCATTTTACTGCTTTGTGACTTTCAGTTTGTGGATTGTATGATCAGGTGTTAGTGAGGAAATATTTTTCACAGCTAAAAGCTTGAGGCGTGTCTCAATTATTATTTCTCCAGATTGCATGCCCAGAGATTTTTCTAACTAGGAGCAAGTGTGTTATCCTCTAAACACACACAGTCCCTTCTGTACTGTGATTAATTCCTGAAACACTGCTCCTACTATCTTTGTTTTTGTGGCATAAAATGCCTTTTAGACGCCTCTATGTAGCAGCTGTTTCCAGGGTACACAGCATACTCTGCTGAGCATATAAGTATTTGTGCTATGTAGGATGTTGTTACATGGGGACCCTTTTATGAAGGCAATAGCAAAAAACTTAATGCAGTCTCCTTTTTGAAGGGTGACCTCTATTTTTAGCTATATTGCCATTTGCTATATTGTACTAATCTTGAATTGTGAACCTCTGCAAAAGACAGCGTTTTAAATGGCCTTTAATTTTAGCTGTTTCTGAAGGTGGAGTATATAAAAGTTACAGTAAGGGGTGCTGAGACAGTTGGAGTAGCCAGTTAATGCACAGTGAGCAGTGAGCTGGCACAGAGGTCACTGGCAGTGCTTCAGCAAGTCACTGCTGCTTGTGATGCACAGCAGAGGATCAGAGCAGTGGACAGTGGGGATAAGATTTAGTTCTGCATTTTATGTTCCTGTTCTTGTAACAGTGACAGTAAAGAAAAAATGTGAGATTAGCCTTGGATTACGTGTGATGAAGGTGGATGTACAGTGCAAATTGGAATAAATTGGTTCAACTTCCTGAATATCCCACTGATTTAAAAAGCCCTGGGATGTTCTACCTTTGGAGAGGTTAGAACTGAATAATCCAGGTTGCTTTGGTTGCTCTGTGAACTGACCTTAAGGCCAGTCTGATGTTTGAAGTACAGGGGATTAGCAAGAGACATAAGCTGAAAGGTTGACTAAATTAAGCAAAAGATTAGTTTGCATATGTAAGCTGAAGTGGGTCTTTTTTTAACTATTATTGCACAATAAATATAATAATTGCTTTTACTGAAGTCTGAAACAAGAGTCTGTTAAAAAAACAAAAAACAAAAAACAAACAAACAAACAAAAAAAAACAACAAACCAGCAAAATACCGTTTCCACTATTTCTTTTCATTGTTTGGGGAAAGCAAAGCTATTAGGTATTTGAGGGCCTTTAGCGTGTCACTAAAACAAATTCTGCTTTTCTGCTGCATTACTTTACTTGCTCTCACTTTCCTTGTTCATTGACATCAGCTAACTCTTACGCAAAGCTAGTGTTGTACTAATTTTGCACTTACTGCCTTCTGTCACCTTGCCCACGTATGAAAGTGCATTCAAAGCTGTTCAGAAGGTGTCAGCTGTGAGCCAGTTTCACTTTGCACCACAAGAAATTTAAGTACTTTCTATGCAGCAAGAAAAAAAGCTGGTAACCAGTACAGAGGGTACAGTTTGTTTCTGGTTTAATTTTTGTTAATTTTCCTGAAGCTGTATATAGCTGCAGCAGCCTAGGAAAACTTTTGAGGCATAGCTTCAGCTGAAGGAAACATCTATTCTGATGGTTTAAAACTTTTGGGAAATGTGAATGCAACCATGTTGTAGTGCACTAGTGCTTTCATTGGACAGAAATACTGGCAGTTACCAACTGATCAGTGATTCTCCATTGTTTTAAATGTTCACTAGTGTAATTGTTTAACTTCTCATAGTTGAAAAAACTAGTGGGCCCTGCCTGTATGGCTTTTGCCTTGTGGTATGCAGAAGAGATGCTTTGTATGCAACTGTTTTCTGTTTAAAATGGTTTTTGCACTGTTTTTAACAAAGCCCTTGACTAGGCACTTAAGATATTAACCAGCTTCAGCAGATCATGCGTCTGACGGGAACACCCCCTGCATATCTCATTAACAGGATGCCCAGCCATGAGGTGAGATCTGAGCAGATGAGGGGGGTTTGCAGGGCAGGTTTTCACTTAGTGTTCACCACTTGTATAAATTCTATGCTTGCATGTGGCATGGGGTGGGCAATTAATTACCTGCTCTTCAGCAAGACTTTTGTACTAAATGAAGTCTTTAGATTTGGACAGCATGTACCCTACCACAGACTTCTGAGACTCAGGAGACCATGGATGTGAGTTGGTTTTGCATTGCGTGCCATGTTGTGCAGCTTCCCAATGGACAGCATACTGCATATAGCCTTACTAGGACTCCAGGGAGTCAGTTGTTGCTGTACCTCTTTGCTTTTCAGTCTTGCATGAACCACAGTAATGTCAGTTCTTCTTCTACTGTCTTGAGTGACTGTTAGTTGGGACAGGATAATGCTAACGTGCTTAGTAAGTGTCAGAGTAAGTAAAGAGAAGGCAAAGCAAGGAGACAGATTGTAATAACCAGTGCTGCAGGATAGTTGAGAAGTACTTGATCTTGGTGGCTGGATTGTATTATACTTCAACAGAGCATTTATTTCCACAGGCAAGAAACTACATTCAATCTCTGTCTTACATGCCGAAAATGAACTTTGAAAATGTGTTTATTGGTGCCAATCCCCTGGGTAAGACTTGTTTATTAAATGCTGTGTTCTTCCTGAAACTAAAATGTCCTGGGACACAAAGACAATTCCAAAGTTTTGTTCTGACTGCAGAAGTAGTACAGAACAGAGCTTTGTACTGTTTTCAGAGTTTACAAAGTATGTGTGGGCTGAGGGTGTAAGAGGAAGAAATTGGGGATGATGAGTGGGTCCTGAGAAGCTATAGATCCCTCATATTTGTTGGGATTTTGCAAGCTTCCATTTCAGAGTATGCTGTCACACATGTCACTGTGTGTTATCTTTTCTGTTTTGGTGCTCTTGCAGCTGTGGACTTGCTAGAGAAGATGCTGGTACTGGACACGGACAAACGCATTACTGCAGCAGAAGCACTGGCCCATGCCTACTTTGCTCAGTATCATGATCCAGACGATGAACCAGTGGCAGACCCCTATGACCAGTCTTTTGAAAGTAGAGAACTTGAGATTGAAGAATGGAAAAGTAAGTCTGTGGGAGGGGAGAAAATCAGCCAGCTACTCTTCTGGTCATAGAATCATAGAATATCCTAAGTTGGAAAGGACCCACAAAGAATCATGGAGTTCCACTCCTGGCTCTGCACAGGGGTCCTGTACAACCCCAACAATCCCACTGTGTCCTTGAGAGTGTTGTCCAAATGCTTCTTGAGCTCTGGCAGCCTTGGGGCTGTGACCACTGCCCTGGGGAGCCTCTTCCAAGTGCCCAGCCACTGTCTGGGTGAAGAACCTCTTCCCAATACCCAACCTAACCCTCTTCTGTCACAGCTTCCTCCATCCCTTGGGTCCTTAGAGCAGAGCTCAGCGCCTGCTTCTCTGCTGCCCCTCCAGAGGGAGTTGTAGACCCCAAAGAGTCTCCCCTCAGTCTTCTCCATCCTGTGAGCTCGGTCTGTCCCACAAGCTATGGCTCAACTAAATCTTGGTAGTTAGAGGTACAAAAGAAAGTGATAAAAATATGGGCATCCTGTTGATCCTGAGGTTGTTACAGAGGGTGAATCTGTCATACGCTTTGCACATGTTTAGGATAGTCCCTGGTAATTATTACTAGGAGCATACAAACATGTAGGCGACATAGTTGCTCATGTCCTGTGTTTTCAAACTTATTCAGATCTTTTCAATGCCCTGGAAGTAGCTTTTATTGTGTATGTTAGTCTCTGAGAGTGGTGTAACCATTCTTCTCTTTTTTGTCTTATTTTAAACAAAAAGCATGTTTTAATTAGTGTTAAAACCTTTAAGGTCATTGCGCGTTTTCTTGCATGAAGGAGTGTCTTTAGTACTGCTGTCATAGTACTGCTGCTAAGTTTCTGTCACACTTTTCCCAACAGGCCTGACTTATGATGAAGTAATCAGCTTTGTGCCACCACCACTTGACCAAGAGGAGATGGAGTCCTGAGAAACAGTTCTCTTCTGTTTGTCCCATTTCACTGTGAAGGGAAGGCCTTTTCATAGGGACTCTCCAATTATCGTTCAAGTGCCTCATCACAACAATATTCTCCTTGGTTGGAAGGGTTTTGTGTGTGTTGAATTGGGGAGGGAGGGGGGAGGGAAGAAAGGTGAGTCCATGTAAACATGCTGCATGCTCTCTTGTATTCTGTGTACAGCCTGGGGCAAGGTGCTGGAGACCTGTTCTGACTGCACTTAGTTCTTCCAGAGTGACAGTGCACCACCAGTTTGCACTGCTGGGACAAGGTGGGGAAACTGACATTTAAAGGCTTGGTTACAATCATTGCCATTTATCAATTCTCCTACAACTAAGTAACCTCAAAATAATGAAAACTGGTTTATAGGCTTAGAGTGTCCTCTCTTTTCTTCAGGACTGAAGTTGGGGTTGAGGAACATCCTTGTTCAATGCCAGGTGTCTGATTTACATCCAGATTTTCCTAGTACAGCAGAATGTAGAGGCCTTCCAATGCCTGATTCTTGGAACATGAAAAGATGTTGTTTGAAACTGTAAATATGTTTGTGCCTTAAACGAATGGGAAGAGAGGGGAAAGGAAGTCTGGAGCTGAAATCTCTGACCCACTGTTTTTGAGGGTGAAGGCTCCTAGATAGCCAGGCATGAACTCAATGTAATCAGGAAATAATTTTCTGAGGCAACAGCCTCAAACCCTGGATTGGGTGTTCCTGTGTTTTTTCCTTTTCTCCTCCTCCTGTTCTAAGGCTTCCCAGCATTAGCTCCCAGGAGACAGAGGTTGGAGAAGATTCTTGCTAGCCACACATTTGTGTATTGTTTCTTAGAAGGTGGTGTGTTTTGCATGTTGTAGCTGAATGTGCATGTAGAGCTGTTTGATTTTTTGTCCTTATTTTTTGAGGATGGCACTGGGGCAGTTAAATCATCAGTGAAATGTTTACTGAGTACCTCAACTGGTGCCATGAAATAACAGCACCCTTCCTCCTTTGCTGCAGCTCATTGGGAAATACCTGCCATTCAACAAGGAAAGAAGATAATATACAGCATACAGAAACATGCACCTTTTTCCTTGTTCTGACCTTCTCTGCAAAGAGTAGAGCTTGGGCTGGAGGGTTGCTTGTGAGACCAAGTGTAAAAAATGTTCTTTAAAGAAATAAGTATGGTATCATGTGCCAGAACTAAAGTTATTTCCTGAAAAGAAATTTTTTAGAAGTATTGGAAGCCAAAGCAAAGAAATAAGCATGCATAAACACACAATCACCCTTTCACTGTCTATATCTATAAATATAAATATTTATATATATATATATATAAAACATTTACTACAAGTTTTTTTTTACCCTCTCAGATAAGAGCTTCTTGGCTGTTTTTTAGCAGTTTGATCTCTGCCCCAGGAAACATGAGAAGGAAATGTGCTTGAATACAAACATGGTTCAAATATTTTGTATTTTACAGGACTCTCTCTGCATGAGTGAAATGCCCAGAGTTAGGGACTGGCAGGAGGGAAGTTTCTCAGCATGTTTGTGTGCTAGAACTGTAGCTGGGGAGCTCAGGAGTCCAATTTTAGGGCATCTGGAGGAGACATTTTTAGACATTAATTTGTTGCAGGCATCCTGTGTGGGCAATGTACCTGTGTATGTGGGGAGAAAGGCTTTTGCAGTATTTTGTATTCTTGTGACATACGGGGCAGAGAGGAACCGTTTGTATGTTTTTACCCTATGTTTGAAGAGGCAGCACAAAGGGATGGGACATGGATGACAAAGCCATTGGTTCTTTCTAAGCTACAACCCAGTGATCTCACCAGTCCAAGTATTTAATAAAGGTCTGGGCTGAGACAAAGAGAGCAGTTATGTCATGCTGTAGGATAAAACTCTTCTCAGCCCCAAAAAAATCAAGACAGAAAACCTCCCTTTTCTGCTGGACCAGCAGTTTGGGTATTCAAATGAAAATGTAGATATACTATGTAGACCTACAACAAGATTATTTTTATCAACCATTTTATGTGTAGATGCTATAGTGTGATTTCATGCGGAAATATTGCTAAAGATTTTTAAAACTATAGATGTTGTGCGTGTGTGTCTGTGCGTGTGTGTGAATGGCAGTGTTTCATTCAGAGTCTGTCCCTAAGGGAGCCCATGTGGAATGCACTCTTGCTGTCAGTGCAATGCTGGTCAGCTGCCTGCAGACTGAGCAGGATGCTGCACTTGAAAGAAGAAATCTGCTATTTTGTTTCTATCCATGAATTTTGCTGTAATTGGTTATGCCAGATAAGATGTCACAATACCACTGGTTAAAAATAAAATCTATTTTTCAGATTTACTGCACTGATAGTACTTGCAAACCTCTTGCACTGAAGTTGTTGGGTTTAGCATGGTGTGAATTTCTCCATTTTGCTTGTGTTCTCTCCTGTGTGTGATGGCTGGGGCGGGGACCAAGGCCATGTCTTGGTGGCTGACTGCAGACATGGAGCTTCTTGTGTGTATTTGTCCCAAGTGAATTCTTTGCTACAAAAGTAGCTTAGAGTCTGATGGTGAGTACTGGACACACAAAAAACCCCCCACCTTTTATTTTGTTTAGCTCAGGGAAGCGTTAATTCAACACAAACAGACCAGCATTCTGCTGCTTACCTGGCCCTGGGAACCTTCCCCAGTAGTACTGATTTGTGCTTGTTTGCTATTTAAAAGTGATTTTTTTCCCCCTTCAACTGCCATCTAGTTGTTGGTGGAAAGATCTCCACTAGAGTGGAGTTTCTCCAACTCTTATTGTGTACTGGTGCCATTCACTCAGAACTCAGATTGACCAAAGCTGTGTTCTTCACACTAACACAACCCTCTGTCACTGAAGTTCCTAGACCTTGGTGAACCAGAGGGAGTTGTGTTGATGCCAGTCAGGCAACTGATCCCCACAGTGTGTGCACTTCCCTGCCACAAGGCTGTGCAGTGGCTGATTTGAGGAAGTACAAAAAAAAACAATGAGGGGGTGTTCCCTCAGCTCTCTGAGCCTTCCTGTTTGCTTTCACCATCTGCTGGTCTGTGCACAAACTGAGAGGGGTAGGGGAGGGGGGAGAAGCCTAAACAGGACCAGTAATTTGTTGTTTTCTAGGAAAAAAGAAATAAATCCAAAACACCCAAGATGTACAATTCCAGAATGTGCTCAGTTACAATATATCCTGGTTAGCAAAAAAAAACCCCAGCCTAAAATCAGTGAGAATTGAATTGGGGGGAAAAGATAAACTACAGATATAAAATCAAATTACTTAACTCATGAAGCTTAACCAACAACACCTGCAAATTGTTGTCTAACTATGCTCCAGTCAATGGTAGGGCCATCACAGGTGCGAACAACATACTAGGAGTTTGGGTGGGTCCATGAGGAAACATCTATTACTGGAAGGGAAGCAATGGTAAACATGGTAACCCTTATCGTCACCTCCAGCTGCACTGTAGAGGCACCTGGAGAAGAATGTTTGGGTGATCCCATCACTTCTTTTGGAGGATATGGCAGTTAGGTTTGCCATTAGATTTGACCATCTTTTCCAACCTAAAGGTTTCTATGATTCTGAAACTTCCTGTTTGATTTGATCACTTGAATTAACTCATCTTTGTACAGTCCAGACATGCTGTAGCTATTTAGGACTCCTTAATTGCGTGCTGATTACTTTCATGTGCACAAATAGTTGAGCAACAGTCGTGTTCATCAAATAACCGAGGAGTTACATGCTTGCTTGTGGACCAGGAGTTTCTGCTGTGACACCTGTTGCTCACAGGTGTATTTATAGAACCCAGCCAAGCAGATGGTTCATTTCCTGACTCTGCTGTTGCTGCAGACAGGGCTGATTTACACAGGTATGCATAAGCAAGGTTAAAACGTCGCCACAGTGCCTTGTCCCTAGTTTGTGTTTTATGAAACAGCAGGCTGTACCTATGGCTATAGCGTGGCTGTTTGTATTACATAAGGGCCAGTGCTGATGGGTGTTGCAGTGGTTGCCTGTAAGCAGGAACAATGAATCTTTCCCAGCCTCCTGATAGTGCTTTTTGTGTCTCATTTGCCAGGTAACTTGGCTAATTTTGCTGCACAGATGTCCTCAAAGCAGGGACACATTTGCAGATGACTGGAATGGAGGCAGCAGAGGCTCTGGGCAGGGTGGAGGGCTAGTGCAGTAAAACACTGTGTAAGCAGCTGGGCTGGCTTGGTAAGGGACAGCTTAGTCACTTCCTTTGGAAAGCATGTAGGATGCACCTATCTCCTGTGTGGGAGCCTTGCCTGAGCCTCCTAATGTTGGAGCAAAATGCTGAGGTGCCATCTGCTTACCAAGAATGGATCTTCTTGTGGGCTGGGTTTGCTGGTCTGGCGTGCTTGTGGTAGGCGTAGCAGTGAACCTGGACTCTGTGCTGTCCAAGAAGACTGAAATAAGGGTTAGACCTGCTGCAGAAGACTAAACCAGACCCAGCAAAGCCTGGGCAACAAACAGTTCTCAGGATGTTCCCATCTCACAGCTGAACCTCCTTGCGACAGTCACTTGGATATAGGTGGAGAACCTCAGCCTACTACTTTCAGCACATTCCTATACTGCTGGGAAGCCAGACTTGGAAGCACATTGCCATTGCTTCCTTGCTCTTCTGTGGATGTAACACTGTGGCATTCTTTGTCACAAGCCTAGAGCTGTCCTTCATCAGCTTGAAAGAAGAATGTCCCTGCTTGTCTGACGAGGTGCTGTGGCTTGTCCCTCAGATTCCCCAGCTTGGCAACTCCTTACTCATCCACTTGTTTGGAGGAGGGATTTCATGAGACCCCCTCCAAGTTGCATGAGGATATTTCTTGGCTTGTGGAGGCAGGAGAGTAAGAGCTCCAGGTGACAGGGGCTCCCAAGGGTGTGCCTGTGCAGGGCTGAGTGCT
Organism: Scytalopus superciliaris; assembly: GCA_013400415.1. Taxonomy (NCBI): domain Eukaryota; kingdom Metazoa; phylum Chordata; class Aves; order Passeriformes; family Rhinocryptidae; genus Scytalopus; species Scytalopus superciliaris. Next base: position 91,659 of record VXBX01006134.1, read on the forward strand.
CCACTCCTATAGCAGAGCCCAGAGGCATCTGTACAAGACCAAGGTGTGTCAGGAAACCTGATGCCTCACCTCTGCCAATGTGGAGGCGGAGGGAGGAGGGCCAAAAGACATGTTCCTTCACGCTCGCGACAGCTGAAAACAGAGAAGGAAACTCGCTAGAGCCTTTTTTTACCAGCACAGGAGGCCTCACTGTCGCGCTTTCACCCCAGAAACCCTCCCATACTCCAGTACTCTGGGGGGGTGGCACTCCCACACCCGTCGGGCGATGAACATCGGAAGGAGAAGAGGCTTTTACAGACAAGAGGTGAACAACACCCTCTGGGAGCTGCCCAGGAGATACACATCCCTCCACCCGCTGGGGTCTGGAGCCTACGGCTCAGTGTGGTGAGTGGGGTCCTGCTTACGCTGCCAGCAGCAGCACTGGGTGAGCTAGGGGTGTTCCACGCTAGGGGGAAAACAAGGAGGTGCTTGTCAGCACCCCTCCATTAAGAAAGGACATTTGCATGTATGATGGAGGTGGTTTGTCTCCTGCTCCAGTGCAGGCAGCAGGCTGGAGACTTGGTCACTTGAAGAAAATGTTTCCCACACTGTGGTCACCCCAGGAGGGAAGAGAGGAGACCGGGTAGGCAGGGCAGCCAGGGGTGCCAGGCAGCTTGTGGTGTCACCTCAGCATTGGGGTCAGGCAGCTTTTGAGCTGCTTTGGTCTTGAGCTTGCGTTAAGATTGTCTGGCAGCAAAGGCACAAGGTGGGGGGGAATACCTGGGTGTCTGAAAGAAATTTGTAGATGGTTATGGAGGTGGGTACTGCAACAAGGTGTCCCTGCTGCTTAGTCCAAGACAGTTGATGCTAGGCTGCCTGGACTAAGCAGCTGGACATAAAACCCCCACCCTGATACTGTTTCTAGCTTGAAATCATAAAGTAGATAGAAATTACTGTAAACCAGGATCAGTAACAGATTGGGGCTTCCTTCATGGCTGATAATAATCCCCAGCCTATGAAAGAGCAGCACGAGCTGCTGTTAGTTATTCAGCTGGTCAAAGGGGCCTGTACTGAGAGCAAGCAGAAGTCAGACCTTGCTGAAGTAAAAATAAAAAAGAAAGGTGTATCCCTTTTCATAGGTGTTGAGCAAAGTCTATTCTGCTGCTGTCACAGCACTAATCCTGAAATCCTGGTGCCCAGCTTCAGTCCTTGTTCCAATTTACAGAGAGGCTCCCACTTTGCTGTCCAGGTGCATTTATGCTTCTGAGGTGCTTAAGTCAGGCCTGCAAAATCAGGCAAGACTAGACTTTTTAAAAATATTTCTATAGTGTTCTCAGGATTTTATCATTGAGGAAAGCAGAAAGCAAAAAAAGGAAGAGAGAAATCCTTTCGAAGTTTACTTCCCCACCTGAAAAAAACAAGCATCAGCAAAACAAATCTTTACTGGCCCCTGTGGAAGTCTTGGCTGTTCTGGAGCTCTCAAAGAGGGAGGGAGGGATGTTGAAACAGACTGGGGGGGCTGTGGTGGTATCGAATGGACAGTGCTCGGCAGGGAGGGCTTGGTGCCAATTTCTGTACAAAGCAGAGGTGGAAGCATGTGGAGTTAGGATTTGCTGTCCTCTGCTGGGTATTGCTGGGAAACTTTCCTATTGCAGTGTTACTCAGCAGCTGGTTTTTACACCTTCTTGAGCAGCTGAGAAAGTTTAACTCAGAAGAAACAGCGAAGACTTATTTCTTCCCTTACTAATTTGCCAAAATCTGTAGTGATTTGGCTTCCAGCTGAATGTAACTGTGAAAGAAGAGGCTTCTGACCCTGCAATGCTGGTCTTGCTGATCTCTGTCAGCCAAGGCAAGGACACAGCTCTGTCTGCCCCACGTCATCCCAAGCTGTATCAGTTTGTTAAAGTTGTGCTGGGAAGAACATGATGGGCTCTCTCAGCTATGTCAACTGAATAGCTCTTAGGTGTGCTTATGGCAAGGGTGTAACCAGTGCTGTCTGTGCTGTGCAGGCTGAAGCTCCATCACCCTGCTCTCTGTGTTGAGAAGTGGGGTTACATGCTCTGTACATCAGCAGCTGGGAAGGCAGGTAAGAATGTGCACCCTCAGATTAGGAAGCCTGCCTTGAATTCTGCAGAAGCTGACCGACTATCTAGTCAGAGTGCCTTCCTCATACTTCCCTGGCTCCTCAGAAAACTTTCTGCAGTGCTGTCCCCTCTGCTGATGACAGCTGAAGTCCTGAAACAGATAACTCTTCACTCAGAGTCCTCCTGTGATATCCTACAGCATCTTCAATGCTGAAGCTGGCTCTTGTAGCTGTTCCTGCACTTCCTTTGCTTTTACTGACTGAATGGAGAAATGTGTCTGTGCAAGGCTGGAGAATGCAGCTAAAAGCCATGGGATTGAATATGATGATTTACAGCGCTTCCATTTCCACGGGAGATGGGATAGGGATTTACAAAGCTGTGGGAACTGCTCTGGAAATCCACAGTGTGGTTTGGCAGGGAAACTCCTTTTTTCATGTTTGCCTCTTGGAAGGGGTCAAGGAGGGGCTGAGGCACCCATTGGAAAAGACTACTGAGAAACCCAAATTACAGCTCTCTATCTGAGGACCTCCTTTCCCACTTGGAACCTGGGGCCTCCTTTGCAATCTGAGCAAAAAGCCTCCAGAAGAAGAGAAACTGTCATGGATTGTTGTGTCCGGCCACAAACAGCAAATGTGACCAGAGGGAATTACACATCGTGTCTGTGGCGATGGCTGTTGTACCATGTTTTCATTAGCTTTATGTAAGACTCTCATTTCCAGCCAGTCCTGCTTTTACACAAAAGCATATGTGTAGCATCAAAGATCCTGAATGCGGCAGAATTGATTTCAGCAGCCTGTATTTTTAATGTGTGACATCCACTGTCTCCAGGATACAGTGAAGGCACTGGCCTGCCTTAAAAGACATCAGCCTTCAAGCAGATGGCAAAGCAGAAATTGCTTTATTCCCTTATCTCTGTGAATTAGGGAAGGAGAAGGCAGAGATAGAACTAATTCTGAACTTTAACCGTTTGTGTTTCCCTCTTCTCACAGTTGTTACCTCCAGCTTGTTTCTGCAGGTAAAAGGGAAAAAAGATGAACCCTAATATTTGGCCTGGTACTCCACCTAGTCCTCCAAAGAGCACAGGCTGTGGTCTGCTGCCCAAAGCTACACAGGGTAGCATCTTCTGTGCAGAGCTCCACTGGGTTTCTCAAAAGGCCTTTCTTTGCTGTTCTTCTGTGAGCACAAGAATTAACTCTTCTCTATGAAATTACTTTTGGGATTGCCAAATTTGTTAGAACATACTGCCAACGTCAGAATTGTTTTTGATTTATCTGCTACAGTTCAGCCATAGACAAGAAGACAGGGGAGAAAGTGGCTATCAAGAAGCTTTGCCGACCGTTCCAGTCAGAGATCTTTGCCAAGAGAGCATATAGAGAGCTGATGCTGTTGAAGCACATGCAACATGAGAACGTAAGTACTCATTTCTCTCTCTTCCTGCTAATACAAGGGGTATTTTCTTGCCACCTGGGAGCATGTCCTTTCAGGTGGCATCATGTTTATTTTAATATATACAGATGGATTATTTTAATATAGGGAAAGATTCTGACATTTGGCATATGAAGGCAATCTCAGGGTTTAACTGCTGTTTGTTCTCTGTGCCCAGCTGTCACCAGGCTGCAGCAGGTGTGTAATGTGTGCTACCATGTATTAGCAAAAGAAAAGCATTTGTGCAGCATCAGTGAGGAATCTTTGTGTTCTTCAGATGGAGTTCTGTGTTCACCCAAATGCATGTGCTAATGGAGAGCTGCTACCTGAGTCCCATGTGCACAGCAAATGCTTTTCAGGTTTAAATGTGGATTTCTCTCCTTCATCAGGTTATTGGGCTGCTTGATGTCTTTACCTCCACTACCTCCTACCAGGGGTTCCAGGACTTGTAAGTTTGGAGTTTTTTGCTCTATCTAGACTCAACTATTGCCCAAGACAGAAGCAGAAGGATAACAGATTGGGTTGAGGTGCAAGGGGGCCAGGCTAGAAGCCAGACATCCCCAAATAACAGAAAATCAAAATCATGCATCAGTTCCCATGTTTAACGCATCCAGAGCATGCAAACAGATCCCATGCTGTAATCACAGCTGGGAGACCACAGAATGTACAGATCAACCTATGTAACGAGGATGTGTTACATTCCATGGCTATCACATGTAGTGTGATCCATGCTGTGTGACTGCTGAGGTAAGAGGCTGCACTCAGAATGGGAGAAGTATTGTTTGTTCATGAGGGAGGCCCCAAGGCAATTAAAGTGAGAATTTTAAAGGTCTGGTTTTCTTTTCAGCTTGATTTTTGCTGGTTTTTTTTTCCCCTCAGTGTTTATGGTCAGGTTGGACAAGTCATCTTCCCTTCCCTATTGCTGGGGATGAGCAGCATATGCTTCAATTTGGGGGTTTGGCTGATGGCTGGGTATTTACCAATCTGCAGGAAAAGTATTTGAAGGTTCTCAGAGCTGTTCCTGCAGGAAGACCATCAACTAATTAGCAGTGTCAGGAGACAGATACTGAAGAAAGCTAGATGTAGGCTTTTGAGGCACGGCAGGAGAACATTACAAAGACAAATTTGGGAGCCAGTGCAGTTTTGCTGTGTGAGATGTTTCAGCTTTTGGGTGGTGAAAGGCTGTCTGGAACTGAACATCACTTGAAGTTTAAAGTTCCACAGCCAAAAACCAAAACCCAAGTGAGAACAAGGGTAGCCTGGTCCCCTGCATTTTTCTTCTAAACTCAGGGCCTTGTCTTACTGCCTTTTAGCTACCTGGTGATGCCATACATGCGGACAGATTTACAAAAGATCATGGGACATGAATTCAGTGACGAAAAGATCCAGTACCTGGTCTACCAAATGCTGAAAGGACTGAAGGTAGGTGGGTCTGGAGGAGTTTAGTGACTCCCTTGTGTCTCCTCTATATGTCACCTCTGGGTTGACCCTAACTAAACTCCCTTCCAACACTGTGTAGGAAGATGTGGTGGGGGTTTATGGCATCCCCTAAGAACAGATACTGGCTGTTGAACAGTTCTTGTTCCAGCACACTTCAATAAAATGACTGCTTGTTTACATCAGCTGCGTATCAAAGCAATCAGGAGCCACAGACCCTGTAACAGTTTTTCCATGGCAGCAGTTGCATTGCTCTTTGACTTGCCAAAACCCTTAGCAAAGCTCTACACAAACAGTAAGAAACTGGCAGTAACAGAAGCTTCTGCTGAATTCATAGCAGAGGCTCTCAGGGGAGAAGACAAAGGGAATGGTTTTCTATTCAACAGAATAAGGAAGGAATATGCTTCTGTAACTGACTTTGAGAGAGCAGTAAGCCATTGTGTCATTCCTTGTGCTCTATGCATCTTCTTTAGACTGGCAATAGCATTGCAAATACTGTCAACAATTTAGGACAGAGATTCCTTTTTAAAATGCTGCCCTGCAGTAGCACGCTGCAGAGTTGTGTTCTCAGCAAGTTCTTGTATGTAGCTCTCATTTCTCTGTTGGAGAACAGATAGTCTGGTCTGCTGGTGATCACATTGTGCCTCCCCTTTTTATTGCAGTATATTCATTCAGCTGGCATCATACACAGGGTAAGTTCATGTTTGCTCTTACTCTGATTTTTGTCTGTTTGAGAAATGCAGCATAGTAATAAAGTTAATACATTCTTAAACATTGTTTTACTAATAGCATTGTCTGCTCTGGGGTTTCTTTTCTGTCCTACACCCTGTATATATTTGGATTTGCCCATTTGTGCAGCATTTTGAGGAAATGCTGTGTTTTCTGATGAGCTGAGAAGCATTTGATGATGCTTCTTGAATTAAAACTGTTTCAGAAAAAATAAAATGGTAATCTGAAGCTGTACAGTTTAGCAGGCATGGTGTCTTTGTTGAATTGATACAGGACTTGGGATGTCAGGGGACCCCATCAAAGGCAAGCAGAGGTTCAGCTGAGCCTTGTGTTGATGTGTTGCAACTTGAAACATCCATATTTTTCTGCTCCTGTCTGTTGTAGGACCTGAAGCCAAGTAACCTGGCTGTGAATGAAGATTGTCAGCTAAAGGTAGGTGGAAAAGCATCACTTTGTAGTATGTAGCATATCAAATCATGGACAAACTGCTCTGCCAGCGGGAACTTGGTACTGTCATGTTTCCTCTTGCCTTCTCAATTCAAGGCATTTTGTTACTTGGTGACAGCAGCAGTAGGAAATACTCATCTGCTGATGTAACTTGCTGAATCAACAGGCAAGACTTCAAATGAACATCCTGTCACTGTAATTACTGCAGCATGGCAGTTTGTAATGACTTCCTAGATAAATTCAATACTGCTGTGCAATACTTGCATTAGGTGAACAATCCCTGAAGGGAAACTGGATTCAACCTCAGTTGCCCTTTGGTTCTCATTGACATCGTGGTTGTGATTCCAGACAAAGTTATTTTCAGTATTGCTCTGAAGGGTTTGCTTGCAGCTTGCTGGTGTGGTGCTCTAGCATGTGTTTTCTGTAATGTATATTACAGGGAGTGGCTTCGTTGCCCATAAAGGTTGGGTCAAGCTTGTTCATCTTCAGTATTGAGGGAGAGGCCATCCTCTGTCACCAGCAAGGTGTTCTTATAGGAAAGGGTGAGTCGTGGTGGCCTGGGAGCATGCCTTCACCACCAGGTCATAGACCAACTCAAATAAAGCACGGACTTGAAGCTTAAGCTTCAAGAAGCAAAGTGACTTTCCAGGTAGCACAAAGCCCTGATCCTTTCAGCAGGGTCTTCTCACAACAACTGGTTTTGCAGCTGGCTTGCAATTTACAGTGGAATTAAGACAAACCTGTCAATTCTTTGAACTGTCCCGTGGTTGCCTGTGGTGTAGTTGGAGCTTTATTATCTGATTGGGTCTGCTTAATTTTCTCTTAGAAGTGGAGTCTCACTTGCCCATAGGATTTCTTTTTTCTTTCCTGCTCTTCCTTCTTCTTCCTTTGCCACTGCAGATCTTGGATTTTGGCTTGGCCAGGCATGCTGATGCTGAAATGACTGGCTACGTGGTTACACGGTGGTACAGAGCCCCAGAAGTCATCCTGAACTGGATGCATTACAACCAGACAGGTAAACAGCCTTGCCTCTGCAGTGTGACTATTTGGTCATGAGCCCAGGGATCCTGGTGGGTTAAACCTCACGTAATTGTCCAGTTGTTTTTCTTCTTTATCATCAGTGTTCCCTGGAGCAGAGCAGGCCCCAAAGGTGGTGCAGAACTCCCAAAGCTAGTGCTTGTAGGAAATAATGCAAGCAGAGATTTTGGCAGCATAGAAAGAATAGAGGAGGGTGGGAGTGAAATTTAAATCAGTCTTTGCTGCAAGCAACAGCAAAAGCAACAACCCCAGCAATCATTGCTGCCTTTTTACTGTCCTTTCTTTTCTTATTTTTTTTCTTTTTTCCCCCTTCCTTTCTCTCTCTGAACAGTGGATATCTGGTCTATCGGCTGTATCATGGCAGAAATGCTGACCGGGAAAACGCTGTTTAAAGGAAAAGACTGTATCCTTTCAAGCTGAACCTTTTCCCTGTGGGGAGTAATAACTCTTGGTGTGTGCAAAAGGGCTTTTTTATGAATGAGGCCACCGAGGAAAATAGGTGTCAGTCTGATTTATCAGGAGGTAATTGCAGGGACCAGTCTTTTTGGTGAGGAAAGCAGAAGGTAAGAGGGGACCTTAGAAATATATCTCTGTGCTGGCCATGTGAGCTCTACCAGTTCAATCTTGCATGGCCATAGCTCCATCCCCAAACCTTTGCATATCCCCCCAAACCCATTGACATGTGTCCTGGCATAGTTGTGCCAGAAAAATTACTTGTGGATGAAAATGGAGTGCCAGGAAAAAAAGCCTTGGTGCTCTTTTTGCCAGTCTAATGAACTTGCGTGACTCTTGGGTTTGTATCATAGCCTAACAATAGCTCCCACAGACTGAGCTGCTAGGGGATGTCCAGGGCTTGCCCTCAACAGGTGATCTTTAACACAGCTTGCCAGACCTGGATCAACTGATTCAGATCCTGAAAGTAACAGGGCATCCAGGAGAAGACTTCTTGGAGAAGCTGGAGGACAAAGCGGTAAGAAAGTTCACTGTGGATCTGGGTCCTGCTGGCAGAGGTATGGTGGGAGAAAGGTTAATGTGGCTGTGTTTGAGATGGGAGAGGTGCTGCCTGCACAGCAGCAGTGAGGAAGTACAGCAACAGCCTTTTCCCCTTGGCAAGGAAGACATTTCTCTTTGTTAGTGGCACATCTGATGGACTTGGTGTTGTGTCAGGAACGGGTGTGGATTGCAGAAACTTCCGTGTGAAGTGCCCGATGCCCCAGAAAACCACCAACCTCCTCTATTCTCTAGCTTGGCTCTTAAAACACATGTATTTCCGTATCTCAATTGATAAAAATACTTCCTTGTAAACTGCTCACTGAAATGTGACATCGGGGGTGATTTCTTGTTCTCTCCATTTGCCTTTGCTCATCAGAACCATAAGATCTGAAAGCTGTATTTCACACTCCCTCACACTTGTCCACGTGCAGTAATTGTGCTTTCCTTGTTCTTTCAGGCTAAGAGTTATATCAAGTCCCTTCCTAAAATCCCCAAGAAGGATTTGTCTGTGCTTTTCCCTAAAGCAAATCCTCAGGGTAAGTAATCTCCAGCATTTCTTGTGAGTTGTCACAGTTGGAAAAGAGGCAACCTGACCATGACAGCTCCAACTCTATTTCTCCTTTTTCTCATAATTTCTTTCTTCTTTCTCCCTTGCAGGTTGTGCCCCTGCCTGTCCCAGGGCAAATATGCATAAATTAAAAGCAAAATTATTCTTTATTGGCGTTATAATGGTGAAGTTTCGCTATTCTTGGTCATTTACTACTTTTTTTTCCCCTTTAAATTTTAAAATTACACAGCCTGTAACATACAATATTTATGGAAGAGATAAACTTCTGACTTTTGTATCAACAAACTAGAAGACAGCAGATGCTGAATATAATGGGATGTCTTGGTTCTGGGTTGCAAAATAAGGATTAGGACAGTTGCATGTATCAGTTCCAACTGGTACAAAAGCTGGAATGAATTGTGGCTGACGTTAGTTTCCCAAAGTTGTGCTTGTTGCAGCCAAGCAGGTGATGATAGGATCAGTAGTATTTATAAACAAACCAGCTCTTCTTTGTTCATTATTGTTTCCCAGACTAGCATCTAAGGCATCTTGGGTTTTGATAAGGTGCTGCGAGACCCCCTCAGTCCACTTCAGTGTGTTTTTTTTTTTTTTTCTTAGTACAGTGTAAATTCTGTTTGTTGAATACCTGGAGCTAGTGATCCCTAACAGACAGATGATGTTAATTTCTTATTTTTGGGGTAAAAACTGATTTCTTACAAAGGATTCTCTTCACAAATAGCTTAGAGGTGAGAGCAAGCAAAGCTGTTCTGAAAACTGAAAGGAAGATAGCATTAAAATGTTAAAACTAAGTGGGAATGGGGCTGACAGACTAGTCACTGAGTTTCCTACCCTCCTGTTTACCAGGAATGTATAGATTTCTATACAGATTACTCATGTTAAGACTACTTTGAGATTCAGAGCTCTGAGTGAAAGCAAATTATTAAAACTAGAAAATAACTGAAGGTTACTGGCTTGCTCTTCATCTTTCTGCAGTCTCATCTGCGCAGCAAAGCTTATTCAAGACAAATTTGTTATTTCTGTGCAATTTAAGTTCTGAGGCTGATATTGGGCAGACTCTGCATCTCTGCTGACTGCAGCTCCTCACTGCCTTGACCAGGTTGAGGGATCTCTCTCATTCTCAGGTCTGGAGGTGCAGCACTGGACATACTAGCCTCATCAACTTCCATGGTTCATGCACACGATTCCCATTCTCCATAGCACCTTATTTAGCCCTGTTCCCATCTTCTCCTGCAGCCGTGGACCTTCTTGACAAAATGTTGCAGCTTGATGTGGAAAAGCGTTTTACAGCCACAGAGGCACTGGCCCACCCCTATTTTGACCAGTTCCGAGATGTGGAGGAGGAGACAGAAGCACAACAGTCCTACGACGATTCTCTGGAACGTGAAAAACTTTCAATAGATGAGTGGAAAAGTAAGAAGTTTATTTTCTTTGAAGTTTCTGTCTATCACGGAACTTTCCTACCCCTCTCTTCCCTGTGCATGTGCTGAGTAAGGCTGTGATTGCCTGCTGATGCCTCAATGGTAATGCACATGTTTCTTGCCTTGCTCTTGCTTTTATGCATTCAGCAAAGATCATTCCAGCTCTTCAGGCAGACTTTTTTTTTTTTTGCCTCTCTTTGTCTCTTTCAGCTTGTACCTGCTACTGAATACCTCATTTCTGCACCTATAACATTCAAACTTTGATTTGTGTCCTTTAAAATCACACGTTCATGGTTGTTTTGTTCTGTTTTTCAAGAGTTTATTTACAAGGAGATCTTGTCCTTCAGTCCCATTGCACGGAAGGATTCCAAGAAGCAAAGTGGGATGTCACTATAGCGACTGGTGCAGCGGTGGCTGGGATTCACTTCTCAATGACAGATGGGATTTATTCCACATTGCCTTGCTGGTGGCCTTTGTTTGGCCTGTGGGACTTCTCTGTATGCCAACACAAGGATGACACCATGCTATGGGTATTGGACTTTGTTCTACTAAAAGGGAAGCACTGCAGAGAGTTTTAACACAAAAGATAAATATATTTCTTGTTGAAACTTTAAGAGGGAGAATTTTACCTGGTATTTCTCTCTTTTATTTTTTTACCCCTGTATTTGTCCACTTGAGAGAAAAGGGGTTTCATTCTTTCTCATTCAAGCACAGGGTTTAGTACACCAGTTATGGATAAAGTAAAGAAACAGGTGAAACTGACAGAGAAGTGAGTCTCAAGCAAAATGATCAGAAATAGTATAACTGCTTTTTTCTTTTTATCATAACAAAACCTTATCCAATTGAACTCTGACTGTCCTCCCTCCCTGAGCAGTTACACATCATCCAGCATATCAAACTCATGCTATACACATAACTCTGCTTGCGATCTTCCCTTCTGGAGAGCCACTGCCTTTTTTAATTTTTTCCCCTCCCCCTGCTTATTTCATTCCCTGGGTGTTGATTGGTGCTGTTTCCTCACTGCTAGTTGCAAGCATAGACTGGGAATTCAAGGCCGCTGCCCATATTGATAGACTGGGTATCCCAGGGAGTTGCACAATTTAGTTTGAATATGAGTCTGCAGGACATTTTCCAGCCTGTTCTGAAACTGGTGTATCTGCAGGTCCATGGCTTGTTGACACAGTCACTAGATAGTTCAGTGCAAGGCAGGTACATCTGCTGGTTGTGATAACACCTTTGGACTGCAACACCTTCTTCCCTATGATCAGTCAGGTTCAACCAGTCATTCCAAAGTCCATCCCAAAGGACATGTGCCTAGAGATAAGTGTCTGTTCTGTATCAGAGCTCAGGGCACATAGTCCCCAGGGCTAGAGAAAAGTATTGGTTGAGAAAGTATGTGAACTCAGTAATATATGCAGTGTTTCCCAAAACTCCCCCTCTTTTGTAGCCTCTGAGTTACTTTGGTTTGGTTTAGCCACATTGCTTTCAGTACTCTCTGGTTTTCTTAGTAATGTTTAGTTTTGCTGTACAGACCTCAAGGAAGGGAAAACTGCAATATTACCATAATTTTCTGATCTCTCTTCACTGGGAACTGGAGACAGTGCTGTCGTGTTTCTTGGCTGTCTCTCTGTTACAGCTCATGCCATGCAGCACTCAAGATAACCTTCCAGTGCCTGCAGCTTTTTGATATGACAGTGTTGATGTTATCCTGGTGTAGCTGCACAGATGGTCCATGCTGATGAGAGGTGGTTTCTCTCACCCCATATCTCTCTGGATCGTGTACAAGCCCTTTGCCACTCTTCTCTCTTAAGGAGGGACTTCTTGCTAAGTGTGAGATAACATGCATTTTCCTTGAATGGCAAAAGGGAGAAGTTCTAGCTGCATCTGTCAAACAGCAGCTGGAATATTGTCCTTTTGAACCTGGCATCTGACTTGGCTGCCATGTACCCTGCATAATCTTGAACAACAGCTGGAGAGAAGCTCTCTGCAGCTGCCATTAACATCTCAGAGAGCTGTATATATTTAAAGCTACCTATGCCATGGTAAAATGAGGCTTGGTAGTTTCAGAGGAGGGTCATTGCCCAGGTGAGTGTTTGTGAACGCACAGGGACATGTTTCAGGACTGTGGATGAGGCAGGCTGGCCTCCTGACTATATGCAACCCTGAACATGGAGAGGCAGGGAAGTCTTAAAAGCTCATTCTTGTAGAGAAATTTGAGTAAATCTGTGGAGATCTTCAGAGTACAAAGCTTTCTTTCAGAAAGTCATCTGTTAAGGCACAGAACCCATTCAGACAGAACTCATAAACCACTGTAAATGGGAATTTAGGGTGTGATTTCTTTATCATCTTGCCCTTCTTCAAAAGAAGATAGGTAGACCTAAAGAGTTTTCTGTCTCTCTGTAATGATGGCTGAGGGAGAAAACATCTTCATGATGAAGGAATGTAGTCAGCAGTCTCCTGGTAGTTGAAGAGGTACTTGCATAGTTTTAAAGAATAACCTAAGATACCCTTTGGGAATTGTCTGTCTGACCAGAGGATAAACATGGAGATGCACTTGGGACTTCTGATACAAATGGATGTGAGAAGAAGAATTTTGAACACAATCAAGGAGGGTACATAGATGATGTTGTGAGAGCAAACATTAAGTCTCACTTGTTTCAGGGATAGCACATACAGTCTCTTTAGTATCAGTCTTTCTGCCAAGTATACATCTAGAAAATAATTTGTGTTTCAGGGATTTGGTTTCTGGGTTTCTTTTTCTTTTTAAAGCTTACACTGAATGCTCTGAAATTGCAACAGCAATCTCAACAGCTGGTGCAATACCTACTATCCCAACAAATGCAAGGAGCTGGTGCTCTGCAAGCTCAGGAACCCTGGAAATGTACGTGTATTTGGTTTTTATGGTATGTACCAGCCAGGAACTCAAAATAGAGAGCAGCAAATGTAGCAGGTTGGCAGCAGAGACAATGTCTGTGAAGCCAAACCATCCCAGTATTGTGTGGCATCTGAGGACATGTTTCAATGAAGAGGATTGAGCTACTAGAAGGGGGTGGGGGAAAATCATATTGACATTTCATGAAAGGAGTTTGAAAAACACCTGCTTGACAGAGACAGTGACTCAGGCCAAGGCTGAAATACTTCAAAATCAGCACAAGAAATGAGAAGGTGTGTGTGACCGTGACAGACACCGTTAGTCAAAGAAGAATTATCTTATGCAGAAGCACAGGTGGTGCCTGTTGATGACCCACACTGACACATATTGGACAGACATTCCTTTCATTATGTTTTTCTTGCCCTTACATAGTTTGCATACTTACAAATACAAAAATGATAAAGATCACTCAGCCATTAAGTGATCCAAAAATTAGGCCAGCAAATATGTTTGATGTTTATATTAAGGATGTACGATAAAAATTGATGTGCATGCATGGATAGAATTTTTGTGCCTGTCTAATATTCAAAGCAGGTGTTTGGTTGTGTTTTTTGTTGGGTTTTTTNAGGTTTGTGAAGTTGGAACTTTATGGGACCTCTCTATTAGGTACTTGCATAAATAAGTGGGAAAGAAAACGCAGATTGAAGCAATGATTATTTTATTTTCTTAAGAGACACAATGAAATTACCAGGATTTTTTAAGAGAGATAATAGTTGCTGTGTTTTGGTCACCACCTAGAAACCCTTCAGTGCACAGTTTTGAAAATTTCTACAGCCTCTTAAAAAACTCTACGTATTTTATCCTGTAGGAAAAAGAAAAATATATTTTCATATCTAACATGTTCACATTACAGGTAGCAGACTAACTAAGTAATTTTATGTTTTAATTTATGTGATAATGCAAAAGAAGAAAAACAATTATAAACACATCTGAGAACTCTAGTGAGATACTGTACAAAGGATGGTAATAGCTTTTTATATTCCCATGTCTCACTGTTGCCTAAGCAACCAGGGAAAGCATTCTTAATCCTCTGCATTTTCCTGTATCATGGGTCAGCAGAGTGCTGGCTGGAAACGTGATTATGGCTATTTTTCTTTTTGCAACTAAGAACAAGACATGAAGGGCTGAATGAAGATCAAAGCAGCCAGTACTAATTTGTTTTTCCTCTAAATGGATGAACACTTGCTGCAATCATTGCACTTAGCATAGACTCATTCAGGACAGAAAAGACCACTAAGATCATTGAGTCCAACTGTACACTGTGAAAACACTGGAGTTTGCAGGTGAATGTGGTTTATAGGATGTTTCGCCTGATTTCTCTCTACAAGGCCATTTTCTGAGCAGGAGTTCATACAGCTTTTAATGTGCTCTTCAGCTGGTGCCACTTCACAGCTGATTCAGTCAGCTCTTTGGCTGACTGATAACTCCTTTTTTGTTGGACTGCACTCCATTAAATAGCACTGAAGGGTTAGTATATTATATCTTCAAAGCGCATTGATTTTCTGTTAAATGAAAGTGAGTTAACTTCTTTGAGCTAAGCTTGACTGAAAAAATAAAAATTCTCCCACCATAAACCATAATTTCAGATCTGTCTTCAGACGTTAACCGAAAAAAATGTCTTAAAACTACAAAATGTTGAGATTAATAAAAAAAAGAACACCACTTAGGAAATGGTGCTGCGTGCTTGTGTCACCTCTCTGATGTTAGTGAGGCTGAGAGGACTATAGATACTTCAACAAGGGTCTTAGGAAGTGCAGTTGAGCACTTGCAAATCCCACTGGAATAAATGGCAGTTTCAATTCTAAATGATAATTCTCTTCCTTTTTACAGATGCTTTATATACTTGAATAGAGAAAATTATAGTGTGAATGAAGGTGCCTAACTCTGTTTGAGGTGTCTTGGCTGATGCTTTCATTTGAAGCAACTTCACTGGTTTTGCACTTGTACCCTTTAAAAACTGGTAGCGCAAAGAAATTGAATTAAGTTGCCTCTGGGAGTTGAGAGGAGTTCAGAATGTTTGTTTTGTTTTGTTTTTTTCCCCAAATAAGACATTAGTTCCATTGCTTTGATATAAAACTGAAGATGGATAACTTGTTTTGATGTTATAACATATAGCCCTGAGTCATCAGAGATGTCTGGACATCTCTGTGCATGAGTCATCCCCCTGAACTTTATAGGGAACCTAATGTGATTATAAGCTAATTCCAGTGCAACTGGAGTTAAAATGAAAGTTTGCAGAAGTCTGTCATTTAAAAAACATACAGGAAGTGCCAGAAAAAAATTCTCACATAAAGAAGGAAAGATCATAGAATCTTACAATGGCTTGGGCTGGAAGGGACCTTAAAGAACATCTAGTTCCAACCCCCCTGCTATGGACAGGGACACCTTCCACCTTACTCTGAGCTCAAACCAACCTGGTTTTGAACACTTCCAGGTATGGGGTAGCCACAGTTTCTCTGGGCAACCTGTGCCTCATCACCTTCACAGGGAATATTTTTTTTTACTAATACCTAATCTAAATCTGCTCTCTTTTAGTTTGAAGCCACTCCCCCTTGTCCTGTCCCTATGTACCCTTGTAAAAAGTCTCTCTCCATCTTTCTTTTTGGCTCCCTTCAGGTACTAGAAGGCCACAATTACGTCACCCTGAAGATTTTCTTTTCCAAGCTGAACATACCCAATTCTCTCAGCCTTTGAAGTTGCTCACCAGTTACTGAAATGATTTTATTGTTTAACTAGGAAGCAAAGGCATCTACAGATTGCAGTTTAGGGGGTTTTTTTATCCTTCATGGCTAGGTCTGTATGGTTCCATAGCTGTTCTTTAGGGATTAAGTACATCAGTGAAAGTATTGGGACTTTATTTTTGAAATATTTGGTATGTTATTTTTCATGCAGGACAAGAATAATTATAATTTATTTTCAAGTTCTGATATATGAATAGTAAATTCATACAAAAGCATAGACTGCATCTACATAATATATACTTAAAAGGTGACATGTAAGAGTGTTCAACAGAATGAAGTGTATTTTCCCATGCTTTTAAAGCTTCAACAAGCTCTGGTCTAACTTGAGTACTTTGCAAAACAGACTTGTCATAGACTGGCTGCTCTCAAGATTCCATGCTTAACATACATTCAGAGAAAAAAGATCTGTAGTTGGACTGTAAATGAGGGAGAACAGCGCTCATTTTTTCCTTCTAAAACAGTTAATTCTGTAAATTCAGATGTAGTATTACACAATACTCTGCACAGAGTGGGAGGTGGAGCATACATGTGCCCAAGTATGTGGTACACTCTATAAAAAGTAAATGTAGGAGCCTCTGCAGTACCTGTCTCTCCGTTGCAAATATAACTTCTTCCTTGTTCATTCCTCAGTCCTACCCTCTGTCCTTCTGCCCGGTCACACCTCCACCTGTCAGGAGGCCATCTGGACCTTGAGTACCAGTCTAGAAAATAAATACAGGCTCTTGCTATTTACATCGTTTGATGTTGCTTGTTTAGGCGAACAGTGGCAGAGGCAAAGCTACAGGTTCTCTGCCACCTGGCAATGCCCCAGGACGTTTTGTGTGACCCCACGCCTCCTGCAAAAACTGGGTGCAAGATGAAGACACCCCAATGAGCCTGGCACGAAAATTCCATCTCCAGCGGCCTGAGGGCTCCCGGCCGCAAGGCACGGCCTAGGATGGGTCGGAGCCACGGCTGTACCCGAGCCCCCACACAGACTCCCTGCGCGGGGCTGGATGGGGAGCGGGGCAGAGCTCTCCGCCCGCCCGGAGCCAGGGCCAGTGCCAGCGCCAGGAGGTCGCGGCTCCCGGTTCTCTGCCCCGTCAGGTGCGGAGGCGGAGATGGGCGCCTAAGCCATGAGGCCGAGCAGGGACCCCCTCAGTCCCATCACCCCAAGCCCCTCGGGGCCTCCCGCTCGGCGCGGTCCGAGTGTGGGAAGCGGCCAGAAAGGGGCGGGCGGTGCCTACCCGCAGGGGGAGCGGGGTGCGGAGCCCCCTCCCCGCCCGACCGCTGCCCTTCCCCACGGCTCGGCCGGCCCGCGCCGCCGCCGCCTCCATTTTGAGCGTGTGTCCCCTTCTCTCT
>VXBX01006134.1:108835-150672 GCA_013400415.1 Scytalopus superciliaris
GGCGGCGGTAGCCGGAGCGGACGGAGCCGACATCTTGTGCCCTCCCCTCCCGCCGCCGGCTGGGTGAGCCCGTCCGCCCCAGGGGGGAGGGGAGGAGGAGGCGGAGAAGATTAAAAAAAAAAAAAAAAAAAAGAAAAGAAAAAAGAAAAAAACCCCAAAACCCCCATACAAACAACAACAACAAAAAAATCCCCCTGAAAGGAGGCGGCGGCAACGGTGGAGAAGCCGCGGCGGCGGCGCGCTGAGCCGGACAGGTAAAGCGCTGCGTGGGAGGCCCGAGTCCCTTCCTTCAGGGGGTCTCTCCTCCCTCGCACCCCCGCGCCAGGGTCGCGGGAAGGTGACCGGGCGGGCGGGAAAGAGCTGGGGGAGCACGGTGCGCCGCAGCCCGCGGGCCCTTTCTGCGGGCCCGCTTTGTCCCCGCGCGGAGGGAGCGGCCCGCGGACCCTCGCCGAGGAGGGGGCGGCGGCGGCCAGAGCCGGGGAGGGGGAACGGGCAGCGCTCTATAAGCTGAACCCCCCCCTTGCCGCCATCTTAGCCCCCTCTTCTTCGCGGCGCCGCCGGGGTACCGCCCACCTTCTCTTACGCTATTGGCCCAGGCGGGGCCGAGCGCCCCCTCCGTTAGGCCCGCCAAGCCTTGCGCTGCTACTGGTGCTGGAGCTGGGATGGACGGCGGCCACAGCCAATCGCCTTCTAGCGCTGCCGCGCGCCCTTCCGCGCCCCTCCGGCCCGCTCCGCCCNGGTGGGCATCGGCACGCACCCCCCGCGCCTTCCCCTTTCCCGAGCGCAGCTTCGTTTGTGTCCGAGTCCCTGCTGTGCTTTGGCCCAGATCGCTGTCGGCTCCTGGAGTTGCTTGCGGGGATCCCGTGTCCCTGGCTCGCTGCACGGGGGAGCTCCTGAGGAGCTCCCGCCGGCACCTGGCCCGTCACAGTTCCCTCAGCTCCCGCTGAGGCCAGACACAACTCATGGCACACACAATCTGTTGCTGAGCCCAGACTGTACTGTAAAGTTCATCCACAACCTATCTCACAACTCTCCCCACGCCAGAAGGTCATCTCTTGCAGCCTGGTGCCTCTACTGTCAGCTTCACTTGGTTACAGAAATAATCAGAGGGTCGATAAAGATAATCTGTGTGTGTCAGGACAGGCAGCTCTCCATGACATCTGTTGAGGACTAACACACTTTCTTGCAGGTATCAGTGTGGGTGTCAAGTGCGTGATGGTGATACGAACCTGTGGCAGGCACGGGCACAGCAGCAATGTGGAGGGAGTTGAAGTGGCAATTTTGTTGGCAAAAGGTGGAAAGGGGGCTGTAACTGTTCCAGGTTGTTTCTTTCCTCTGGAATCCATTGCTTTTATTTTACAGATGTGTTTCTTAAATAGGTCCATGGGTGTCTATTCTCCATTCCACAGGAGTGGGTCTTAAATCCCAGCAAACAGCCACAAGTGGCTGCACAGAGCTGGGTGGCTGGTGGTACAGGACAGCAATGCTGGGGAATGTCTCCAGACCTTTGACTTGATGTCCCAAAGAGAGGCAGCTAGGACAAGTGCAGCTGGGTGGCTGCAGTCTGTAGATTAAGTGACTGTTCAAAGTTTTAAGGCAAACGTCACAAACTTTGTGGTACCTGTATTTGCAGGTAGAAATTGTCACCTCCTATTTTACACCTGAAATAAAATTATGTATACGGGCTCCGTCATTATGGATGTGTGTACTGAGGCTGGCACCTGCAGCTTATTTCTGGGATGCAAGGAAGAGCTTGGAAACCCTTTCTGGAGCCTGTTTGTTTCTTAAGACACATACTGTATCATGGCTTAATCTCATGGTTCACAGGACCAGTGCCTGAAAAACGTGTTGCTCCTGGAATTTGTTGCTCCTTTTTGGAATAAACTTGGACTTCTGGTAGGTCCTAGTCCTGTGAGGTGCTTGCTCTAACTTACATGATTGAGAATTTCTGGAGCTATGTCCTTCACAGAGCACAAATAATGCATTGACTATGTACAAATTGTGAGTCTGTAGTGTGTTTTCTTGTCTGTGGGTCCCACAGAAAGGGACTGAATGTATGGATTGCTTTAAATAAGGGTGAGGTGCAGGTTCAGGCCTCTGCATAGCTACAGATAAGCTCTGGGCGGGCCTGTCTTCTCAAGGGGAATTTATATTTGCTTTTCTCTTTTTCGTTTCTGACTTCTTTCAGATTCGGTTAATTTCTTTCCGTAACTCATGTTCCCATCCTTGACCCTCCCTTCTTGCTTGTGTTACTCACTTGGCTTGCTCTCTGCTTTCCCACTTTGCTAGCTCCCTTCTTCACCCTCAGATCACCAAGCTCCTGCTGCCACATCTGCATCCGCCACCAGATCATCTCACCATCCTCAGGCTTCTCTTCTGCTCCCCTTTGACAGGCACCTCCTTAAATGTCAGGGACCAGCTAATTATCTGGTTTGCTGATTAGCAGTTTGTGAGGGCAGAGATGGCTTGGGCTTTTTGTTAAAGCTCTGAGCAAATACCATTGCATGGTTCCTGTTGTGGTCTGGAAGCTGTCTTGCTGCTTTCCTGCTTGTACTCCTGTGGACTGTCCATGCAGAACCGGCTCAGGTGCAGAACTGACTCAGGTGCATGAATGTGAATTATGACTCCAGAGGGACTAACACTGAGACAGAGCTAGTAAGTCTGTTTGGATCCATGCTGCTTGTTCCCATGCTCATTCCCCTTCGCTTCCTCATGCATCCCACTGAAGAGCAGAAGGGACACACATCTGGTATCTGATACATTGCTCAGTTCATCCTCTAGTTCTGTTTGTGACCCATTTTGCGTGTTGGGGAGTACACACTGGAGAGTGGTGGAAGGAACAACTATGTCTGTGAGAGAAGGAAACGCAAAGCTGGAGGATGATTTTTCATGATAGGATTTTTTGCATCTGCAGTCAGAATGGAAGAATTGGTGGTGGCAACCCTTAGGTGTGAAACTTGGAGGAGCTTCCTCGTGGACTGAAGAACTGCTAGTTTTCTCACCTGGTGTTCACTGATGAAAAAAAAAAAAAAGGGAACTGCTTTCGTAAGACCTGAACAGTGCATTCCTATTGAACTAGGAAACATCTAGCACGGAACAGAGAACTCATTGACTTGTGTGAGCTTAATATGTGAATGGTGCAAGCAAATGTGAAAAGTATTACTTGAATTTCAGAGAATTTGAATGGTTTATTGATCTGAACGCACAGCAGGCTGTATAGTGTGCTGTAAAAATATTCTGAGCTCTTCTTATTGGTGGTGTGGTGGTATGTACCTTTCCTGAGTTGAAAATAGAGAAAGTTCAAGGGCCTGTGCATTGCTCTTATACACAGTGCGAGAAATGGTTGATATATCAATTACCTGCTTGTATCTAAGCAGGTGTAAAGACTCAGCAAGCCTTAAATTGCTGGAGTCTGTCATAGGAATTTGCTCTATTGCAGTACTAAGTGAGTTTTTCACAGTACTAAGAGAGTTTTTCACTGTTTCTTGCTTGACTCCTTGTCTTACACTGTTCTCTGTCCTGTTTTGTTACAGGGTCTCTGGACCACAGTGATGAGGAAGCCTCGGAGGAGATCCCGACAGAACTTGGAGAGGAGGCGTTCTCCCTCGCCCTACAGCCTCAAGTGCTCCCCGACTCGGGAGACGCTGACGTACGCGCAGGCCCAGCGGATCGTGGAGGTGGACATTGACGGGCGGCTTCATCGCATCAGCATCTACGATCCCTTAAAACTCATCACAGAGGATGAGTTGACTGCTCAGGACATCACGGAGTGCAACAGCAACAAGGAAAACAGTGAGCAGCCCCTTTTCTCTTCCAAATCTAAGAAAACACCTTCCAAAGGCAAGAAGAAGGAGTCCTGCTCCAAACATGCACCAGGGACATCTTTACACTTACCCCAGCCCAACTTCCGTGTGGTGGACTCTTTCAGCCAGCCAGATGCCCCTCCTCTCCCTGCTGCCTACTATCGGTACATGGAAAAGCCTCCTGAAGACCTTGATGTAGAAGTGGAGTATGACATGGATGAGGAGGATCTGGCATGGCTGGAAATGGTCAACGAGAAGAGAAGGGCTGATGGCTATGGAACAATTTCTGCTGACACTTTTGAGCTGCTGGTGGATCGATTGGAAAAGGAGTCATACCTTGAGAGCCGGAACAACGGGGCTCAGCAGTCCTTCATTGATGAGGATGCCTTCTGCTGTGTCTGCATGGATGATGAGTGTCACAACAGTAATGTCATCCTGTTCTGTGATATCTGCAATCTGGCTGTGCACCAGGAGTGCTATGGAGTGCCCTATATCCCTGAGGGGCAGTGGCTTTGCCGCTGCTGTTTACAGTCCCCTTCCCGACCTGTGGATTGTGTCCTTTGCCCGAACAAAGGTGGAGCCTTCAAGCAGACTAGTGATGGCCGCTGGGCTCACGTGGTTTGTGCCATTTGGATCCCGGAGGTCTGCTTTGCAAACACCGTTTTCCTGGAGCCCATTGAAGGGCTCAGTAACATCCCTCCAGCTCGGTGGAAGCTCACATGCTGTATCTGCAAGCAGAAGGGCATGGGAGCTGCTATCCAATGCCACAAGGTGAACTGTTACACTGCTTTCCACGTCACCTGTGCCCAGAGGGCCGGTCTCTTCATGAAGATTGAACCCATGAGGGAGACCAGCATCAATGGCACGACATTCACTGTGCGCAAGACTGCCTATTGTGAGAGTCATTCCCCACCTGGAATGGTGAAAAAAGGGTCTCCGGGTGTTAGTGGTGATGGGCAGGAGGATACTGTGAAGGAGAAGGGAGAGAAGGAAGCCAATTCTGGCCCTCCCAAAGGGTCTGTGAAAAAGAACCAAGTGAAATTGAAACAAAAGATCAAAAAGGAGCCTGGTGATGTGACCGAAGGGCATTCATCTGTACCCATGGTGACTGTCACACAAATTCCTTCTTACAGGTGAGTGTTGCAGGTTTAGGGAAGGAGTTGGACAGCTGGAGCTGAACAGAATCTGTTTTAAGGACTCAGTCCCTCTCATTGTTGACCTTGGAAACACTGAGTCAAAACCTAGCAATAACTATTGCTGTGTTCAGAGTGCTCTGCAGCATAATTCCTAACTGGCTTTCTTCTATGTGAGTGTCACTGGTGCACTGTGGTTTTCTTGCTTTGCCAAGCAAATGTAGGCGTGTGTGCCTTTCACAGTGAGGAGATCCCAAATAATACCAGTTCATGTTTGCTTCAGAGTGTGCTTGACACAACACTGTGAAACTTCATCAGGCAGCCTAAGGTCTGTGGAGTCACAATTGCTTTGCACTTGGCTCCATGACACCTCTTTGCTTCCTTCAGGCTGAACAAAATTTGCAGTGGCGTCTCCCTCCAGAGGAAGAACCAGTTCATGCAGAGGCTCCACAACTACTGGCTGCTGAAGCGGCAGGCGAGGAATGGGGTGCCCCTGATCCGGCGCCTGCACTCACACCTCCAATCCCAACGGAACACAGAGCAGGTACTGGTCCCTTGCCAAACGCCCATGGGAGGATGGAGAACTCGCATTCAAGGGGGGTCGTGCTTGACACGTGGCTGGAAAGGGCACTGAGGGTGAAAGGATCAGAGGCCCGATTCAAGTCTCTCCTGGTTTCCTCTTGGTATGCTCATGCCTGAAGAACTGAGTTAGTATATTAGTGGGATATCCATCATGTCACTGAAATTTGTGTTGATGAGACAGCAGGTAGGAGTTTTTCCCCTGAGTCAGGAGACTCAGGAATGTGCAAGGGTTTGATGGGCCCTTGGTGGACTGATCTCTTAGATGAATTATAAGACCATGTTCCTCACAAGTGATTAAAGAAAACGTATGTTAGCTCCAGAGTTCTGGCCAAGTTTCAGTTTGGGTCATTCTTCCTGCAGCTTCAATTTCTGTCTGTCCTGTGCACATTCATATGCTTCTTCCTCTGGGCTAGTGTCTAGAGTCACTTGATCTCAATGCTATTAAGCAGCGCTGCATTTGGCATGAGAAGTAGTTGCTGAAGCAGTCAGACTCTACCCTCTAACATAACCTGTCACTAGGTATTGTGCATAACGTGCATGTATATTTTTACTATAGTTGGAGGAATTTATAGACTTTTGGTTTGCAAGAAGACTGCTCTGGGTAATAAATAAAAAAATTATTTCCCACTTATAAGTGTGGAACTTGGGAAAATGCAGCATTTCCTTGGTGTATTACATTGGCAATTTACCATAAGTAAGTTCTTAGAAACAAATACCCTATTAATATAAACCATGAAGATCTTGTGAAGCAATTGTCCTTTTGGCAATCGTGAAAGTGTATGCACTATAGGTATATCATGCAAACCGTT
Source organism: Scytalopus superciliaris (assembly GCA_013400415.1). NCBI lineage: Eukaryota > Metazoa > Chordata > Aves > Passeriformes > Rhinocryptidae > Scytalopus > Scytalopus superciliaris. The sequence goes on from VXBX01006134.1 coordinate 115,163, forward strand.
AAGAAAGCTACAGACTTAGGAGAGGAGGGCTGATTGTGTTGTGAAGATACTGAACTGTGTCGTAAAAGGTGTGAGCTCATCTCCCAGTGTTGGCTGTTCCTTTGTATTTTGGCAAATGTCTTTCAGTGGCTCTATTTCTTACTGGTTACAAAAAGGATAATAATATCTCTTTTCTCCCCTGCTTTTGGTTTCTTTGCCTTTATATTGTAAATGCTTTGGGCTGCTGCCCCAATGCACAGCAGCCAACAGAAAAATTTCCAGCCTCTGTAATAAACTTGGATTTAAAAGCAGGGAGGGTGTAAATCAACATGCATTGAAGTATGTTCCCAGACTGTAGCTACAGTATAACTTAGGGTAACTTCACAGACAATGTGAAAGGAGAAAGGCTGGTATTGTGTTCGTTACAGCTAAATGCTGTAGAAAGGAGGGAACATAGTCTGAACCAGTGATGAGTGAATAGGAGAAAGAGGAGAGTAATTCACTGAGGATGCCTAGAAAAAGAAGGAAACACAAGAAAGCCAGTTGTGTTTTTTATCTCACCTCACTGCTATGTCTTACAGAAGGAGCAGGATGAGAAGACCAGTGCAGTGAAGGAAGAGCTGAAGTACTGGCAAAAACTGCGGCATGACTTGGAGCGGGCTCGACTGCTCATTGAGCTGATCCGTAAGAGGGAAAAACTCAAAAGGGAGCAGGTAGGTTGTTTTGTCTGTTGAGTTGCTGCACTTAACTTCAGTCTTGTGCAAGCACTTTGTGCTGCAGGAGGCAGAGGAGGAAAATGAGTTTTTCTTGAGCTTTTTCCTCTTTTCATAGAGTCTTGACTGTTGGATGTGCAGAACTGTCTTTCCCTGTGTCATTCGTAGGTTTGCACTGTGCAGCCTCTGCCCTCAGAACCAGAGCTGGACTGCAAAGTGCTGGGAAAATGTATTTGCATAACTAATAGTGGATTTTATTCCTGACCTACAGCATCCCTTCTATTTCTGGGCAAGTTTTTTGCAGAGTAGAAGTTAGAGCTCCTTTCAGTATTTTTTCAGAAGTTTGGTAACACTCTAGAGAGAGGTCTAAATCACAATTCATCTCTTTGCCTCTAAGGCTCAAAATTCCTGTCATTTGTCCTCTATGTACATTTTTTACAAGAAAAAGTTTTATGATAGAGACCACTTACTAAATTTTCCAATTTCCTCTCTGAGCTGTGTGCAGATCTCCAAAATTGCACCAGTGAACCCATGCTTGCCAGCCTTGCTTGTTGAGTGTCTTTGCTTGCCTTACCTAATTGATTTCTGCACCTACAACTGTACTCTCTGGCAGGAGTATCTTCAGAACAGTTTCATGAAAGGCTCACTTTGCATACAGACATACACATGTCCTCAGACCTTGCCTGGGTGCTTTCATGCTGTCTGCAGGGAACCAGGCAGAGGGCAAGCAGCAGCCTCAGTGATCACAGCTCCTCTGTGATACATTTTTTGTGACCAGAAACTACCCACAGCTTTTCTGGGATCCTTTTGATGCCAGCACTGGTTCATTTGCTGCATTGGCCTTGGTTTACCTCAGTAGCTCAGCCCTTCATGTTGTGTGGATATGTTTTAGGTAGGAGAATTAAAAAAAAATAAATCATTCTTGGGCTTTGTTCACTTTTGGTACCTTGATATATCCCTGTCACAGTTGTCTAAATCCTTAAAAGCTTATGGAAACTATGGTGTGCTTTCTAAAATTATAAAATATCACAGAGAAGTGTGTCTGGTTGGAGCTCTATCCCAGCCCAGCTTTTCGGTGAGTGGAGAAGGATGCTCCAGAATTATGCATCTTTGTTTGACTTCTTTCCTGTTTTGGGGGAAAAGCATGGTCTTTATAACTTGTCTTCACTCATTCTCTCACCAATGCTGTCTTGTTGTTTAGCACATCAAATACAGTTTGCTTCGTGTAAACAGACTTGCTTATATTTGCTCTTGAAGTGGTTGATTTAATGACATAAGATTATAAGATCAAAGAAATGAAAATGTTAAAGAACAAATAAATACTTTTATCATGTTCCAGTCTTCTTTGAGTAGATTTTCAGTGCTACCACTTGTTTGCTTGAACTCAAACATTTTTATAGACTTCATAAGGGATATAAGAATCTATATTAGGAATTTGCAGACATCTGACCACTGTTGTTTGGCTTCTGCCTTGAAGTCTGAGAACTTACATCTTAAACTTTGTTTATGCTCTGTAGTCTAATTATGGATGTTGTTCATGTAAATGCCTGCATACTTTTAACTTTTGTATAATGTTGCTAATTAACATAAAAATACTATCTTGAGGTAGGGAGTTCTACAGGGTAATTTACCAGGTATGAAAAGCCTCTCCCTGTATTCATTTTCAGTTGTAGTATCTTCTAATTTTCTGGAGTTTCCTCTTGTTTTGACTTGTTGAGATTGAATAAACAGGAGTTCCCCATATATAAAAGGATTAGACTCTGCAAAGTACTGTCTGCTAATGTGCATACTGAACATGGGGAGCACGACATGTTTGCCAGAAGTTCCACAGCAATGAGTCTACAATGCTAGTGGTATGCTGACCTGAGGTTTCCACCACTGAGTAGAGCTGGGGTGATGATTCAGAAGAAACTGGAGGGGGACACCACTCACATATCCTGTCTTCCCTAACTGTGCTCATTGCTGTTTTCCTGTTCCCAGGTCAAGGTTCAACAGGCTGCTATGGAGCTACAGCTCACCCCTTTCAATGTCCTTCTGCGCACAACGCTGGATCTGCTGCAGGAGAAGGATGCTGCCCAGATCTTCACAGAGCCTGTTAACCTGAATGAGGCAAGTTTCTTTCCTAGAGGTGTCTAATGGATTGTAGATGAGGTATTGCTGGGCAGAGGGTCATGTGCTGTCATACCCCTAGAAGCACAAACCACCTTGTCCCAGGCTGCTGCTGGACTAAAGAAGGTGGTGGATTCAAAAAGGACTCATGATGTGGGTATCCTTCTGGGCCAAAAAAGGGCAATTTTCTGGAAGCTTTAGCACATCTTGGGCAAGTAATGTTTTGCAGAGCCAAGATGTGTCTGCCTTGACTGGATGACACATAAATGAACGTCTGGCCTGGCCCTTTCCAGAGGAAAAGACATTAATGAGTGCTTGTGATGGATGCGCTCTAGTTGGCCTAGTAAATGGTTTTTGTAATTGTACAGGTTTTATATGTTTAGGTTCCAGATTACCTGGAATTCATTTCCAACCCAATGGATTTTTCCACCATGAGGCGGAAGCTGGAGTCCCACCTGTACCGAACACTGGATGACTTTGAGGAAGACTTTAACCTTATAGTTACCAACTGCATGAGGTATAATGCTAAAGACACGATTTTCCACCGAGCAGCTGTCCGGCTCAGAGACTTCGGAGGAGCGATACTGCGTCATGCACGGCGGCAGGCTGAAAGCATTGGCTTTGACATTGGTGTGGGGATTCACCTGCCTGAGTCGCCAAAAACCGAGGACTTTTACCGCTTTTCTTGGGAGGATGGTGAGTAATTATTAAGTTTTTTTCTTAGGCAGATAATAATTTTACTTCTGACCACGTCTTTCAGCCTGCATGGAAATCATAGCCATCATTCTGCATACAAGAATTCTCCTATCCATCTGTTTACCTAGGTATATATCTAATTCCTTTAGAGCCTCAGAGAGCAGGGTTTCAGGTGAGCCGGGTACTCTGAGCTAGGTGCAGCTTAGCTCCAGCTCTCGTAGTGCATGTCTGTCACAGGAGAGCTGTGTAAACTGCCCATGCTCTTTGATTTGTGCCACAACTGTGGTACAAACTTGCTATTTTAAAGAGCAGTGCAAAGGTGGATCTAGAAGTTTTTGCTCTGAGTAAAGCTCATACATCTCATTGTAAATTGGCAAGGTGTAGAGCAACTGGGTTAGATGGAGCACTGAGGGCTGGGAGGGAGTTATGGGGGTGGTCAAGGTACCCACACAGTCCTTCTACCTGAAACTTTCCATTCCCAACATGATCCCATCCATTCCCACAGCTCTCTTGAGATGCAGATCCAAAGCACTGATTGAATGACTTGGCTAAACTTAGTACAGAATACTTAGGCCAATACCAAGCATGCAGAGCTTGCAGCCTGCCATCTGGTTCCTAAATGCTAAAGCCCTCTTGGGTACAGATGCAGAGTCATTATGAAATTTGTATTTGGTGTATGATAGCAAGTCTTTTGGCTGTCTGTCCTGCTCCTGTGGATGCCAGCCCTTCAGCAGAGTCAGAAGAGTGGCAAACATGTTATGTTTTGGCCAGTTTTGCTTGTGGTCTGATTTTGTCATTTAATTAAACGAAGTAGGTTTCTGACAAGAACCTAGACTGTGAGCTGTTCTGTGTGGGGTGCAGACACTTGTCCTTTCACTGTAACCCCTGGACAGTAATGGGAGCTGAAGAGCAGTGCCTGTTAAATCTGCTGGTTTTTACCCAAAGGAAGGAAGTCAGAGCTCCAAGGTTGATGATTACTAAATCCCCAGCCTAAAGTGATTGATTCAAGAATAGCATCAAAGGGAGTGATGCACAGCAGTGGTCCCAGATGATTCTTCAAGGAGCCTTACTCCTTCCCTTCGCTATTACAATCTCTTTTGATGCAGTGGATAACATCCTTCTCCCAGAGAACCGGGCTCACCTCTCCTTGGAGGCCCAGCTGAAGGAGCTGCTGGAAAAGCTAGACATGGTCAGCACCATGCGGTCCAGTGGTGCACGTACACGACGCATCCGTCTCCTGAGACGGGAGATCAACTCCATTCGGCAGAAACTGGCCCAGCAACAGAACAAGACCATGGCTAACGAGGAGACTGTGCTGAGGGACCAGGGGCTGGAGAAAACATCAAGGGAAGGGGATGAAGAAGGGGAGAAAGGTGAGAGGTGCAGCAGGATTTCAATTCTAGCTCTGAAGTGCACGTCAGCAGTCAAGACCTGCTGTTTCTCCTGTCTCTGGCCCTGGTGAAAGATGGGAATGGCTGTTGGTAGTTTTGGCAGTAACTCTTTGTAAAATGTTCAGGCAGATTCTTTATTCCTTTAGCAGATGATGCCAAGCCCCCGCACCCTCCAACCCTGGAGCCCACAGGACCTGCACCCTCCTTCTCGGAGCTGGACTCTCTGCAGGACCCTCCAACACTTAAACCCATCAGTGAAAGTAAGTCCTTGAATCAGCTGCAGAAGAGGGTGGTGTCGGACAGGGAGCTCTTTGACAAGAAGGCTCTGCAGCGGGAGAGCCAAGCCTTCCACCGCCTGCTCACCAACAACGGCCTGAACAGACTGGCCTTGCCACCTGCAGACACCCCTGCCAGCCCCTCCTTCAGCAGCGTGGGCCGACGAACATCTGTCCTTTTTAAAAAAGCTAAGAATGGGGTGAAGCTGCAGAGAGGTCTGGACTGCTCTCTGGAGAACAGAGAGGACCACAGGCAGAGCGGGCAGCTTTCACCCTCCTGCCCTGATGGAGAGCGACAAGCTCGGAAGCGGCCACAGAGCAGAACCTGCAATGAGAGCAGTGGAGAAAAGTCACCCAGGCAGGCAGGACAGAGAGGTAAGGAAAGACTGGACGTGGCACTTAGTGCCACAGTCTAGTTGACATGGTGGTGTTAGGTTGTAGGTTGAACTCGATGATCTCGGAGGTGTTCTCCAACCTATGTGATACTGTGATTCTGTAACTCTTCGGGATTTCTTTTCCTCCTGAACCCTTGAAAACTGTGACATGAGGCTGAGGAAGTAGAAGTCCTAGGGCTGAGTAAAAACAACTGCACCCAGACTACACACCTGGAATTGACTTTATGCCTAGGGGAAAACATAGTCTTCATGACCAGATGTGCCTCTTGAAAGCTGCATCTCTTCCACATGGTTCTAAAATAGGGCAGAGAAGACACATCCATGAGTTGTACTCCTTTTCTCCCCTGACTTTATGTATTGGTTTTGGTATCTTAGTTCAACTCTAGTCACCTCCATTTTAGATATTTGAAGGTATCAGGATGAAGTCCAGAGGAGTCACAAGTGACTCTTCTCTTTGCCCAGTCTACAGGGCTGCTGTAAGAGATAGCTTTCCGTTTTCTATAGGGCAAGCCAACGTGCCCAGCTGCTTGCAAAAGCTGTTGAGCAGCCTGTCTGGAGACTCTGGTCTGAGGTATTGACATTTCTACCCTTATAGAAGGGTTTGTGTTGGCTTGATCACTCTTAGAAGTGATTTTCCTGCTGCAGAAATGATGCATTTGGTTGGAAGTGTGCATAGTGTGGAATAACACAGCACCCATGTAAGATGAGATGTTACATTGCTTTTAAATCAGCTGTGCCCTCAGTTCTGGAGTTCAAGTAAAATTAGTGGGAATACCAAGAAGATTCCTTTTCATCTGTTGGTAATTAAAGCAGAAAGTTGTCATCTACATTTGATACAGGTCAAAATGAGAGGCTGACATTAAAAAAGAGAAATAAAGGCAGGGTGCTAGAAAATCACTGATAACTAGGCAGTGAGGTTTCTCCTCTGCTGAAGCAGCACTACTGGCTTTTTTCCGAGTTGCAGCACTGCTTTTGTGATTCAGCTCCAGCTCCTTCCATGATTTCAAACACAATTGATTTCTCCTCATAGGAGGGAGTGTCTGGTGTAATGAATGTGTTACTGCAGAAGCAAGTCAGTGTGATCGGGATTTTCATAACAAGCTGTTTCCTAAAAGTGTACGCCTTGTGGCAATTCCATATTTACAGCTAGAGAAAGTAATAGTGGCCTTGCCAAGAATTTGCCCTTTTTATGGCTGTTGTATTTTTTGTGAGCCCATGGAAACTTGGGGGTAGTGGGTCCCTGAATGGGGAAAGGCTTCTTGTGCCTTCTGTGGGCTTGGGCATGCTCTCAGTGGTCATTCCCTGTCATTCCCATTTGTCTCCCGGGCAGGAGTGACTAATGGGTTTTCAAAGCATGCGGAAAGTGGCTCTGACTCCGAGTGCAGCTCTGCCCTGAGCAGTGGACTGGTGTTTGAATCCTGCAGGTAAGTGCTTCATGCAAAACTGTTTCCTGGAACACACCTGTCCAGATTAATCTCTCTGCCTTTGTTCTTTGACTTCTTCATTTCAAACCCAGTCCAAACTGTTACTTACTTGTGTGTCTACTCTAAAAGGCAAAAAGCTTCTGTGTTTCTAATCTGTCCTTTTAAGCTATAGGTCCCAAAAGCAGTGCTTGATTTTTCAAGCAAGTGCGTATCTGCTGCAGTTATCTCTCTCAATGCATATACATCCTGTCTGCTGATGAATGCCTTGCAGTCCTTGAGAGCCAAAACTGGAAAAATCTTGAACTCAAATTTTCAGTTCAGCACTGCAGGTAAAGCTGAACTTCTGCCACCTACTGAATGGCTTTCTTCCTCTCAGAATAACAGTAGAACTGGGCACTTCAAGCATGTCTGAACAGACTTAGAGCAAACACCTGACATCTTTTGGTCAATTGCAGTATGCATATATAGGTACCATGTCAAGTTTCTGGTCTTATTTACCTGTCCTACTCCTAATACTGATTCAAGTTATTTCACAGCCCTTCCACTGCACAGTAAAACCTCCGTTATGCTAGAACCACGTTTGTGTGTGTTCTGAGTGCCAGGCTGAGTACGTTTGACCTTGACGGGACAGACAGAAACAAGATGTTTTAGTTGACATTTATAATGATGTTTGCAGTGCCTTGAACATGTCATTGCCTTCTGCTTTTCTTTGATGACCTGAGGGTGCTGACCGATCACTAGAGAAATACCTTCAGACATTTTATACTTCCTTCCAGTGCACTCAGCTAGTTGTATAAGATTTCAAACTTGCAGTGTCAGTTTGGCACTTAAAATCAGGTGCCCGTGCACACCCATTCTGAGGGCTGAAGCAACAGTTCAAAATTATTAGCTGTGTAACAAACTCTTCTGCAGCAGGGTTGAATCCCAGGAGCATTTTTCAAATGAAAACTCTGCTCTGCTGTGCAGAGTGATCCTAAATGTTAGCTGCTCAAAGAGGTGTATAATTTTGCACTTGTAGCTAAGGTTTGATTAGTGTCTTCATTGTAAATCTGTTTGCAAAGTCTTTCATGCCTGTGACAAGGGGCAAGGCCCTGGGTTTGGAGGAACAATTTTGATGCAAGGGCTATTCTTTGTTGCAGAGTGATCCTGCCTCCACAGTCAGGTGCTGGGCAGCCTAAGGGCAGCATGTGACACCCCAGCAAATTATCTCTCTTTGCACATGCTGAGCCTCTTTGTAGACATAGGACCTTCAGATCTTCTCTGAGATGAGACACACACCCACCACTTCATCTTTCCCCTGTTTTCTGGGCTGTGTCCAGATCTTCAGTTCAGTCATTTCCTGTTCTGTAAGCTGGATACTACCATGAACTCTGTGCAGATATTAAAAGAAGTTATAAGTCAGAAGCTGCACTGAAAGGAACCAGAAGGAGACACGTGGATTTGCACATAGTTGTCATTTAAATGAGGGTCCTTCGGTCAGGCAGAAATTTTTGATGGGGTGGGGATGCTGTCAGAATAGGACCAGCAGCCAGGAACTGCTTTTCAAGCCATGTCTTGGCCTTACGACCCCAGCATATTTGCCTCCATTTCCCCATCTATAAGTGTTGGACACAGATGTGAATTCATAGGGGAGTGTGTGTACTTATTAGTTGATGTTTGTATGGTACTGTGAAGATAAGAACTGTGATGTAAGTACTTATTGCAATAAGAAATTCAGTAGTAAAAATTACATTAGAGCTATGTGACACCCCCAAACCAAGGAATTAAACCCAAGCTGATGGCTCATGGATAACTTATACGATTATTCTATTTAGGAATAGTTTTGTTTACTGCTTTTTCTCCAGTCTTTCTTTTTGAGCACCAAATTCACTCAGAATGGTTTGTGTATTAGAAAACTGTAACAGAAAAAAATAATTACAATATATGGAAAAATACTATTTCCTGAGGTGGAGATAGTCCAGTTTCTGAAATGTCTGTAATAATGAGATGAAAGGGCATTCAGGACATGGGCTGACAGTCCAGTTGCACATTGTATTGGAGGGCTGCTGTGTCATCTCTTAAGTCTGTACACAACTGGTATAGCTCATGCAAGCTCCAAAAGCATCACTGCATTAGCTCTCAAGTGTGAAGTCTTTACTGAGTTTCTTTCTCACATTTACAGCTTGGTTTCTATTAGGCCCTTTTGTAGCTCATAGGAAAGCTGGGATGATGTCCATTGTACTTTCACTAGAAGAGACCACATTTTGCTCAATTATTCAGTTTTCTTTTCATGTCAACGGGGCACCAGTGCAGTAATTTTTCAGTATTTTAGATAGAGCTGGGGTATCCATGTACTTGTCTTTGCTTTCAAAGATAATCTGTTTTCTCCTGATGCCCTACTTTTCCGTATCTTTCTAACAGTGGTTTGATGCCTCCTAAGCGCAGTCGAGGAAAGCCAGCTCTTTCTCGCATGCCCTTCTTGGAAGGCGTGAATGGAGACCCTGATTTCAGTGGCTCAGGTGAGAATTGCTGCACAGCACACACTGCTCTGGTCCCATCATACCACAGGGCTGGCATCCATCTGAACCAGGGGAACACATCCCAAAGCACACCAGGAACCAGTCCTGCACAAACTATCCAGGTTGTATGATTAGTCTGCTGACCTGCCTGGGCATTATTTATTACCTTCTTTGTTACAAATTCAGGTTCTTGCATAAAAGATTTTTCCTGCTTTCACTTTTGCCTATTGCCTATGCCTTGTATGGATATTTTCTGTTGGGCTGGTGTGTGTAATGTGCCTGCCCCTGTCTTCTCCCGTTTTGAGACTAGCTCTCTTTAATGATGCTGCAATACAAACAGTAAACCATAACTGTAAGAGGGGGTCTCTCTGGAGATGACTTAATAGCTGTTCCCTCTTGTATTGCTTGCAAGGTCTTTGTAACAAACTGTGCTATACATTTGTAAGATTGTCACACTTCTCTAATACTACCGAAGGCACTACACCATTTTTCCAGTGCCCACATGAACAGATTCTTGTCTTTCTTATGGTGTATCAAAGATACAGTTTATTGCAGTTCTATGCAGAAATCAGAATTCAGCTTTGATGCACTGGAATGTCTGTGCCCTTCTGTGCAGCTCCTGAGTGCAGGCTCTTGTCATGGCTTTCTGAGAACCATAATTATCCTGGACCTTGTGTGTTCAGCAGTCTTCTTTGGAGATCAGCTTACGGAGTGGGGGTGGTACTGTGAGAATAAGACTCAGTGGGACAATCCTGTGTTTTAGAATATAATTTTGTTAATGGAAGAATATGTCTGGAATGCAGTAGTGGAGAAGCACATCAGATCTGTCTTGACAGAGGGCTCAGTTCGGTTGTAATCAGCATTTTCTAGATTAAATTTTCAATGCCAGCGTTTGACCATTTTCCCCAGAGCAAGCGCTACTTGCTATAAAATTTCCATTAATGAAGATTACTCCTTTTCCAAGACCATGAGCTGGTAGATTTCATGTCTATGACCAAATCCATGTCTTGTGTAGCCATTTGATTTCTGTGACTCAATTTGATTAATATTTCCATATTGAAGAGTTCATGTGAAGCTACATGCATGCATAGACTTGGACCCATGATTTAAGAGGCTTTATCTTAATGCTGAAGATGACCATACTGACAGAGCATAAAGAAGTCTGGACATTCACTGTGGCCAGGCTGGAGCTCCATGCATACTAAATTTTATCATAAACTTACTGCAGATGAGATGTGTGTCATACCACATCTCGTTTGGCCACCCAATGCATATAGGTACAAACAATAAGTGGCTTTCCATTTCATTCTGTCATATGTTTTAAGTACGACAATAATTCATCTGTTTTAGCTGATTGCTACTGAGACAATGTGGGTCATCATGCCTGGGTTAGATGACAGTGTGGTTTCTTGTGTTATCATAACCCTTTTGCTAGTAATAGCCCTCCTAAGCCTTGTGTCCTTCTTTACCTTAGGTAGGACTCTCTTGATGTCCTTTGAGAGTCAGGCTGAGCTGGAACCCTTGGAGCTTGTGTGGGCCAAGTGCCGTGGCTACCCTTCCTACCCTGCCTTGGTAAGTTCCCTGCTGTTCTCTTGCAACCTGTACTTGCAGTGCAGGTAGCCCAGAACACAGTGCTGGTGTGCAGTGTGACCAAACAAAAGGAAAACTTTCTGAAATATTGTAATATGAGCTTTTTTTTTTCTTTCCCCTTTGCACATTTAATTTTCCTGTGCTCATTGTTTCAGAGCATTCCAGAGGATTTATAAAACATTGGTCTCTCATTATCAGGGATAGGAGCTCCCCTTCCCTTCCTTCCCCTTCCCTTGCCTGAAAGTAATCAGTACTTTTGGGATGAGAAGACCTAAATTTTATAAATGCAGGCACCAGGTTCCACTGGTGTCTTAAGTGCCTGCACATTTTCCTGTATACTGAGTACAACTCCATATGTACATGCCCAACTGGCCCTGTCATGTATATATCCTCCTGTAGTAACTACATGTTTAATTTAAAAATGAGAATACATTCATGAGTTTGCACCTAGTCTGTTGAACAAAACTTCCGTAACATTTACCTGTCTTTGGGTGTTTTTCCATAAACATGAAATCCATAAACCTGTCTTCAGTGAGCACCATACTTGGTTTCCAAGCAAAACATGGCATGCAGGTGTTGCTAGGAAGTGCCAGTACCACTGCAGGCATTTCAGCACTTGTTATCAACAGAGTTTGCTGAAGTAAGTATATGAGTAAGAACATGAGATAGGCTGACCATATATGCCTTGAAATGTGGCTTTTCCTGCCATCTCTACTCCATGTAATTTCCACATGGCTGCAGCCATCCCCTTAAGTACCATTCTGGTTTGGATGGCGAGGACAGACAGCTCTTGTGACTGCTGAGAAATTGTAAGGGCTAGAAGAAAGTGGCCATCACAGAAATTAGAGGGGTCTCTACATCCAAGCAGCAGAGCTATGAGACTGGCCGTAAGCTGACACAGTGTGCAGGCCTGGCTGTGACTGAGCACAGTTCTAATGACATTAAAAAGGGCAGATTTTGCTGAAAGTGTGACCCTCATCCATGCTCTTACTCTAAGTGGGAGCCCAGAGAAGAGAACTGCTATGGATCTGCTAGCCATCTTGGCCAGCCAAAGCATTTTTAATTCTCTGTGTGGCTACATCCAGAGTTAAGCTGTGGTTTAGAATGGATTTAACCACCGAGATGGCCTCCAAAGAAGGCTTTTTTTTTTTTTTAATAGCAGCCTGTTGTGGTGATAAGGTGTCTTAATACTACAAATGGCCAATGTCAAAGTCAATCTACTTTTTCAAGACCTTAGGAGGCAAAGAAGAATAGATGGAGTGTTGCATCCACACTTTCCTGTTTTGTTCTCCTGTGATCACATAGCACAATTTGGACACTATTTTTCCTCTATATTGAGGGGATTGATGCATCTGTTGTTACTTCTCTTCAGAATTGCTATAGTCTGTGTTCCCTTAGCTTCATGAAGCCAGCACTGCTTGTCGACTCTCAGAATATTGGGCCTGATTCTAATCTAATAGCAGTGCAAATCTGACCAATGCCATTCAAGTCAACTGGGTTGTTCCAGAATGGAGTTGTTGTGAAATCATGTTATGCCTGCGGAGTTCAGGAGTAGTGTTACACTTATTGTAATGAGTCTAGAGTGAGGGAGGGAGATCCTTTGCTGTACACAACAATACTGAGTTTGTACTGAATTACCAATTAGTGTAATTACAGCCACACAGAACCACATACTTACATCCTTTCCATTTTTTAAGATTGCCTGGCTTTTGGACTGACTGGCTTCACTTCCACAGAAGAAGCCTTGAGGATGAAAACTTTTCAGGAAGAGCTACTGAAACATAACAAGCAATTTTGCTTATCCGTCTAAAGTAGACTTACTTGTCTAGCTTGGATAGACTGAAAGAATAGGAAAAAAATGCATTCTGTTCATTACTTGGAAGGGTTTTGTGCTTAAATATCCTTTCCCTGTGTCACTAGATAATCGATCCCATGATGCCGCGTGAGGGTTTGCTCCACAATGGAGTCCCCATCCCTGTCCCACCCATGGATGTGTTGAAGTTGGGTGAGCAGAGGCAGACAGAGGCAGGAGAAAAGCTCTTCCTTGTCCTTTTCTTTGACAACAAGAGAACCTGGTGAGTGTGTGCAGACAGGCCTGTGGTGAGTGCTGTTGCAGAGAGGAAAGATTTAACATAATATATGGGAGCATACAGGGACTATGATGATAATACTTGTAAATTGGAGAATTTAAACATGCAGCAGTCAAGAAGAGTCTAAATAAGGAAGATAGTCTGCTTTTCCTGGCCCAAGAGCACAACATCTCGCAGTTCCAATTCCACAGTGGACAGCCCAGCATCCTTCCCACAGGGGTGACATCACAAAAGTATTGAGGCACATTGAGAGTCAATTTGCAGCAAGTTACAGAGAGCATTTCACTTTAAAACACCAGCAGACTAAGCAGCCTGTTCCAATGCTACACAAAAGATTTGCCAAATTTTCAAAATGCTAGGTTTATTTCATATTTAGCCTTGGCTGATTTTTCAGAGGTGCTGAGTACCTGCAGTTTTCAAATCAAGATCTTTGTTTAAGTTTGAAAATGTAGGTGTAAGCAGGTTCAAAGCAGGTGAAATATCTCAAGCACTTTTGTTGTTCTGCTTCAGACAGACTGAATCTGCTGATTTTAGCATTAGCTGCTGACCATGCTCACATGGTAACAATGAACCAGCCAGATATAATAAGCCATAAACCAGTGAAGTGCCTTAAAAATACTAAGAAGACTTTGAAATCTGTGTATGAAACAATGGGAAACTTGTAAAATTGGAGAATTATGCTGGAAGGGAAGAGGTGACAGCTCAGCCACATGCTGAGTCCACTGGATTATTTAACCAGCAACTATTACATGAGAATATGAATCAAGCAACTAAGTTGTCACACAGGAGGCAATATCTGTGCGCACCTGGGATCACAGATCCAGAGACCTTATACTACAGACAGAGCAGATCCTGGACTGTTGGGATGCTGTGGGAACAGAAGATAGATGGGCTTGCCTTTCCTTCTCTGCCTCTATAAAATAACATATCAGGACTTTAAAAAGAATCCTTGTGGTATTTAAAGAGCCCTTTTTAGTCTCCCAGGGAATGTTTTTACTGGCATTCTTGGAAGAACAGTGAAGCATGAGATCAGGGAATGGCCAGAGGTTGGAGGAAGGAGATGAACATTGCCTGAAGGTGGTGTCAGGGCTGGAGGGAAGATGCACCACTGGGAATAGAGCAGAGCCAAACACACAGTGGGGTAAAGCAGCAAGGAAAAGGATTTCCCTTTACATTTTGAGGCTGCAACACTGTTTTATGCAATCTAAAGAGATGGAGACAAAGTGCGACACTGGCAAAGGAAAAGTATGTGCCGTCTGCTTGGGAAGTTGAGAAAGGGATCACGTTTACATCACTTGAGGAGTATGTGCATGTTCTCTAGGGAAAAGAGGTGTCAAGGGACAAACTCCTGAGGCTTTTTATTAGTACATTGCATTGTTTCACTGTTCCTGATTACTAGAACTACTTGGTACAGAGCATGTTCTTCAAGGAGGTACTAATGATTTTTAGCAGAAAATCAGTGGGAGTGCCATGCTTCCTGTTGATGTAGTCATCAGTTTTGAAAAACCTAAATCCAAGCTTGTAATTGAAACTACCTTTCCAATAAAAATAAGCATTTTCTTGCCTTTGCCCTGCTCTTGTTGAATACAAGCTCTGCTGCATGTTTACACTCTTAAGTGGCTGCTTAGAGCCCTGTTCATGTTTATGGGAAGCTAAGGTGCCTCTGGAAAGTCCTAAAAACCCCTCTAAGAGTCAGATCCAATTTCTACTGACTTTAGTGATGCCACAGAAGGGCCACAAAGACTGAAATTGTCCTTCATCCTCATGGTGAAGATAAGCTGCCCTGGGTTGCCCATGTTGGCTGTCTGGGAGGTACATTGAACTGTGCTAGCAGTGGCTGAGGTTGAGCTCCCAGGGGCTGGACTTCATTAAGAGAGATGGGTGGCATGTTTCTTAGTGTACTGGTTAACCTGGACTACTGCCTACACAAAAAAATGCTGCTACAGACAAGGATTTGCAATTTAATCCATTGGAGTTAGGGTGGGCTTGGGACTTGCCAACTGGAAGCTGGGTGATACTCCAATAGTACCCACCTAAACTCTAAATCTTACAGCTTCTTGGAACAAGATAGAGCTTGCTTGGGGATAAAAACTTGCTTTCCACCATGGAAGTCCCTGTATTTGCTGCTCTGTGGAACAGAGGGATTTCCAAGTTTCCCCTGTAGCTCCAAGGAGCATTGAAAACGTTGAGTAAGGACTCCGAGGAGAGAGAAGACTGTGCTCAGAAGGCATTTTGGCTACAGGTGGTTCTTCTATGTCAAATGCAGGCATTTAAACATTTGTAGCATCACTGTGGGGTTTTAATAATAAACAAATATACTACATAAGGGTAACTGCTCCCAGAGAGGAGATAACAGCCAGTGACTAATAGCTGCTGAGGTATGTCGGGAAAGCTTGAGAAGCTGGAGTACTTGGCCACGTCTTGAAAACTTGTAGGAGAATGTCCTTGGCTTGCAGCAGCCATGCAGTGGGAATGAGAGCCAGGTACACTGGAGCAGTCACTGCCCCACAGATTGCTCAGGTATTGCAAGCACGGGAGGTCTCCAGGTGTTTGCTCTTCTTTCTCCATTTCCCCTCTCAATGCCCTTGGTGATGGGTCTTTGCACTGCCCTTTCTACTGCAGGCAGTGGCTTCCACGTGACAAAGTCTATCCCCTTGGTGTTGATGACACAGTGGACAAGTTAAAGATGATGGAAGGACGAAAAACCAGCATCCGCAAGTCTGTCCAGGTGGCATATGACCGAGCCATGATCCACATGAGCCGAGTGCAGGGAGACCATCCCTTCATTACATCCAGTTACCTGTAAAGGATTGGGGTGACCGAACCTCCTTTCTCCCCAGACCTCATGCTCACTGCATGGGCAGAGTGGACCATCTCGTGCGCTGACTAGCAGGGAAACACCATTTCCAGCAGCTTTCAACAGTCCTCAAAGTACCCTGAAATGTGCCAAAACATCCTTGTCCAGCTTCTTTCTGAATGTGTCTTGCTGAAGAACTGGCAAGAGATGAACTGTATAGTCTACAGGGTGGGGAGTGAGGTCGATGGGAAAAGCTGACAGATCACAGAAACCAAGGTGAGTTGATGCAGTGAGAGGAGTGCAGCACTTGGGTGCACCCTCCCTCTCCTCTGCCTCCCCTGTGCTGCCAGGGTTTGTAAGTCATCAGCCAGCCTGGAGTAATTCCTGAGAACCTGGTACCACCATTAAAAATGAGGATCCTTTACAGAAATCCCAACTGGACTTTCTTGTGCCAAATTTACCCAAACCATCCTTGGCCTTTTATTTTTTCATTAAATGACATTGTTCTATCATATGAAAAAACCCACAAAATCATAGCTGGGGGTTCACATTATGATTTTCCTGCCTGTGCACAGTGTTTTCATATTTATATTTCTCTCATTGTATTTAGAAAAGCTTGAGATACTTTGCGGACCTTCACTCTTTGCTGCACACAGTTACATGCACAGATGCAGAGAGCTTTAAAGATGAAAAGCAAATTACCTGATCTGTATATATATATATGTATGTCCTAGAAATTTATTTTGTATCTATGACTCTACTTTTTCAGTTACATTTCATATAATGACTTAGTACAGTACAGAGTCTAAGCAAGGATAACTTTTTTTAAGAAGTTAAAGTAATTTTGGAGGTGTCTAATGAGTTGAAGCAGCTCTGCAGGCACTGAGGTTGATCAGGGTTGGAGGGAGATACATCTTTTGTGTTGGTTTATGCACATTTGGTGTAAGGCTCCTCTTCCTTTTGTCCCTCTTTTCTCTGTTTTCCTCTGATGCAGTTCGGGTTGAAACTGAGCACTAATGAGAGCACATGACCAGTTTGCCATTTCCCCTTCTCCCACACAAACATATCCTTTCCCTGGTGCGTGAATCTCCAGCATTGTCATCCATCAAAAGCCAAGTAAACCCAGCTCTGTAGACAATCCCCGTTGTTTTGTGTTTGCATGGCAAAAATGGGGACAAACAGATGTTTGGAAACGTGATGACAAGATCTTTTCTATTAGCCAAGGACTTTGATTTCTCTGATCTGTTCGGTTGCTTATCTCTTTTTGTTTTCTCATTTTAAAGAACCAAAGGTGCAAAGTAAGATTGTAGATTGAATATCATCATTTCGCTTTTTAACTCAGTATTTTTTTATTTTTTTTAACTTTCATACTGAAGAGAACGTGGAGTCAATAATAATGATAATGAATAGTGGGGAATAATCACTGCCATTTCTATTTGGTCTTTTTTAAAATACCACTTCTTATACACTGAGGATGGAACCACATTTGAAGGAATTTTAAGATTCCTGCAACATATAGAGGTGAGACATAGGAGTTTGTAAATATAATAGTAGTGATGCCTTTGGAGTGTGGCTAGGGAAGGATGTTGTGTATATAGTTGTAAAATGTTCTAAATTATTTAGACCTATTGTCACTATTCTTGAAGTCCTCAGTTGTGTTGCTGGGTCTTTTATATGCACACAGTGTTACTTATTTAAAGGAACATACACTTTTCCAGGTGATAGCTCAGCTGTGGACTTGTGACCTGTGTATATGTTTTAAGGTCTTGGGAGAGGCTTTTTGGTTTCTGGTTGTTTTTTTTTGTTTTTGTTTTTTTTGTTTGTTTGTTTGTTTGTTTGGGGGTTTTTTTGGTTTTGTTAGGTTTTTAAATGACATTTTAGAATTTGAATTTGCTAATGTCCTGCTGTTGCTACAGAACCTAAATGTTACTGTCAGTCTCCTGTAAAGCACAGATTGCTCTATTTATTGTAGAAAGTGAGTTTATTTGCTTTCTAGAATTGTTTATATCAGATGGTATAAGAGAGGTAATAAGAAAATCTATGCTTGTAAAGAAAAGAATCCCTAATTTTACCTACTATAATCTGTCTGAGACTATATTTTCTCTCTGAGAAATAAATGTTCTGATGTATGAAAAAACTGAAACTCTACCCTCAAAAAGAGTTCTTCCTTGATAGTGTTGTCCTGAAATCTAGAACTTACCATGATGGCTTTTAATTATCTCAGTTCTTCCAGATGCAGGTGGAAAGCCTGCACAGAGTAACAGGGAAGTGACACGTGGCAGTGTTTCTTGTCCTGCCTCAACCATCTCCTGGGGATGGGGTTGTTCTCTGTGCAATGGGTGAGTGACATGGCTGGATGCTGCAGGGTGGGATTCTACCTCATGCGCTGCACAGCAGCTTGCTATTGGGGGAGCTGGCTGAGAGCCCTGAAGGGATGGAAATTGGGAATTTGGGGCTTGAATCCCATCTCCTGGTGGTGCTTATGGCCTTTGGTGGGCCCAAGGCACTGTTAGCCTAGGGACAGTGGGGACTTGCCAGCAGTCAGGATGCGGAGGCAGCAGGACAGAGCTTGCAGCTGGGCTGGCCCCTGGCACCTGCCTGGGGAAGACTTTCTCATCTGAGCATGGCTCTTGCCTTGTCTCTCCTCCCTAACCTGCATTTTTCCTTCCTTGCACAGGTTCATGTTCCTGCAGGCAGTGGTGCACTGCACACACTTGCCAGAGCATACAGTTCTGTTGCTGGGTTGGAGCTGTGTTGATGTTTTTGGTGTTTGGTTTGGGTATGGGTTTTTTTTTTTCGTTTCATTTTGGTTTTGGGGGTTTGGTGTTGGTGGAGTTTTTTTTCCTTTTTTTTTTTTTTTTTGAAGTCACATTAAACTAAGAACCACTAGATCTGTTTCTCAGAGAAAACAACCAAAGGCACACACAAACATGAAGTCCAAATGCATGAGAAAAACAACTCCAGGTTAGGAAAGTGATTTCTTGAGATACTGTTTGTGGAGTTTTATTGGCAAAAAGGTTGTGCCTGTCACATGCTGGGCCCCAGCCCCGCTGCCCACTGCTTTTTCCCCACTGGGAACAGAAACGGAATCTGGAGGGACTGGGAGCTTCCGCACCAAGGCAACCCTCATGGCCCAGCAGGAGTGCTGGGAGAAAACCAGAGTGGCTCAGATCTGTCCCATCAAGCCCTCCTGACTCCAGCCCTTGCCACATGGTAGATGGTTCCTGCCTCTGGGAAGAAAATGGCCCATTAAACATTCCCAGCTTGTTTGATTTAAAAGCAGACACACCAAGGCTAGCCAGGATTTTTTGCCAGCCCTGGGAGGGTGTGTCCACGGGGCTGGGCAGCACCAGGGGCAGCCAGTGCTGGATTCGGGATCATCCCTCCCTGTAAAGTCCTGCCAGCCAGCACCAGCAGGGCTCCACCCTGCAGTGCTCAGAGAGGCACTTGCCAGCAGCTGATGAGGCTGGATATACCCGGTTTCTTTGACACAGCTCTCCCCTGCTTCTTGCTGGGAGCTCCCATCTCCTCTAACCACCCAAATCCTCTCTGCAGGGGATGCCTTGAGATATGTATTTCTATGGCACCTCTTTCTGGCAGACCCAGCATTGCAAGCACGTGTTGGGACAGACATTACCTGCAGCTCTGAAACACCCCCCCACCTTCAGAGGGGTCCAAAGCCCTGTGACACTGTAGCCAGGCATCCTCAGGCATGGAAAGGATGGGAAGGGGTGCACATTATAAATATAAAATCTGCTACAAAGAGAAGACATATATTGTACATCTTTGATCCATATACACAAGAACACAATATACACACAACACCCCGGAGGAGTGGGGGCTTTGTAAGGAGGTTTTGGGAGATGTTGCTCCCCTACCAGCCCCGCCCTGTGCCTCCCCCACACGCTGGAGGGGGCTGTACTCACAGAACAGTCAGCAAAAGTTCCATCAAGCTGGCACGCATCATTTGAACTGTGTGTCGTTGGAGTAGTCATCACCCCTGCCGTGCCTGCCCCACTGCCCTGGGGGAGAGGTAGGTGAGGATGGAGAGAAGGAGAGGGCAGGCACGAGGGACTCTCTTGCAAACCCACAAAGTGCTTGGGATCTCTGGACCCTCGGAGCGAAGGTAAGCCCTGAGAGAAACTTCTTGTCCTGCCACCCTCATGGGGAAGGATTTTCCGGCCAGGCAGGTCTCTGATAAGGCATTTTCATCTGGGAGATGGTGCAAACAGTGTCAGAAGAGAGAAAGGAGCAGATGGGGTAGCATGGGTGGTGCAGGTTAACATGAGGCAGCGAAACCAACGTGGTCCCAGCCAGACAAGCCCAGGACAGAAGTGGAGAGAAGAAGGCTTTATCTTCAGCTCTTGTTTATCTGTAAGGCTTCCCACCAGGTGTTCCCCCAGCCCCTTAAAGCCTCCCTTCCTGGCTTGAGCCACTGGCACGATGAGAAATACTGACAGTCGTCAAAATGGCACATCCAGGTGCATGGAGTGGCAGACAGGCACACATTAAGAATTAAGACAAAAGTCAATGTGAGCTTTGTACAGCAAGGAGAAGCTCCCGGCTGGAGTGTCCAAGGACTTGGGATGACAAAAATGCCACAGTGATCAGATCAGGCCAGGATGACAGGGTGGGCATGGGAGAGAGGAGTGAGTCAAGTCTGGGCACCTATCGGCGGTAATGATTGGGGGCATCTGCAAACATGTACTTGAGTCTGTAGGCTTCAGCGAGCAGGAGTCCAATTTCTTCATTACCCCAGTGTATTGTGGGCAGGTTTTGTAACAACATCAGAAGGCCCTGAAAGACAGCAAGATGCTGAGTTTGGAGAAGCTGAAGGCAGAGTACAGATACAGAGCAGGCTTAGGGGTGGCACAACCAGAAGCAGCACCACTCAATGATTTTGCTCCCCACACTCCCAGGTCTGAAAAGCTCAGACAGCACTGAGATGTGATTGAGTCTAAATCTGAATCAGCACCACAGATGTCCCCAAGCCCCTTCAGATAAAGAGTGCTATTACAGGCTTACAGCTGGACACAGGAAGGCAAACAGAGACTTACGGTGATCAGAGCTCAGGCATAGAGAAGAGCTGATACGTGATGTTTGAACCCTCCAAAAGCTCAGTTCTCTGTCCTTACCACTGAGCTCAAAAGTTACTTTTAGGCAAAGCTCCTGAGACCAGGTCATCTTGGAGCCAGCACTGAGATGACAGTTGACTGTGTTCACATAGGGCTCCCAAGCAGAGCAATTCCCTCCCATCTAACCCCAGGGAATTATCCTCAACAACCTCAGCATCTTACTTGGAAGTCTTCCTCATCTAGAATCTCCTTCCGCCACTTGATCAAGAAGGCAGCGCAGACATACAGGTGGAAATGTGAGAATCCTTCTGGCTCCGACTGTGGACAGTAGAACTCTGTGTCAGCTCCTCCAGCTCATCTGGAGGACGATTTCCCGGGACACAGATGTCCCACTGGGCCACCCACCACCCAGCTGGCTACAAATGTCCCAGGGCCACACTGCTTTGTTTCCCTCATCTCCCCAGCTAGTGCCAAAAGACCTCTGTCCCCTCATGTACAGGGAATTGGCCCCACAGTGACATGCCCAGCAGGGAAGTCAGTGGCAGCTTGTGTACCTGGTATGTGTCCCAGAGGCGGATGGTACAGCGAAGAGGCAGCTCCCTCATAAGCAGGTTGTTCATCCAGCGAAAGGCAAACTGCAGGTATTCGACCTCATACTTCCTAAAGTGATTATGTACCTGCTCTGAAACAGCACATTTCACTTACATACCTGGGGACTACCGTGCTCCAGCTCCTGCACACTGCTCCCAGCACGCTGGTTTCCACCTTTCAGGCTGAGACCTTTTTCTCCCCAACACCTCCACTCCTCACCCTGTGCTACCTGGCCAGCAAACCCTGTCACGAGGAAGTTTTTGGCTAACCCCACCCTACCATGCTTCCACAGACATTGTAGGCAAGTGTCTACCTCTGCCCTGAGAGTACTACTTACAAAGGAGGCCTCCTGCTGTTGTGACAAGAGCCAGCATGATCAGATTCCCTAGTCACCTACCATCAATTCGGCTGACCAGCTCCTCCAGGGCTTTCACTTTCTTCTGGATCCCTGGCTGTGCAAAGGTGTAGTTGTCCTGTGGGGAGAGGTCACAAGTCAGAAGCATCAGCTTTAACAACTGCTAGAAATGATCAAAACCAGATCACCAGTTTGACAGAAAGATGAGATTGTCACAAGCCAAGGAGACATGACTCGAACAGCAGGATCACCTGCCTGCTGTGAGGTCCCTAGTCAGGAGAGTGCCATTTGGACAGCCACAGCACCCATCTCCCCAGGATTTTACTAATGAAGTAGCAAAATCTCCCTAATGCTGGAACACACAGAACACTCACCCAGACAGGGAGAGAAGAAACCACACTGCTACCCCAGCAAGGGAAGAGAAATCTTCATGGCCCCAGAGGCTCACCTGTATCCCATCCAGCAGCTTGCTCATGCACCAAAAGCTATCAGCTTCGATGCTCCGTAAAACATCCTGTGCCAGGTTTGTCACATCAAAATTTTCCACATCCTCCTCTGCAAAACAGAGAGGGAAGAGCTTCAGGAAGATGGGACACCAGGCAACTCATGGGACAAAACAAGGGGCTTTATCAAGCCAAAGCATTACAACGCTCCCTGCTTCATGTGAGAGGTGTGCCTGGCACAGATCACAGTACCTATGCACTGACCTACTTCTCCAACTCAGCTGAAGGGCTGAAGAACCCCAAAAGACTTGTCGGCCATGACCTGAACCCAGCCCAGTTCCCCAGGGAACTGTAGGAGGGATCCCACTGTGCTCCCATTTTTGTCATCCCTTATGGAGTGAGGGCTGTGCATGGACAAAGCTCTGGCATACTGGAACCCCTCGGGCCAGAGCGCATCTGCCCTGGGTGACAGCAGGTCTCTGCCAGCTGGTAACAGGGAAAACTTTTCCACAGGGAAAACTGGGAGAGTTGAAACATTCACTGCAGCCGAAAATCAGGGAAGGAAACACTGCCCTTGGCTTGAGGCAGCACAAGGGAGTTCAGTTCCCACTCTCAGTTAGATTCATAGCATTAGATCAGGACTAAGCACAACAGAGGCACCCAAAAAGTGACTGCCAACTTTGAGGACCCATGAGGAAGAACTGCCAAAGCTTCAAAAACCTCTACAGGAGAGCAGGACTCTGAGGCATAGCTGTGAGGACCCGAAAGCATGCAGACATCTTCCTGGACAGCAAAAAGGCCCTGAGTTAAGCCCAGCACAGAGCCTGACAAGTTGGCCACGTGGCAGGCAGATGGCTCAGCTTTCTGGACTTTCTCCTTCTCCTCAAGCCGGGCTGACAGGAGAGCTCAAGCTAAGAGAAGCAGCCTCATGAATAGAAGAGCCTTGCTGTGGGGGAAGCAGGGATTTGTGCAAGCTTGTTTTTCAAATGCAGTGGGAATCTGACAGCACAATGGCAGATCTGTCCCCAAAAGGTTCTCAGAGAGTGCAAAAGGCTGCCCTTGCTTTTAAATGGGCTTATGAACCCCCAGGAAGGGCAAGGGAGAGACGCTTCGAGGATGGAATGACAGTGACACTGGCTGAGTTTGGAGCAGACATTACCTGCTCCAAGCCAGGCTCACCTTAACCTGGTGGCTGTAGAGGGAAACAGGCATGTGGAGGCAGTGGAACACAGATGGTGAGACAGACAGAAGACACAGGTCTGGCCCTCTTGGCTTGGCTGACCCAGCAGCTCCCTCCCTTTCCTCCTTGGGAAGAAAGCACCCATCACGTTTCTGTCATGCTGCTAAATCAGATCAACAAATGCCAGAGATAAACTGGCCCGTTTCCAAACTCAGAGGGTCAGAAATACTAACAAGCATCTTTGATGTTCCTTAGAAAAAAGCAAGAGAGGGAGGAGAAGGGGCTCAGGGCTGGAGCCAGTCCACCCTCTTGACTCAGACACACTGCAGGGCAGCTGTTCCAGACTGGCACTGCTGTGAAAACCAACAGTAACACATCCTGCCTGAAGGAGGAAGGGAAGTATAGAGTCAGTGACTCCAACACTGCTCCCACCTCTGCTTCTCCTTCAGGGCAGAGCTCAGCTCTGAAGCAAAGCTCAGCTCCAGAGCAAACTGGCACCATGAGCTTTAGGGACAAACAAGAGCTTAATCCTACATTAATCTCACAGTCTTGTACTGCAGAAAGAGCAGTAAAGCTGTTTTCCCGCTGCATGTCATCATCATCCAAAATTATCATACTTCTGCTGGCTTCTCTACAGCCACTCTTAAATTGTTCAAGTTGTGAGAAAGGCAGGCAAAAATCTGTTTAATATCCATCTTCTCCCCTAGCTAACTTTCTCCCACAGAGGAAGGCAGACGGGCAGGCAAAGGAGCAGGACAGGGTACATGCGTATGGCCAGGACTGGTAGGAGAGGGAGGCCAGCCATGTGGGAATGACCCCTGTGCAGAAGACTTCCCCATACAGCTCTGGCATGAAGACCATGATGGAGAAGGGGATGTGGTAACCTGCCCAGGTTATGCTGAACACCCTGTTGCTTGCACCAGTATGGAGGAGCAACTCTGCCAGCACCCCCGTGTCAAAGAAAAACAGTGGCAGGAGATCCCCAGCATGAGCCAACACACATTGCAAGATGCTTTGACCAAAATCCCAGGTCTCTGGAGTGTGGCTCAGCACAAATATCTGTTTAGCAATATCACTAAAGAGGCCTCACAGAAAGGAGAATGATAATCAACATATGGCTCTGATAGGGACTGAGAGGAAGCCAGTGGCATGGTGACAGCTGCCTGAAGCAGTGTCACAGGGAGCCCAAGGGCAACAAGGACTTGGGGAAAGCAAAGTTTCTGTGAGCGATGTTTCAAAAGGACTCAGAGAGGACACAGGAGAAGGGACAGACCAGAGAGGCCAGGGCTTCAGCCATTCACATCCCTGCTTTCTGTAGAAAAGCTTTAATGACTCCCCATATTCTGGCAGCTAGGGCTGAGGGCAGTGAGGACAGCTAAACCCAGTCTCAGCTCACAGCTGCACATAGAAATGGGCAGGTCTGCAGCAGTGCAGTGAACCCCAGGCCCAGGGCAAAACTGGAGGCTAGAAAATGCTGATGCCAGAGCCTGGGCTGGCTGATTCACGGTGTAACTACTGACAAAAGGTTCCCCCTTCCCTTCACTCAAGTTTCTGCTTTTGCTTATAGGGAAACAGGGTCTTCATTTTTACTGTGATTAGGATTTAGTAACAAAGCCAGTTAGAAGCAAACAAAATCAATACTTTCCATGGCACTGCTTCCCTCTACAGACCTGGTGTGATGCCAAATAGGTCTCAAAGCTGGGAAAACCACTTATGCAAGGCCTTGAATCGGGGATGGAAGTGGCATCATATATCGAGATCAGCAGAGAGCACTGGGAGACGGTGCAGGGACCAGCACTGACACTACCTGGGGATGCTGAACTCTTTTCTGAGCTCTGTCACTGCCATTTTAAGTACAAACACAAGCCCTGAGAGCTGGGAGGTAGTTTTAACAAGACTGAGAGCTCAGTATCCCTGTGCTTGCTGGGCCCTCTCTGATCACCTGGAAGCAGAGGCCCATGATTTCCTCCAGAAGGTGCCAAGGTGTCATTCCTGCCCCAATTCCTCGGATGCCAGACTATATCCCCATTGCTGAAGCTCTGCCTTCCCAGAAACACTGGCAGCCTGTGCCCATCCAGAGGGCAGCAAGATAGGCTCAGTAGCTCCTGCAGCCTCAACACTTCCCTCAGGCTCTTCCTCACCAGCACCTTCCTGGCAGCACCAGCTGACAACCAGCAGCAGTCAGCAATCTGCAGCAGAAGACATCAATCAGCTGGGAAGAGGAATGACTCTAGCTATGGATTGGTCAGTGGCAGGGGCCCAAAGTGCCCATGCCTGCTGTCAAGTAGCTGAGGCAGTTGTGTTCATGTAGGAGGCAGGTAAAGCATCATAAGAGAAGATGAGCATGTTGAGGGAAAGGGAAAAACACAGCAGTTAAATCTGCCCCACTTGCCAAGGGCTCACAGCAGTCTGTCAGCACCTGAAAGGCAATGCTCCAAATCAGTGACTTAAATCCTGTTGCAAATGGGGTTCTGCAACACTGACTGCTGCCAGTTCCTTCCCATGTACATTCAAGGCAACTTCTGATTTGTCCTTTAACTCTGACTGCTACATAGCCAGACTAGGCAGCAGGTAGCCACCAAGACAGCTTGTGACCTAAGGGCTGGCTTTTGAATCCCAGGCTCTGGGGCCATAAGAGGGATACATGACGTTGCTTGGCCAAATTCAACTCAACCGGTCTCACGCAGAGAATTTTTTTCCCTTCAACACAAGTTTCAGAGATAGCTGGAAACAGGAAGGTCACATCCACAGAGGAAGCTTCAATGAGGAGTGAAAACAGCCTTGAAAGATGGTGAGAAGCATGACCCCAGCAAAGAGAGGGACTGGGCCAACGCAGCATGAACTCTGCTGCCGTGTGCAGAGAGAGTTAAGCCAGGACTACCAGCATGGAACAGGAATGCAAGAAGTCACACCAGGTACTCACAGCCAGCTCTGATGCTTCACACCAGTTCCCTTCTTGCACAGCTCTACTTCTAACCCAGTAAATCAATCCTGAGCAACCAGCCTCCACCAGGACTACATGCCATCTACGTTGCTCAAGCAATAAGGCACAGGAGCAGTAAGGCAAAGGGAACCTGTTCAGACCTGAAATGGTCTTGACCTTCCACAAAAGGAAATTCACTCTAGCTGGTAGAATTTTGTGCCTTCTTCAGGCTGTGAGGAGCAACAGCACTTCCTAGGGATCAGTCCTGACCACACTGACTAACACAGTGAAAAGCAAGGTGGCTTCTCTCTTCACAGTGCCCTCAGAAGAGGCAGATCAGTACTAGTTTACAAAGCCTTACTTGATAGCAGAAGGCTTTCACAAGCTTCAGTAAGTTTTGGATCAGACTTTAAGAATATTTGCTCGACAGGATTTCTGTCACTAATACAGTCTTATAAATTCCTTTGTCCTTCTATTTCAAGTGAAAAATAAGAGTCTTTAAATGTAGGAATTATGACATCCCAGTATTAACATCAACTCCAAAACACAGCTAGAGCTGGAGAAAGAACCAAAACACAATGTCTGGAAAGGACTTGATCTCCATCTAAAACCAACTGGCTGACAAGAAATCCAAAAGCAGCAGGAAGAAGTCAGTTCACTTTCTGAAACTCTCACCTTGAGAAACACACCTGTACTAGAAGCAAAGGACAGGAATCCTTATTTAAATGGTTTATTTTACATTCTCAGCAGGGTCTCTTTGATATACTTCACTCATTCCTCCTAGAGCAAGAACTGTCTCCAAGTCCAAGCTTTGAGAACAAGACTCTCCTGCAACTCTGTATATCAAGGCTTTGTCTAAACTCCCTTGGTGCCTAAAAGACCCCATTCTCCTCCAGACTGTAAGGTTGTTACATATAATCAAACGCAAACCCATCTTTCTAATAAGCTCAGCAAAATTATCAAACTGAAGTCAATTCAACCAGGAAGCAGAGATATAGTAAGAGGTCAAGATGCATCTCCAACCTGGCACAGACACTCTGAAAGAAGAGCACATCATCCCCTCCTCCAGCAAGGCAAGTTTACTCATGCCAGCACTTCACACCATTTCAAATACCATGGTCAGGAGTGCTTCAAGCAGCAAATGTAACTTACCAACATGCTCAGAGAGGAACACAACAAAGAACGGAGTGACCAGGTCATTGATTCCCTGTACATAGCCGCTGGCTGGGTGTCGAATGGCCCAGATAAACAGGATTCTTTCAAAAATCTAGGGAAGAATGAGGGAAAGCAGGTACCTGCATTAGCCATGCACAAAGGAAAGGCAGAAAAGCGTAACGGCTAAGCTCAGGGAGCGGAGACCATGCATTGACAGGCTTTTCTGTAGCAATATGGGTAACATAAAAAGCACACAAGTCCTACAAGAGACTCCTGTATGATCCACTGATCCCACACACAGGCCAGCCCACTCTTCAGAGAACAAGACAGTCCAGTTCAGACTCCTCATCAAAGCCTCTGCCTGAGGAAATGCAGATCCAACTTTTCAAGGCCTAGGTAGCTTAATATCCACAGGACAGGACTGCCTCTTAGCAGAGCAGCGTGCTTTGCTCAACATCAGGTGGAAAGCTAAGCACAGTATTCCCAGCAAAGCATCGTGGGTTGGGATAGTTCCCAAAGAGCAGTCTCCCCCACAACAACCAATGTGCTATTTCCAAACCGTCCCATCTCCCTGGATGCCATGCTCTGACATATCACATACACACACTGCACTTGTTTCCAAAGAGGACAGGTGTCCACACCTCCTGGCCACCTCTCAAACCCAACCGTGCCTGGGTGGCTCACAAACCACTTTGCACAAGAAAGGTTTCAAAGCAAAACAGAAGTATCTCCTCTTCTGTTTCAAATGCCTCCAATTTGTCTGAAAACAAAAGCTTCAGGTCTTTTACAAACTCTTGGCTACATCTTGCCACAAAAGAGATGATCTCATAACCCTCCAGCTCCAAGTCTGATGTCTTTCAGAAACATAGGACAAGACCAGACAGTTTCAGCAGGTATTTGCATCAAGAGCTGTCAGCCAGGGAAGTTTCCCCACAAAGCTAACTCACTAGTACAAATGCTAGTTAAACATACACGTCCTGTGACAAATGTAGAGCAGGAGTTTCACTCCCCCTTACCTCTTGGACGAGCGGCTGCTGGAAGAGGGGAATGAGTGGGTTGGTCCTTGGAATGTCAATGTGGATCTGGAAGAGAGAGTGGGTTACACACACCAGCTCTGCTTTCTGGGGGCACCATAACTCATCACAGGTTAACATCACTCAGTGTCCCCCCAGCCAAGAACTGCACTTGTTGAGCAGCACAGCGAGGGCTAGGGATGACAGCTGTACTGAGAAAATCATCTACAGTTCTATCTTCAATCTCCTCTGCTCAGGTGCAGGCAGGTGGCCAGAGCTGGGAAAGAGTTGGGGTCTGAAATTTATTATTAGATCATTTTAAGAAAAGCTTAAACTAACAAGGACAGAAACATGATTCCTTTTCCCCAAGGAGAAGATTGCTATGAGCTACAGCTAGAGAAAGTTCTGGCATTGACCCTAACCACACAAGGGGCAAGTGAGAAGAAAGGTACATAACTGAGGCAGAAGGACAGGCAGCAGGCAGAGGACTCGTACCTGTCGGTAGGTGTCCTGATGGTGCTCCTCGTTCCGGGAATCGTAATACTGCTGAATGAAGCCAAAGTACTCCTCCCGCTTGCGCTGCAAAGTCAGCTTTCGACGCTCCGAGTTTGCAGGAAGATAGCCCTGCATCAGGAAAACCCACATCAGGGCAGACCCTCTTCCCTCACCACAAACCATCCCTTGAAATCCTGCCAGTCAGCTGTGCACCCAGAAACACCAGGCACACAAAGTCAGGAGCTGGGGAAAGAGCTTTCATGGCATTTGGCTTTCTGAGCCTGATGTCTTCACTGATCTTGGAGCATCCTGACTACATTGGATTCACTTTCCCAGTAGAGAGTGAACCATATATTCCCTACACCAGTCTGGGCTTTGAGCTCAAAGAATATGTAGCAATAACACTCCCTGACCAAAAAAAACCCTACAGCTCACCTGTTGGCTGGGCACAGATAAAACACAAGCAAAGCCGGTTATGGGATGCGTGAAGGTCTAGGAGCACGTCCCTGCCTCAGCACAATCCCCCCAGACTCCTGCATCACAGCTCCAAGTACTTACTGAGAGGAGACGCCATGTCACAGGCCGGACCTCTCTAGGTACACCAGGCCAGCTGCATTTTCTCAGCTCATCTGCAAACGGACAGTGGTGGCAATGGATTAGATCCTAGGCACGTCCAGGCACCACTGTACCTAGAAGGAGAGGAAAGCCCAGTCTGCTCCTGCGGGCTCTGGAGACACTGAGCCACCAGGAAGGCTCCCACACTAGCAATGACTGGGGATGTGGGTCTGCTGCAAGGGGAGCAGAGATGATTTCAGCTCAGCCTGGGCACAGAACTTGTTGCTGCAGGAGCTCCAATGTGGCAGAACCTCAGTTCTCATGCAGAGTCCAACAGTGATACCAACCATCATGTACAAGATGGAGAATGATAAGGAACTGACAGGGAGTGGTTGGAGGACATTAGCATCTGCCAACAGAGTGACTTGTGCAACCATCCATCCCACTTGGTGCAACTGCAGGTAGTAATTTTTTCCACTCTGAAGCAGACCCAATTACAACCTGATGCAGGCAGCAAGCAACCTCTGCCTTCCCCTTCCCAACCCAGAGGCATCCTCGTTTTGCCACACTCACCCAGGTCTGTGTTGTGACTGGAAAGAAGCTGTCGAAACTTCTCCAGCCGTGTCTTCTCCCTCACAGTCATGGGGGGAGCACCAGAAGCATTTTGGTCAGAGATTCGGGCAACAAGTGGAATGACGGGTCGAAGGGGAAGGGACTGCTGCTTCTGAAGGGGGGTCCGCACACAGGCCTCCTCTGCAAGGACCAGATGCTGCACTAAGGTGACTGGAAGGAGATTGCACCTCTCCAACCCTACCTCACTCCTCTAGCCACTCTTAGAGACCTGCTACTGCAGATTTCACCATTCTCTTCCCCAGCATCGGTAAACAACATCACTGGCCTACTCCGATGGATTACCTGGTTCACAGGCATCTGTTGTAGCTCTTTCATCACTTCCCCCCATTTCTCCTTTGCTTTCTTCCTCCTGCATCCAGATACCTGGCTGCAAGTGGATCAGACCTCCTTCTGCACATGGGAAGCCATGGGCAGGACAGAGGTGACAAAGCCATAGGAATCCCCGAACCGATCTTCAGATCTGCTCTGCTCTCCACTGATCTAAATAGCAACCAAGCTAATTGCTAGCATAAAGAGAGAAGGCAACGGGCTGCCACTGCCACCTCCTGGGTTACTTTCACTGCACAGGCAGACAAGGCAGAGTGAGCAGGGCTGATGCTGCCCAATTCCCTGCCCAGCCTGTATCGACCCGGTGTCAACAGGACCTCATCCACTTCAGCACACCAGGCCACAAAGGAAGTAGACAGTGAGCAAGCCCAAGCAAGAACTTAACAGATCTCCAAACTCCTTTAGCACCAGAACATGGGATACTCTGGGACAGACATGCCTCTGTGCAGGATACTGAGCAGCAGAGGACACTGAAGCATTAAGACAAGGCCTCTGAAAAGGCCTACTTGGAGTACAGGCTGTGTCACAGCCTCTTGCCCCTACCCTGTGAATAGCAATAAGCAGTTGAATTCAGTGGTCAAGTAGGAGAGCACCAGAGCACGAAGCTTCCCCTGAAGACAGGGCTCTTACCGGAAGTCCTGGAGAGCTGGGCCTCACTGCTGGACTTGATGACCTTGCAGTTGGTGGGCATGTCACTGAGAGCAGACTGGGCCCGTTCGGGTTTCACCCGCAACTTGCTGTGGTTCTCCAAAACCTGTGCTGCTGTGGCCTTGGCCACTTTAGAGTTCAGAGTTTGCAAAGAGGAAGACGAGGAAGAGAAGTCCTCATCTTCATCATCACCAATGTCCCAGGCATCACTGGTACTGCGGGCAAACTCATGAAAGCTGGAGGCTTTTTTGCTTTTCATAGGCAATGCACTGGCCTTGGAGCGGTCTTTGATGAAGCTGTGAGCCAGAGAGGAACAGTATCAGAGCCATGCTGTTACAGGAGTGCATTTTCTTTCCTTTTCCCACGTCCTCACTCCAATCAGCCAATCCCTTTAATCCAATTTCCCTGTTTCTCCTCCCAGACCTAAGGAATATGTTAAGTCTCCGGGCTGCCCCCTGCCAGGAGGCAGAGCCTGAGCTGCTCTGACAGCAGTCACAGAGGCTACAGTGGCAGCAGACAGCTGGAGAGAAGCCAGGCTTCCCGGCTCAAAAGGGCAAAGGGGAGACACGTACAGTTCCTCCAGCTCGGTCTTCCCCCACCCTATAGAAAATAGGTATGTTAACACCCAAAAAAAGTCCTGCAACCTGGAGAGATGCATGTCAGAGGTTAGACAGAGCACATCTGCTCCCGTGGACGCTCTCAATACAGCTGCGATCGTTCCCAGCAGCCAGAACAAACTGGTTCTTTTCTCAAGCATAGGAGGAGCCTTTGCATTTACTTTTAAGCTACAGGAATCAAAGTCCACCACCTGAAGCGGGGAACTTTCACCGCTACGCAGCACAAGATGGGGACAAGGAGCCAGTTCAGATCAGTTCTGCCTTTTCCTGCCGGGAAGGGTGCTGCGATTCTCCAGTTCTGTAGTTGCTGGGCAGCTTTACCACCCTTTCCCTTAATTCTTCCGGCTTCAAAGAGGAGCTGAAGGATCAGACACCATTGCTAAAAATAAATAAATGTCTGTCTCCTTTGATGGGGCTGTTACTGTATGGATTTCTGGCCATAAAGGGCACCAGCAGATAAACTCTCCCTGCAAGCTTTTGTAGCACTCAAGACAGCATGGCAACCCACTGTTCTCCTTCTTTGCTGCAATATCACAATACCAAGGATGCTGGAGACCTCTGCCTACTGCAGAACTGAGTCAAAAGCCTGCAAAGCCTTGTGGCTGCATCTCCAGGAGATAAACACTTACTTTTTGGTGAGCCGGGAATCCAGGGGAGGATGCTGTGCTCCATAGACAGGTTGAATGCTGCAGAAAGGGAAAAAAAACAAAAAACCCAAGACACTACAAAAAGAGGTCCCACAAATAATCTCAGCCTAGGCTGGGGTCACACTTCTCGCCTGCTCTCAGGAGCTGGATATGAGACCAAAAGTAACTTCAAAAACCTTCTAACTTAAAAGCCTTAGATCCAAACCACCACATTCAGATGAAGATTTGTTCTTTGCAGCAGCAAAGAGAAGCCTTGTTTAAACTCTGAGGCCCTTTCCAGCCTGAGCTGGGATTTGAGATCTGCTCTTTTCTGCACCATCGATTTGCTCCAAGTGACCACGTGTCTCAGTCTCCTTGACGAATATGCTGATGTTCATTCTCTTTCCATCAAGTTTTGGGAATTCATCCTTCCAAGGCCTTTAGGGCAGGTAAGGACAGTGACATTGGGGATCCTCCACAAATGCACTTAAGGGTTTGAACCCCATGCTGGTTCCCAGGATCATAGCCAATGCTACAGCACTGGAATATCTGGTACAGTACGAGGTTTGACTCAGGTCTAAATCCCAGCTTAATCAACTGCTTCCTATGTGGCCTCCATTCTGTGGAGTGGGACCAATGGGACACGGAGCCTAAGGTCTCCAGGCACCACACGGGGAGCATCACCTCAGAGAGGAGCTACTAGACAAATGCTCATTGCTGGTTTAACAGACTCAGGATTCGAGACAGGGACCCTGAGTTATTACCTCCATTTGGGCAACTATTCACAGCCACTCCATCCTGGAAAACCATCTCTGGGAAACAAGTCCTCCCCATCCTCCGGTACACGGCATGGTCCCGTGTCCCATGGCAAAGACAAAGGGCCATTCAGAGCTGGCACACAAGGAACAAGCTCCTCTTGGGTCAATAGAGCTGGCCTGGTTTCTAGGAGCTGCAGATGGGGCCTGACAGTAAAATGAGCAGAGCCCAGCTGTGTAGGAGAGGGATGGCAGCCTGGTGCAGCTGGAAAGCACACTGGGAAGCAGTTGATGCTGCGGAGGCAGAAGCAACAGGTCCAGCTGGCAGGGAAGAGATGCACAGATCCTGGGCAGGGGCTGGAAACAACCACAGCATAGAGAAATCCTGGTGGAGTAGCCCAGCAAGGAGTGGGCTCAGCAATGCAGTGGCTGTCCCTCATGGCTGGAAGCGCTGAAAAGGCTCACTGTGCTTACCCACCAGTGATTAAGCCTAGGAGAGAGTGTGATGACTACTGAGCATCTAGAATTCAGGACAGCTATTAAGCAGAGGCACCACCATGAACAGACATAGCAAGCAGATAATCAGCAGTAAGAAAGACAACCCCTCCAAACCAGCATTGCTTCCCAATAACTTGTGGCAGCACCTTGAAGAAAAGGAGCCAGCAGAGCCTCTCCCACACCCAGTACCAGACTCGCACTGTCTCACGATAGCCGCCAGGTTAACGCTGCTCCTCTCTGTGCAGGGACCCACAGGCTGTCAGTGGGCAACTGCTTGGATTTGCCTGCAAAGGCCTGAACTTCGCAAGACCAATGAATGGTGTGTGTTAGAGAGAGAGAGAGAAGGGGACGTGGCAGCCAGTACTGGGTGAGGAAACCCTGTCGTGGGGTTCTGAAGCAATCGGCCAATGGCTGATACAACAGCAGGGGGTCCCACCTCCCAGACAGTTCTTTTTAAAGACTCAGAACCCAGACACTCCAAAACAAAGAATCTCGAGCTGATCTAAGCTGATGCTGTGCCCCTAGACTGACTGGACTCCCCTGTTCAGTCTCAGTTTAAGCTCTTTGGGATGGGCTCTTTGTTACCTGCATGTTCAGTGTCTGATACAATGGCTGTGGTATCTCTGTTATACCGATCATGAGATTATTGCAGGGTGCAGGTTATTGACACTGCAATAGAAAACATATCCACGAAACTTCAGTGGCCCTTTGGACACAGAACATACTTATCTCTAGCAGACTGTTTCCCTCCTCTTAAAACAGCATTTAAATAGCCTCAACCAGACACCGACTGCCCATCTCTCTAAAAGGCAGGGAATAACACATCACAGATGACACCACACTAGACCACCCTGCCAAAGTATTTCCAGAAAATTGCTGGGGAAAGAATTTCCAATGCAAAACCAACAGGATACCACTGCGGGAAAAAACCCCAACATTCACTAGTTATGCCACCCTAAATCTACAGGGACCAAAAGCACCAAATAAAAGCGAATACAACTAAATGATGAAATGCACAAAGTGTCATGGAAAAGGAAGCTAACACAGTGTCCAAATCTCTACAGAGCCTTCTTTTGCCAGATTGTCAGGGCAAAGAAAGGAGAGAGCCAAGAATCTGTATGGGAAGGTCTTTCAAGGCTCAGACAAAAAAGAAGAAAGGGAGCTTCGCGTCTAGCGACCATGGATGCTGCACGTCCCATCTCCACCTTTTGTGGTCATGTTGCCCGAGACCTGTTGGTAGCTGTCCTTGGAAATAACTGTCACACAGGATATTTGGAGGCGGTAACAAGGCTTCTGGCACAGCAGTACATTGGCCAAATGGGCAGTTAGGAGCAGGAGAGAACACTGCCAAAAAGTTTATGATGGAGTGCATTGTCTAGGTAGGACCAGCTGCCTCCCAGACCAGTTCATCTGGTTTGAGCTTTCCAAGTTGAAGCTCAAAGTCACCAAATACAGAAAAGAGATGGTGTGAAAGTCCACCAGCTGAGAGCACAGCCGAGACCTTCAGGTAAGAGACAGCAGCAATCAGGAGACAAAATAACCCAGGGAAAGCACAGCATTTTCCTCCCCCACGAGGAACAGAGGAGAAACACTGAATGCTCCTTGCTTTCCCTTCATTTGCCACAGACCCGGATTGTCCAGCCAACCTGAAGGAGTCAACACAG
>VXBX01006137.1:0-77249 GCA_013400415.1 Scytalopus superciliaris
TTGCTTACAGGGCTGATGGACACAACGGTCACGCCATTGGCCAATCTGTATATACGTTCTGCACACTTGTAATTTTTTATATTGTAGATATGAATTATACTGTTGATTTTTTAAAGAATATAGGTTTTTTTAATACAGAAGACAGTTCATTTTACATAGAAGATACTTGTTTTTTTCCAGAAAATAGTTACTTGTACTAGTAACATTGTTGCTTTTTGTTATGAAGATTGTTGCTGTTTTTAAGAAGATGGTTGTTTTTACTAGAAGATTGTTTTAAAGAAGACAATAGCTGTTTCTGTTAGAAGACTGTATTAAAGAAGATGTTTTTTCCTGAAGATGTTTTTTAATAAGATAGTTGTTTTTATTAGAATGCTGTTTTTAAGAAGATAGTCGCTTTTATGAAGAAGACTGTTCCTCCTGTTTTTATGAATGTGGGTTTCTTTACTAAGAAGATGGTTCATTCTATTAAGAAGACTGTTATAAGAGAAATAAATTCTTTCTTTATGTTTTATATGTTGCTGTTTCCTTGTCCTTCTGTCCATCCATGTACCAGGTTCCCGTGCTTCTCCAGGCCCTCCCAATGCACCCCCCCAGCCCAGACACCCCCCCATGCCTTGGGCTCATCCCCAGCAGTGGGGGCAGCGGGGCAGGGGGGGATTCTGCCGCTCTGCTCCACTCTCAGGAGACCCCCCTGCAGTGCAGCCTCCAGCTCGGGGGTCCCCAACATAAAACCTCAGATTGTCCTACCTGTTCCATCTCTCCTGAGCAAAAAACGCACATGTCTGTGTATAAATATATATAAAGACAATCATGGTACACTCATACATAATAGAGTACTTCATCAACTGGACGTAACCACAAGAAAAAGAGACATTTCCCACAAGACATCATTAAATATCCAGTCACTCTTTAACCTTTGTGATCTTGACAAATCATTGGTGTTTAAACAGGGGGTTTTGGGGACTTGAAAAGAAATGTTCCTTCCTTGTCTGACCACAAACAAGTTCAAGCTGGCTTATCTTCTGGATGGTAATTAAAGACAATTACTTTTAAATTGCAAGTCTCCATTTTTGTCAATACTGAAAATTACATCAAATGTGCGCAGATAATTATTTTTTTTTGAAAGTACATTACAAGCAGGCAGAACACTTTAAATAAATATGGGGCATGGACAAGAAAAGCCAGTAATTTCTCCTGAGAATTTCAAGCATATTATTTTATCCAACTATTCGAAATGGGTGTATTGATTTATCTCATTTTTCCACCAATTCCATGGTTTTCATTTTTTCCCCACCTAATTTACTTTCTGCCCTGACTCCCTCATGCAGTTTGCTTTGAGCTCTCTGTATTTGCAGTGGAGTTCACTGCTGACACACACCATCTGTTGAGGCAGAAGTTATTCAAATCCTTTGTGACATTTGGAACGTGCTAAGATATTATGACCTTTGAAAAGCACATGAATAAGGAAGGCAGGTTGCAGAACGGGAAAAATTACACTTTTGTTTTCCTTGGGAAAACAATTGCAGTTGATAAAGAGAAGCCCTGCAAGAAAAAACTCAATCCTCAACTGTGGCAAACTGGTCAGGCTTCAAGAAAGCTGAGGGAGAAGATACACTGAAATCACCATGTAAGAATGAGAAAGAAAAACCAAATGCAAACCATACAAAACCAGTCAGAAAAGCCCACGAAGTTCCATTTAGCACCTGTTTCTCATAAGGTGACAATGCTAAGTTTGTCACTTGCCAAGATCATACAGCAAGCACAGACATTTGATGTTTCTTAATTGCAATTCCTTCCTTGCTAATGGGATTTAAACCCCCATCCTAAGGGCTAAAAGCCTCAGATGGCAGAGACACGGCCAAGTTTGTGACAAGATCGTCCAGCGACAGCAAAAACCCATCTCTGCCTTAAAAATTATTCTCAAGGCTCACACGTTCATCCTGGATTCACCAAGAGCCCACCAAAGCCAGTACTTTACCAGCTACCAGGAGTTTCTGGATGACCATCTCCTCCTTCCCTAAAGGGACTCCCTGCTGGAAGAGAAAACAACCCACAGTCTCCCCAGAGCCAGGCTGCAAGTTACTGCTCACAAAACACTCTGGAGGCGAGGTGAAAACACAAAGATCAGAGGCTTTCCCAAAATGAGGGGCTTCCCAAAAATAAAAGTGGAATGGAGGTGCTTTAATGTTCATCATAGGGAGTCTGCAAAGTCCTTTTGGAGAGATTCAGGTTCTGCTGCTGTTCCTACACTGATGAACATCACAGTCCCTCAGCCTGGGGCTGAGGTGCAGGGGCACAACTACCTGTAGTAGAACTACTCTGTGTTACCACCACAGCTCCAGGTGTGGCAGCCACCCCTCACATTTGTAAGTATCAATAAGAAAAAAAAGTAATAATCACCTGATAAAGGAAAATTGTTTTGTTTTCTGACAGTATAACAGTCCTCAAAAGAGATACCACTAATCAAAGAGACATTGCAGTTGGATGTTTTCCAGCTTCAATGTTTTCTCAAAGCACAATCAACTTACTCTGTCAAAGAGTTACCTGCGAGAAACCATGTAATACTTGCCACTGGAATAATGTCATGGGAATTGCAAAGGTATCCAAACATTCACGGATGAGCCAGGACAAACACATGGAAAAGGAGGTACATTCCTATCACCAGGTGTGCAAAGAACAGGGTCATAGACAGGGCTGTGTTCCCCCTGCTCTCAAATACTACCGAACAATTGTATGGTGTAGTAATTGCCTTCTTGTTCACAGATGTCAAAATCAAGCTGGGAACCTGAGCCCACACTCTGTGAAAACTGACAGTTTCATGAACAAAAATAATGCTTAAATGTTTCCTTTTTGCCTGCAAGAATTAGTTTGGAAACATGGTTAAAAAAATAAAGGTCTTTTATACTAGGGTCAATATTTATGGCTTTGTTCCATTTACTGTTTATGAAAGTACTTATGTTAACTCTTATTCACCAATACAAACAATCCTCATTCCTTCAGGACAAAGCAAAGTCTTCACAGCCAGAAAAACATCATCAGTACAAGTGAAGTGTTGAAAAATTTGACATCTAAACAATAAGAATCTAGACAAGCTAATAAGCAGAATGTCTCTTAAAACTAGCACCAAAAATCCATGAAATGCTCCTCCATCAGAGAAGAACACACAGCCTGACCAAGTGTCATGTTTGGGATACAGAGAACATACAAACACGTTGTTTTGACTGTGTGTGAAGTCTAAATGGGTGATTAATGTATAATTAAAGCCATCAATTCAAAAGGTAACAGAGAACAGAAAAGCACAACAGTACCACAGATGGGCCGTATACACTGCAGTAAATTCATATACAAGTGCTGCACCTCTAGAACTACCAGACTTTTAGGGGGACAGTTCAGCTTAAAGCAATATCCCAGCAATGCTCAGTTTTCAGGGGAACTTCAGAGCCTTTCTCTTCCCCCTTCTTCCGCCTTTCAGCCCAGATTTTCAGTAATGATCCCAGTAGCCACATGAGCCTGAAAATGTCCAGTCTCTGACTCTATTCCAATAAAACGAGAGGAGTTTAGATCAAAACACTGTTGCAAGTGAAGTCTGGTGGGAAGTTGCTTCCCTTTTCCAAGTGTTTTAAAAGTACTTGGAGCATTTATCCTACTCTTGCCCTTCAAAGTGTCTATGTGATGTATTTCCCTTTATTAAAAAGGATTATCATTAATGCTCACAGCCTTCTCTCACACCCAGCTCAGAACGTCTTGTTCTTAAATGCACCACCAGCTCAGACATTCCTGTAGCTTCTGCCCACTTTATTCCCAGCAGAACATCTTCAGCAACCAATCCTTTTCCCACCTCTATTTTCCAAAGGCTGTTAAACCTCTACTTTTCCAGTGTCCCTTAATACTTTTAGATCCTCAGGACCCCGGACCACTCCAGTTTGACCTCTGCTGTACCTTTATCTCTTTTCCAACAGCCTTTCCCTAACATGGGAGCTCCACTCACTGAGCCACCCCAGCCCTGAGGAGACACTGCAATTTTCACTTGCTTTTTGTTTGCTTTTTATTGTGCTTTTAATGCTGCTGAGCTATGCATTAAAGGCATCAGCTTCATCTTTTATAAGCATTTTTCTATTTCTGCCATGTTTTTTAATTGCATGGTTACTTATACTCTCCTTTTCAGCTTTTACAGCTTCATTGCCTTCTGTTTCTCTACAGCTCCCAAACCACAGATTGTCACAACCTCTGGGCTAGAACAAGTTCTAAGGGTTTTTTTATCCCTTTGATTATAAATAACCTCTATAGAAAATCTGAAGTTTGTATTTTCAACATCTTGTTGCAGAATTCCCAGTTATACCCCTGCAAGAAATTCCACAAGCCAATTCTAGGAGTTACTATTTTGACAATTCACTAAACAGCAAAAGGATAAAACACGTATTTAAAGCCCAGCTCATACACTGATCTCAGATCTTCAATGGATTCCACCTCCATAAATATTTCCAATTAATTTAATGTATCCAAACATCAACCTTAATTCCAAATAACAATGCAATTCCTTTCCCTACTTTGGATTATGCTCATTATTCTTTTATCAGGTCTACACAAGAAATAATCCACTTTTTAATTCCACTGTCTACTCAATCCAACTAGATTCTTCGGGATTGTGCCAGGACACGAAATGTAAACTGAGTTTACAAACCACAAGGTACACAGAAATATCTGTGTGTTTTACAAACTGGAAAAAATCATCCCGAAAGTATGAAATGAAACAATCCTGATCACTTTTGTTTTCCAATTTGCAGTCCAAACTCCACACTGATCAAAGAGCAGCTACAGAAGGCAGAATATTCCGTGGAGGTAACAACGTTCTCCCATATTTTCCTGATCCAGGTGAGCTGACTACTTCTGTTGCAGAGAGATGATATAACAGCACCTGATTTTTAAATTTCAGAAATCAGAATTCACATTTTAAAATTCCACATCGCTCTTTGATCAACGAGAACAGCAATTTTGTTTTAAAACACTATAAAAATGAAAATTAAGTTGTTCTGCGCCTTCCAATCTACTACAGGAATTTCATCTCCTGCCTGAAGTGGGGAGAGAAACCAAAGCTTTCTGATGGGCATTTCCAGAGCATTTCCGTCAGGCTACACAACTTCAAGTTAAATCAGCTTGTACAGTCTCCTGCCTTGATCTGTATTTGGTTATAGCTTTAAAGGCAATGCTTTTTAAAAAGCTCCAAACCCAGAGAAATAGGGTATACAGCAAATACGGCATTTAAAGGGAAACAATGTCCATTGTCTAAGTGGGAACAGGTCAGAGTCTCCTGGTGGACCATTAAAGCTCCACAGATGAGAAGCCAGCCCAGTCCCTCCTGTCCGTGGGTGCCACTGGGCCGTCCCAGGAGCATTCCACTGCCTTTCCAATATAGGACAATGGGACATGACTTCAGCAACCAACTAAAAGCAAACAAGTGTTTACGTGTCAAACAGCAACCACAACTGTTTAAAAAAAAAATATTAAAAATCCAACTCCAAAACCTGGGAATAATGCAAATGAGAGACTAACTCAGGGTAATTGCTGCCTGGTCTGGCATTTGAAAGCTGTGCCACCTGCATCCCAGATTCCTGTTATTTCCAGGGGAGACATCTCATTTAAGCAGG
The DNA here is from genome assembly GCA_013400415.1 of Scytalopus superciliaris. NCBI lineage: Eukaryota > Metazoa > Chordata > Aves > Passeriformes > Rhinocryptidae > Scytalopus > Scytalopus superciliaris. The sequence goes on from VXBX01006137.1 coordinate 5,646, forward strand.
AAAGAAGAACAACGTGGTGATAGTCACCACAGTTAACTCAACTGGGCTCAAGGGCTTTAAATGCCAGTAACAACTGCTGGGATGAAAAACAGTAAGTGCTGAAATCAGGGTTTAATGGATTGTTTAAGTGTTTTAAGATTTCTGCCATCACTTAAGGCAACGTGGGCAATGCACAAGCCTGTAACTGCAGGGACAGGGATACACAAGCAGCAGGAATATTCTATTTCACTACTTCCCACCCCACCTTACCCTCAAGAACAGCAGCAGATGACCCAAGGGAAGATGAAGCCAATTTACACCAGAGCCAGCTGCAGGATAATTGCAGAATCATCACAGGAATGTCACAGAGTCACAGTACACTCACAACAGTGGGAGACACAGACCTGGCACAGTTATCAAGGGCAGCTTCATTCAACACCTTAGTACTTCCAGGTTTGCTCTTTTGCATTGATTTTACCCAGAGTTAAAAAAAAAACCAAAACCAACTGTCAACTTGTTTTTCCTAGAGAAGCAGCCACTCTTGCAGTACAAAGTATTTACTTATTCATTCCCAAACACAACTGGCTACAGGGGAATGATTTCAGCCTCAGTGAACCAGCAAACATTGTTTGTGATCTTTTTCACGACTCTGTCCAATCCTTTAGTGTTTATTCAGCTTCTGATATTTTCTGCTTAGCTCCTGATATTTTTAGAGGCTCTTGCTGTGGTTTGTTAAACACCCTGGACCTGGGTTACTGCTGGAACCAGCAGAGTCTTTCCCTCCCCGACCCCACAGGCTCATGGAGCCCAATCTGCCAATTCACTCAGGTCACAAAGTCGACACTTCTTCTATTTGTAAGTGAAGCTTCAAAATGCCTGAAGGAACCCACACACACACCAGGCATTTGTCTGCCTTCACTGTCATCATTCCATCTACATTCAGTAGGTTTTTCTACAAAATTAAACTGAGTCAAACAGATCTCATAGTAGAGATTGATTTAACAAGTTATCTCCACACTGCCAGTGAGGATAAACCAGAGTGCAGGGAAGGAAGATTGCAGAAACGAGTGCCCTGATTCAGCACACAGCACCATTTCAGTCACCTAAAGGATTAAATCCCATTTATCAAGAACTCCCAGATCATTTACTGTCCCAACCTCTGAGCTGGAACAAATTCTAAACTTTCTTTTAGAATTAAAACCTAAACCAAATAAATAACAGCAAAAAATATTGGAAAAAACCATTCTAAATTCTAATTGATAGTTCTTAACTTCTCTAAATTGCTACTGCAGAATAAGGGCAGAGGAGGATCACTAATAATTGCTTGGTCACAAATTATTTCTGCTAAGAGACAGAGATGCATTTGAACACACCTGGAGGCTCTGGACTTTTAGACAACATTTCCCCAGTTCTGCTTCAGCAACAGAAGATTTGCTGGAGTATCTCATGGTTTGCTTTTGGTCTGGTTTCCTTTCCCCAGAAATCCAGAAAAAGGTGGGAGTGCCCACTCTCATGGATAGGACTGGGAGACACAGAGACTCTGAACCCCCTCTGTGTGATGCGCCTTCCACAATACAGGTGGGATTAAAATGAAACTCTGGTGCTCTTTACCTGGAAGTGCCAAGCCATATCACTGGCAGGTTCCTGTAGATATGAAATGTGTGACATTTAAATGTAAGAGTAAGAAGTACAACTGTCAGAGGTATAAATATATTTTGCATCAAAGCTCAAACAGCTTTAAAAATTTTCCTGGATATCCTATCGTGCCTGTTCTCAGAGTTCTCTGACTCTGAAGCTTTTCCTTTTTCAAATTTGTCTGCTAAAACTTAAGTCTTGAAGTGGAGAGATCCAGCACATTTCTATTCCTACAAAGGGAGAGTTCCCTTACATGCATATTGCTCTGTAATCCTGGATTTCAAGGTAAACATCATCTTCCCACTGTGAGCAGGTCCTGTATTGCCTCTAGCACAGTGAAATTCCAGGACAGCAAAGAACTGCAGGAACCAGGAGTCACCCCAGCAGGTGAGCTGCTGCCCCACCAGAGATCCAGCAGTCAAAACACACTACCAAGTCTGATTCCACTCATGTAATTGAGGGGGGGGTGGGGGGGGGCTGATGTAAATGGGGCACTGAGCTTTGCCAAGGCAGCAACAGGAGGAAACAAGCAGAATCTGCAGCATCCCTTTGTGAACTGATGTAAAGCACTCCTCCTTTATGTTTCCTGGAGCTGAAAACACAGGAGCACAGGTGCCTACAGGGCTCTGGTACTCAGCATCCCACAGGAGAGGATGGCTCCCAACCACATTCCTCTCTGCTGGAACTCTTGAGTCTTTAGAACATATTTTAATCTAAAGCACAGGGGTCACGGTAAATGGCTGCACCTGCCACAAAAACACAGGAGACAAATCTAATTCCCCATGAAAGACAAACAGATCCACCACTGAAGAAGTCCTCCTGGTGTATTTATTCTCATCTCTCCCCACACAAATGTTTCCTGTGACTTGAGGCAGATCGGTAAGAGATACAAACTGTCAGGGAACGGGGACAGGCAATTAGTAAATCACTATCTCTTTTGTAATCACTGATGAAATTTCCATTTTTTTTTAAATCCCCGACTGCTCACTCGCCCAAACAAGCAAGACATCACCTTGAAAATGAATGCAATTAATTATATTAGCTGAAGCTTTTAAAGCAGAATGGCTTCTCATTTACATTCCTGGCAGAAATTCAATAGGATTGCACTGTTGCAAGGCTGATTGAACTGCTGCTGCACTGAGACCAGTATCCTAAAGAATATAATTTTAATGTTCAGTCTGAGATTTTTTAGAGCTAAGTACTTTGGACTGTTAATATTCTGAAGCAGGAAAAGTGAAAAGACTGCAAAAGGTAGTTTACGGTGTGTTAACTGAAGCTGAAATCATTTCCTTCCCTTCTGCACCAATATCCCTGCTTGCTTTTAACTAAGCAAAAATTAGCTGAATTATCTTACATGCCAGAACTAATTAGTCAGGATGGTATCCCAGACCTAAGCTTTCACCTGTGCACCTCAACACTTGCCCTCTCTTAGCACAGCCATGGCTGCGTTGGCATGAAAGGGTTGCAGAGCTTATTTGTGCACAGAGATTTCTTGATTTCCTCTCAATACCAGTGTAAGAGAAGGCAGCACAGCACTGTGGCACTGCCCAAACCCAACAGAAATGGTTAACCTGGCCTGGAAAATGGAGTTTTTGCAACAAACTTTCAACTGGAGACAATAAATGAAGGCAGTGATTATGCATGTGAAAGCAAAATCAGGGTGTGAGAGCATCATTAGTTACAGGGATGTAAATAAACAAGGGGAAAAACACAGATTGGGGTTTGGATCACAGGTTGGAGGACGGGGTGGTGACAGGAAAACACACCTAATTGCAAATTGGGTACACATTCAACAGGCCCATGAGCAGAATGACCAGAGGGGCACAGGGGGCTCTGCTGTGGTCCAGACACGCTCAGTCACAGGGACAGAGGGGAAGGGCTCAATCCCTCAGCTCCAACACAGAGAGCTACACAGTCAGCCAATTTCCAGGAGTAAGTGCATGCAAACTGAATGAAAATACATAAGTTACTGTCAAAAAACCCCCACTTATTAAATAAAGACTGGAAGGGACTCTAAGGTCCACAGAATGGTTTGGGCTAGAAGGGACATTTAAGCTCAGCTGATTCCACTCCCTTCCCTGGGCACTTCCCACCACACCAGATTGCTCCACACCCTGTCCAACCTCAAGTTTGACAGGGTTTATCACTTTCTCCAAGTTCAAGCAGATACGTGTGAATACACATTTAAAATGGTGCTTGTGCCTGTACAAAATTTACCATAATGCAACAAATTCTGCCCAGGATTTGCAGTGTACTTTACAACCCTGATGTATGACTCTCAGATTTCCTATCTGACCTCAGTTTAAGAAGGTTTAAATATAATTATCATCAAGTGAGATAATGCTTATTGCCTTTGCTCTTGAAATAATGGAAAAGTCTTCAGGAAAAGCAGGTGGGAGGATTAATTCTGCTATCTCATGAGCTAAAAAAGGAAATATAAAGGCAAGCATAGAGCTGTAGGGAGACAAAAAATAATCTACTGCTGGTCATATTCCTTTAATTAAAAGTAGCAAGGGAGAATCATTAGGCTGACTGCAATTAGAGGAAAGAGTTAATTTGAGATAGAAATGTCACTGTCTTCTCTTTTTCCACAAAACAGGGAGACTGAGTGGAGTCTTTATAGGGGACTTGATATAAAGCTTTTTTTTAAATATGGAAGGTATGAACTCTTTATTTCACAGGAAGGATGTTGGTGATTCATCTCCTTCTAAAGTATTTCTCAGACAAATGGAAAAAGAAATCCAGAGAGAGAGGTGATAGAATAAGAAAGTCAAAATACTTACATTACCTGCCTTGGGAAGGCTCACAGAGCAGTGTCTGGATCCAAATAAGAATTTCTGAGCAGTTCACACTTGTCTTTGAGCCAATAATGAGATTTCAGCCAAATGTTTAGACCTCTTTGCTTAGACAGATGTCTGAGGAGGCTAAACCCAACCTAGACCCTGTAGGCATGTGGTGTATCAAGTTTAGCTAGGCCAGACTAGCTGCAAAGCTGTAGGCAGGACTTGTGCTTGATCACAGTAAGTGATGAAAAAGTCAGCTATTTGACTTAAACCACATGTCTGAAGCAATTATATCATCTTTAAGACAATCTAATGAAGAGAAAGTTAAGCTTTTTTGTCCTAACAGACTGCAAAAATCAATGTGCAGGCAGAAGAACCTCTGGAAGGAAGGGAGTGAGTCAGACTCAGGTTACCAGCTTCAGTTCCCTGGTTTTATTTTCCTCAAGTAAGGAGTAGCACTGTGGAGCAGCCTGGGACAACACTGCATGGAAAATGACCAAGATGTGTAAAGAGACAGGGCAGACTGTTAATTAGCTTGATGAGCTCATCAGTGAGAAGAGCCAAGATGATAATCACAACAAAAGCCCTTTTTTCCCTAAAGTATGTATGACTTTTAAATTCTTGTACATGACTAAAACACAAGTCTGCCAACACTACCTTGTAATACAACCCTATAGATTTATGGGAGGGCAGATCTCACACTGGGGATGCACAGCAGGGATGGAAACAGAGATGACAAACTCCAGTCAGTGGAAGGTTTGGGAGCTCTGAGGCACTGCCTGCTGGTCGAGGGTGTCAAAACTGCTGCAAACACGAGACATGGAAACACATCTCAACCTGCTGACAAACTTATTCCACCTAGAAACTACAGGGTTAAGAATACAAGCCCACCTCAGAGGATTGGCTTAAGAGCCCTGAATTACAGTGGACTTGGGTTTTGAGGGGGTTTATCACTGCCTAGAGGAAAAATTAGTATGGCCACTGAAGCTCTGAGATGCCTCCACACCTTGTTATAAGTGCAAATATTTGGAGAGCAAAAGGCTTTCTCTTCAAACACAGGATTGGAGCACATGCTTTTTCCTCTTCTAATAAACAAACTAACTGCTTGAATAGATTATGCTTAAAGTTTCAAAAAGAAATCAAAACAGTACTGTGAGGACACGGATTTGGCCTGATTTGGGAAATCACAGTTCACCCTGCCCAAACACTGAAGCATCAGGGACAGAGAAAGCCCGATGTGTAACAGCCCCTTATTTTCCAGTGAGTTACAGCTCATTTGGAGCAGCACACTAATTAATACAATCAGAGGCAAAAGTTTCAGAGCTCTCCCAACAGCACACATTAGCATATCCTGCCGAGAGACTTGATAAAGTTCAAAGCTTATCTTGTAGCCTGCACGCTCCGTGTTTGCTCAGAGCAGCTGCTGGCCAAGCGATCTCCCTTCTTCTCAAAGAGCAAAATTAAATTAGATTAGATCATCTCTCCCTTGTAGAATTAAGATAGTGCTATGAAAACAAGCAAATTAGCTTTTGCTATGCTGCTTCTCACTTAAAGGCTTCAAGGCTGAGAAATGCTTTCTGTACTGAATTCAGCAGAGTTGCAGGAGTGTGCCTGTGCTGTTTTCCTGGCAGATCTGGCTCTGCCTGGGCTTGGGGCTGGGGGGTGACAGATCCTGAGGGATGAGCCCAAAGAAGGGAACAAAACAGAAAAGGCAATGGGCACAACGTCTTGAGAAATCATAGAATCACAGAATGTTTTGTGTTGGAGAGGATCCTAAAGACAATCTCATTCCACACCCCTTCCATACACCAGGCTGCTCCAAGCCCTGTCCAACCTGGCCTTGAAAGTGTGACAAGAGCCACAGTAGTGAGGTTTGAAAGCTTCCTTGCTTACTCCTAAATGGAGTAAAAGAGAAAAACTCAGTTCTCCTAGATAAAGTAAGATTAAGAACATTAATGTTACATGAGAATAAAACCTTAGGGGGTAAGAAAACAGAAGGCAAAACGTAGGGACAGGAATTTTTGGACTTGAAAGCTGGATTGAAGAATAACAAATGTTTATGGATGGAAGGTGAGGAGTTTTAGTTCAGATCAGTGGTGCCAGATGCCATATAAAAACCAAACACATAAACAACAGTGAATGAAGTTCAAAGGGGACTGTGCAAATGAGATCCCAGATTTAAACTGTGGTTTCTGGAGCTGACTCAGTGCACACCAAGCTGTGAGGTCAGTTGGCACAGACACACTTAAACAAGCTGATAGAAACATGTCCCCATTAAGTTACCACGCTGCAGCAATCAGACACACTCCACAAGACCAGCCTATGCAATCTGTTCTAGATGAACAGTTAATGAGAACTAAGCTAAACCACTTTTTTCTGGTTCTGATTCCTCCTTTGAATATTCCCATAACTATACTGCAAACAACTTAAACCTATAAAACTGAAAGGGGGAGACACATTTGTCTGCTGTGGACAGATGGAGTAGTAAAACTGGCCGTGAGAAAGCACAGCAATATCCATGGTACATCTTCACTCAGTCACCCCAGACTGCATCAAAATTAGCAAGAAGTTAATTTAGCTTATAGTTTGTTTGGTTTTTTAATACCTTGATTATATCCTATTAGGCTGGAGGTGATGGAGAAGGTGATTTGGGTTTTATTGTCAAATTTCTTCACAGCTTGATCTCTACTACCATAACTAGAGCAGATGAAGATGGTATTGCAGGAAAAAAATAAAAGAACTACAAAAAAACGTCATATACATGAAAAACAAAAGGGATGGAGTGAAAGGAAGCTTTTGGAGGGCTTGTTTTCCTGTGGTATCTGAACTGTGAGTTTATGGGCCACACTGACTCCTGAGGAGGCTTCACTAACACCCTGTGACAATGTTAACCACGCTGCTTAAAGCTCTACTAACTTGGGCATTAGAGATGTATCACAGAAGCAAATTAAAAAATGGAAGTGCTGCATAAACTTGAAGTATATAAAACATTTGCTCTAAAGCATCTTAAAATTAATCAGGAACAGCTCTGCTGTTTCATGGCTCCGAAGACAGCAGGGCACTCACTGCCTCCCATCAGTTCTGCCCCACAGCTTCTGCTGCTGGGACTGCCAGGGTTGGACACAACAACCTGGCCCTACCAACACGCACACAGGGAAAGAGATGGTATTTTCAGAGATCAAAGGGCTGTGGTAGGATCTTTAGCGTTAAGGATAATTTTGTTTTAGAAGAATTAAAAGAACCAAGAAGACACCCGAGTTGTTTCCTTTTCTGTCTCCCTGAATTCTGATCAACACTGACACTTCCTTCATGTTTGCACTGTAAGTAAATCCAAAGTGGAAAACCAGAAGAAAAACGTTTCCACTATTAGAAAGACAAACCCTCTCTCTGGTGACAGCGAAGGATCTTTGTTCATCCATACAAGGCTTACCCAAAGTACCAAGGGTGAGTGCTGCCAATAAGGGCTTGACACCTCTCTGTATTTATACACATTTTGCTAATGAAAAGTCAAGCAATTCTCAAGGTAAAAAGTGCTTGTGTTATGGCCTGAAATGTCTCAATTTCCTGTGAATTCCCTGTGACTTGGCTGGTGCCATTTCTGCTGCAGCTGTTCACTCAATTGAGAGTTCACGTCACGAAACATGACAGGGAGAAAAAGAGCCCATGAGAATTCAGTGAATGCAGCTTTTCATTTGAAAAGATCCTCAAACACATACAATTGCTTTCTTTTGCTTAATTTTCAACATTCATAATGATAATTGCATTTATTTTTCTAGTCAATACTGAAAACAAGTGGTAATTTGTAATATTACAACTTTACATCTCAAAGGAATACAAGCACAACAGTTTCCACTCCCTTCTAAAAGAGGTGAATGACACAGAGGAGGTTGGACTGCCTGTGCAGGAGATGCTTACAATATTTTTCCCCATGGGAATATATTAATATTGTTCCTATCAACTTCCTTTTGTACATGTATAAATGACTTTTGGAAAATAGATTTAAAAGCCAGCATTTTTCACGTGCCAAATTACATGCACTAAATATCTAATACAAGCAATAGCAAATGCTAATATTTCCTAAGCATGAAAAAAAGAACTCTCTTTTCCCCACAAATTCTCAAAAGCAACAGTTCTCGCTGGAACCAGCGATCAGCGTTTGTTATTACCATTCCATCAAACAATCTGTATCATTCTAATTAAATGGCAAAGCATCTGAAAATTGCTCCTTATGAATCTGCATCCTGTTTATTTTGAAGCTGGTGCAAAGATTTTCAGTTATTTCACTATATATTGAATAGAGCCTATGGTAAAGGAGCTGTATTAGTTAAAGAATTCTTAACGCTGGAATCTTAACACTGGGTGCTGTAACACAGTTTTGTACTCAGATGCTGTGAGTCTGTGTGATGGTTTGTGACAGAAGGAAAAAAAGTAAGAAAAAAAGAAAACAAATGGAAAAAAAAGAGCAGTGCGTTAGCCAGACAATCCACTGCGGCACACAGTCCCTCTAAGAGATTACACCTGGCTCCCACTGAATTTAAGGACAATTCCACTGACTCCATGTTAAACAAATGCCAAAAGCTGAAAATTCACATGGACAGAGTTACCAGGCCCTGCTGTTAAAGTTCAGGTGGGGCTGAGCAACAACCTTCACGACACTTCTTGCCTTTCCTGTGTTGTGTTTTCAATCCCTATTTCATACCTAGGCCGTTTACTTGGATCAGTTCTGAGGAGCAATATTGTCTCTGATTTCCCCAACATTTCCTTTTGTCTGCTCACTCATGGCCTTCTTCCCCTTACCAAACCTGGCCTCTCCCAGGCTTGGCCATCTGCCCCATGTAGGTTCTCAGATCATTCTTCTCTTGGAACTCCTCTCCTGTTAGGTTTGTCCATCTCTACCCTGCTAATGAACCCTCCAGGATAAAGAAAAACTACCCAATGAAGAGAAAGGTCACAGTCCAGGAAAAATTCACTCCTGGAAGGTTGTGACAAATGTCTGAGTTCTCACTAGACCTGCAATATTCCCTAATCCTGTCACTTCCTTCAACATCACCAGAATCTGAATCTATCCCTTCTGAAACTTCTGTTCCTACTTCAGTCACTGCTTTTCCTCAACTCCTTAATATCAAATAAGTTCACATTAATCAAATTTAGCATTCTGTCTTCACCAGAAGGACCTTCCCCATCCCTCATTCTATCCATGCACCTTGTTTACTCCTGCAACCACATTTATTTCAATAGAATTAAAATTGGAATTGACCTACATGGAACAAATCTCTTGTTCTTCTATTTCCCAACTCCTGAAGCTCTTAAAGTTTTCCATGATAAATGTTTTTACATTGGTGTAGCTGTACAATTCCCTAACTTGGCCCACAAACCAAAAAAAAACCAGGTTTAACACACTTGGCATCTGGACAGCACATCCTAACAGAGCTGAAAATAACACATTATGAAAAATACAGACTGTGTGCTAAGATGCTGAGAGGCATCAGCTCCTGCTGGAGCCAAGGGGTGCTGAGAAAAATTCATGTTTCAGTGCTGAAACCACAGAGGAAAACCAGGTAGAGCAGCAGCTTCCTTGTCCTTACTCCCAGGGTGGTGCTGAGTGATGTGCCAGCACAGCTTTGAAAGTGCCATGGCCCCACTAATGGTGATAATGGAAAGGTCCTGACACCCACAAACTGCTCTGCTTGTGGCAACTCTTACAGAAAAGGGTCAGAGAGACACTAACAACAGTTCAAATGTACCACTTAATACGCCAAGGTGTTCCCAACATGCCAGCAATCCCTTCAGGGTGATCACAACACTTCCTACAAGTCATTCTATCAGATGCCTTTGATACCATTTCCTCATAGCACGTGAGCTCAGAGAAAGCTGCACATCCTTTCTAAGCTTGATTTCAGGACCAAAACACCACCTAAGTGGAAAGATGCTCCTGCTCACTTTTCACAGTTGGAATAATGAGGAGAAATTCTCTCTCACCTCTGCAATGTGAACAACACCATATTATAACCTGAGATGTGATTTCCCTTCAGCAGAAAGCCTCCAGAGAGGTAAATGTTCTTAATTAAATCAACTCTTGCATCCTCAGCCACGGAATAAAAGCTAAGCAGTCAGGTAGCTGTCTGAGATACTTTATTTACAGGCCTGCAGTTTCCCATGTGCTTCAGTCAAACAGTCCGTCACTGTCTCTCTTCCACCCAAAATTAGTGCAACCAATCCCAGAAGGAAGGCTTTGCTTGATGTTAGAACACAGGAACAGAGAGAAAGTATTTGCTAAGAACTGCTCTGAAGACTAAGTTGTTACCTTTCTGAAACCAATTCTGTGAAAAAGATGCAACTGCTCATGGTCTTCATTGATGACCTTCCCTGCCCAAAAAAGTCAAATTGCCTACACATGCAGGTAGGATTTAGTTACTGGCAAGGCTGACCTGATAAGAAACAGGCAAAAAATATGGGTGACAACACCTTGCTCTGAGGGACAGTTAAACCCGAGTGCTGGCTTTGAGCTGCCATTACAGAATGAGTTATAGGAGAGGCTTAGGGTCTGGAGAGAATAAAACACAGCAACTGAAGGCTGTAGTGCAGAGTAAGTTCCCTCTAGTTGCTTGCAAGGTTATATCCTCCCAAAGCTATATTCATAAATAGGTCAAAACAGCACACTTTCCTGGAAGTCTAAACATCGGCATGTACATCCACTAAAATAAATCCAACAACTAAGCAATCAAGCCCAAAAAACATCTCAGGTTAGCATAAAATAGGGATGAAAACTCTGAAAATGGGGAGGAATTATTTACACCTATAACAAAGAATCTGCAAACACAGACATGAAGCTGCAGAGTAAATAGCAAGATAAAAACACACTGGGGAAACTTTCCAGATATCCCTTTCTGTTTAGACCTTAACAGCTGAGAAATGACTTGGAGCTCATTAACAGGCCCCAGACTAATCTATTTACTTGTATAGAAGTGAAAGAGTGGAGAGAAACATATTTGATTCATTCTTAGTAATTTCCCCTGCATAAAATATTTTTTGGAGGGAAAAAAAAAAAAATACAGACAGCTGAGCCAAAACTCTTTCTCCCTCTCAGACAAAATTGGATCGTGATTCATCATATACACAGATGAATTTTAATTTATTCCTTTAACAAGTTTCTTTGTGTGTTTTCTTGTAAGCGAAAATTAATACACCCAGACACGGGGAAATGTTAATTTTATGGCATCGCCTTTCAGATTTACAAATGTTGAGTCTAACTCCTGTTGGCACTCCCTCAGCCTGCAGGAGGAAAGCCAAGTGCCTGACCTACACACAGAGGGTCTCTGGGTTTTATGGAGGTCCACACCAACTTCTCATCTCCCAAATAAAAGAAAAGGGTCCGGCCCATCCAGCGTGGGCACTGATGGACAGTTATCACCTTCCTCAAAGAAAGCTGTTGGATAATTATTTATTCCTGCTGGAGCTCCACAGTGCCACTCAAAAAGGGGAAGGTGACACAGCAAAGCATCTGGCCTACAATAAAACTTCCCTCAGTTCAGAGGAGCCCAAGCAGGATTCAGCCATCTGGAATTCATAGATCCATGTGCCTGTGGTGTTTGCCTGCTAAATGAGCAGCTCACGAAGCAATGCTAATGATGATGATCCTTCTGTTCTTCCAGCTAGATCCCTCCAGTTACTGGAACAAAGGAACACACCCACTTGGATGTGAGAAGAATCCCCATCCCTTATCTCTGCTGCAGGAGGAAAGCAAATAACTCTGCCCTGACTTCTCACCATGCAGGTGCAGGTTTAGCCTGGTATTAGGAAAACATTGGAACAGCTGCCCAGGGCAGAGGTGGGATCACCGTCCCTGGAAGTGTTTAAGATGGGTAGATGTGGCATTTGGGGCATGGTTTAGTGGTGGGCCTTGGAAGTGCTGGGGTAATGGTTGGACTCTTGTTTCCAAGAAAGACAAAAATGCATCAACTTCTATGACAAAACCACCTTTCATCAATAGCAGGTCCTGTTGCTCCTTGCAGGAAATGTGTGGACTCTGTGGAATAAGGATGCAAAGCGAGCCATTTTGCACATCCTAAATAACAATACTGGTGTTGCCATTCTGAATACTGTAATTTGTCTTAAACATTCAGCTTGTCCATATATTCTTAGTATCTCCACTTCTGTTTCCTAGACAAGCAATGTCTACTTAGAGAGCAATTCAAGAAGATACAGAGTGATATGGAGCATGCACAGAGATCCACATCTTTTTTTATACATATATATCTGTACGCACATGCAAAATACTATTTTAAGACATATTGTGTATTTCTATGAAGGAAAAGTAGCACTTCAAGTGCCAATTTCTATACAGGAAAGGAAAGGACCCATCAGGCAGATGGGACCAGGTTTTCAGCCTCTGTGTGCTGATTGTTTATCTGCTAACTTAGGACAGGAAAACTTCACAAAAGTAGATTTGGGATTAACAATAAGCCTAAGAGCAAAGAATGCAGCTGTGCAAACGCACAAGACAGGATGCCTTTGTATTCAGATAGAATTGTATTTAATACAATTAAAGTAATTACTTCAGTCTAGTCAGCCCTGGTTAAGTCTCCACTGCAGTTAATTAGCAAATGATGGTAAAATACTTTGAACATTAAATTTCATTATTAATATTATTCTTGCAACTGCTGCAGGAGCAGCCAGGTCCAAGCTCCTTGGAATGCTGCAGTGTGGTAACATGAAAAATAAGACCAGTCCTTTTGCCTGGCTGGTTTAAACGCATTTCCTTATACTAACCAAGCATCTGCCTCAAAAAAACACAGAAGAGCTCAAGTCCTGTTTTTATAGGATGGTTTGGGTTAGAAGGGACCTTAAAATCACCTCGTTCCACCCCCTGCCATGGGCAGGGACACCTCCCACTAGCCCAGGTTGCTCCAAGCCCTGTCCAACCTGGCCTTGGGCACTGCCAGGGCTGGGGCAGCCACAGCTTCTCTGGGCACCCTGTGCCAGGGCCTGCCCACCGTCACAGGGAAGGATTTTACCACCAAGGAAATGACTTCTGTGATCCCACACAAACCAAGGGGCCACATCCATCTCACTTCATTAATACCAGCACGTAAAGACTGAGCATTTACAGAAAAAGGGGCATGAAAATAACAAGATGGAATTAAAGAGGTGCAGGAGAAATCTACTTGCCGCACTTTGAGCTTCTAGAACAGAGCAAGCCTCGTGCCCTGCCAGCACTGCCATGCAGAGGATTGAATCCTTGTGTTGTAACACAACTTCAGGCAAACACCCCAAAAATGATAAAGTAATGACTGAAGACAGAGAGAAGGAAACAAAATGCTGAATAAAGAAAGGTTAAAGGAACTGGCACATATTTAGTCCTCCAAAATACTGATTAACTTCAGACAACCACATAAGAAAGGTTATAAGAGAGCAACAACTGATGATTCTCCTTAGTCAAAGATGGAAGAAGAAAAAAAAAAAAAATGAGATGAAGCCATAGAAAGAAAAATGAAGGACTGAGAACCTTTATAATTCAAAGAGTGGAACAAGCAGCCCAAAGCTGCAGAATAGTCATCACTGAGGGTGTTCAGGCTTAAGTAAACACCCATCTGTTAAAGAATATTTTGTTATAATCACTGCTGCTATTGTGCAAGGAGGTGGAACGAGAGTCCCACCGATGTCTGGGGGTTGGATACCTACAATTCATGTCTTTCACATTTTTGAAACATTTATTCAGAACAACAAACATCTGGTTCTTAATCCCCCAATTAACACTGTTTCCAGCCCTAAGGAATTAATCACAGAATTCATGGGAAACAGTTTATTTGCTGGCATCGGAGTAAAACAAATTGCCTACAAACTTCTACATTGCTAATGGAGCAGTTTAATTGCCCTTTTTTTTTTTTTTTTTTTTGACATTTTAATTAAAAAAAATAAAGACTAGAAAGACATCCCTGGGCAGAGACCTTTGCAGCCGTGTGCCAGCAGAGAATTACACAGCTCCAGGGACTCAGCTCTCATTCACAGTACTGACCTCCTTTGAAGAGTACTCAGAGACCCAGTGATGAAAAGCACTGTAAAAGTCCTAGATAGCATCATTAGTACTCAGGAGGACAGGATTCTATGCCTTGGCTGCATTTAAAGAGCTCTGCTGGTACTCTGGAAAGCCAAAATGTTTTCCAGAGGAAAGAGCTGACCAGGCTGGGGGGCTGGCTTTGCTTTTTGACAAGGTCTCCCAGCAGACTGGCTGAGTATCACTGAACCAACCTACTGCCTACTCAATCTTTGGTTTTTCCATTTCCACAATGTAGCATTTTAATCTATTTCCAGCTACAAAAATAAGGCAGTATTTAAAATACCACCTCAACAAAGACACTCTACAGGACTGCACGTGTCCTCACAGAGTATGTGGAGTTGGAAGGGACCCACAAGGATCACTAAGTCCAACTCCAGATCCTGCACAGGACCATCCCCAAGAGTCACACCATGTGTCCAAGAGTATTGTCCAAGCTTTCCTGGCTATGACTGCCCACCAAATGCCCATTCCATGAGCTCCTCTTTGTTACCACCACACACCCTGCTGCTCTCAGCTACTGTGGAGAAATTGAATGGCATGGAAAGTCCATCATCACATGTTCCAGTACTCTGATTTTAATGACATCCCTACTCGTAGGAGTAGAACGTGCTGTTCAGCAGTTTATTCACCTGGCTTTGCCACTGGATGAATTTTAAAGTAAACACCTTTTATTCCCAGCAAGCAGATTTTCAAAGAGTAACCAACACAAACAACATGCATTATGGGTCTATCCAGCAAGAGGCTCCCAATAATAGCTCTGAACATCTCCAAAAGCTTCAGGGAGTCTAATTGACCACTACAATTTACTTCAAGGTTAGCACCATTTGGACAGCTCTTGAAAACAAGTTTTTTGTGACTACACCCTTCTGCACCCATTTGCTGTGGCCAATATTTTCCCACCTACTGATTTTGCCTTTTGTTCTCTGTGAATAGTCCTGTGACATCAATCAGTAACATGAGGAACTGACTCATTTCCCCTCATGCTCCTTAAAATATCTTTAGATAATATTTCTTTATCAGCACCTTACAATTTGATGGCTGTTTTACCTTTGCATCTTCCTTCAATATAGATTCCTGCATTTTTTTATTTGATGTCTAACCTTTATTAAATTTGCAGCTGCTCTGGTATTTTAAATATTTATTAGTGATATCAGGTATCATGGAGAGGGGGAAGACACAAAGCTATCGATTTATTTAGTGTGAGAGAAATAATTCTTAAAGCCCTGTTAAAAAATTGTATTTTCATGTTTTGGGGTTGGCTTTATATGGTTTGGGGGGGTCTTTTATTGTATGGCTTGTTTGAGGCTGGCTTGATGGTTTGGGGTTTTTTTTTTAATCATGCCACTCCAGACCGTTGTCTATTGCTGTTCAGACAGGATATTAGGAAAAATTTCTTTAATGAGAGGAACAGGCTGCCCATGGAAGTGGTGGAGTCACCACCCCTGAAAGTGTTCATAAAATGTGAAGATGTGGCACATGTTCATGAAACAGATGTGGGAACAGGGTTTGGTGAAGGGCTTGGCAGTGCTGGGTAACAGCTGGACTCAATAACCTTAGAGGTCTTTTCCAACCTCTCTGAGTCTGCTGAACTCTCCGTGGTTCCAGTGGTACTTCAGATGACAACACACCTTCACACAGAGGCCAGGAAGGGTCTACCTTAATATTTGGAGTTCACGAAGTATTGAATTAATTCCTATTTATTCCTAATCCCCTCACAACTGTGTATGTTCCTATTCCTTCAGATCACTCTGGGATCAGTTAATTCCAAGAGCTGTCATGTCTCTGTAGCTTGGTCTTTACCAAGGACAAGAAAGAGGACCCAACAGGGGTGGGAGTTGAGGAACCACATAGATAAAATTGCCATCATTAAAAACACAACAACATCCAGAACCACGAAATAAACTCTTACAGACATGACCAAAAACCGCAACTTCCACAATTAACTCCTTTGGAGATGCCAGAGCCCAAGCAAGGGGTCCCAGGTGTCAACACACTTTGAAGGCTCCTCTTCTGGACAATTTCCAGCAATAAAATAATTTTAAACCCACAGAACTTCAACAGCCTTCAGGGATGGGGAAAGCACAGCTTGGCTGGTGACTTGTGTGCTTGTTTTTACTGACAACAAGCACCCAGGGCTGGAGACTGGGCTGTCTGTCAGTGTCTGTGGCAGGGAGCTATTGTTGTATCAGCTCAGCACAGTGTCCTTACCAGGCAGCCAGCAATTACAAGTCTCTTATCCCAATAATTACAGGCATAAGAATACCTTTGGAACAACATTATATTCAGATTCTGCCATGCAACTCATGCTCTCATGGTGCAATGCACTAACCAGAACAAATACTTCTTTTTCATGGGGGGGAAATCAAAGTTTTAACTGGTTGGTGAGGTCTGTTTGCCACTTGTGCTGCTATTTTAGGTGGCAACCAACACAGACAAACTAGAACTTTTAGAAACTTTACTGTGCTTTCTTAGACCAAGCCCTTTTTCAACGTGAACAAAGCACTCCACAGCACTTCTATTAGGGATAGAGAATTCATTCCCATGTACAACAATGGAAACTTCAAATGAGAAGCAAAACCTGGAAATGACCATCACTGGGAGCTCTTCAAAGAACATTCCAGACAGAAAAACGTGATATTCTTAAAATATATTAACAAATCAGAAATTCTGGTAGCTCTCTGCTGGAAATGTTTCTTCTGCATAGGAAAATTCCCCTCTGTGAAATCCCAGCCTGATCAAGCACTAACTACAACAACTTATTCTCTAGAAACCTTCTTGTCTTTCTCAGAATTAGGATTTAAAGCAACCACTTAAGAGCTAAATGGTAACTGGAAGGTCCAACATTCCCAGACATTACAAAGATTTACTTTTCCTGGCCTCTCTAACATTCACCTCGCCAGATAAGCCAGTTCAATGATCCTGAGACACACAAAAAGCTGAATAAACCTTAGAATATCATATCCAAAACATTTCCTCTCTGTTAAATGATAAACAAAATAGGAATAAGGAATGCAAAATGGTTCAGCAAGGATATCAAGTGATAAATGTAGTAAATAGCCATTCACATTTATGAATTCTGTTGTCAGATTATTTGGAACACAAAAGTCACCTTTTTGCCACCGAATAAAATCCTCCTGCCCTGTTGTGGGCAGCCAGACCCAGAATATAACCATAAAGGAAAACCAGCAGATTCTCACCAAGAATTGCATCTCCCTGCTGTTGCTGGGACATCTGACTTACCAGTTGGGACAGCAGGATCCATCGTTGGCTTTTCCCAGGTATTGATCTGCTCCCAGGTAAATCCATTGGTTCCCAAGGCGACGCTGTAACCACAGTTACTGTAGTGCTCGTCAAACGAACAACCACCTACAAACAAGAACAACGACAATATTCCTCTATTAATTATGTCTCTCTTTACATTATGTGCCCAAGTTCACACAGGAAATAAAAATTAATAGAACATTATTTTTCAAGTAGCAGCAAAGGTGATGTACAGAAAATATTTTCATACTTTCCACGCTTCATACTCATTGGAAGCCCTTGTTTTCTTCCCTCCACAACACTATTTCTTAGATAAATCCTGTATTTCAACCTGTTATTTTCAAGGACAATAGTCCATGATACCTCCAGGAATATTTGCACAAGCCTCCAACATATTTAAACAAAAAAAAGGAAAAAGGAAGGAGAAATGCAATGACAAACAATCACTTTCCTACAGTGAACCCTCACTTCTTTTAGCCTTGAAGCTTTGATCATCCTAACCTGGCTTTAATCATCCCTCACACACAACACAAAGCTCTGGGTGGTCCATCACCACAGTTTCCTCAGGGGCTTTCCAGTCAATCCTTTTGAGGATGTCATTTCTCCACAACAAGAGAGTAAGAAGCAGTAGATGGCAACTGGCATTCCCACCTTCCAGACTGTTCACTAAGAGATCTTCACTGCAATTCCTGAAATACTTGGAAGAATTAACTCTCTTAACTTGGCAGCTGCCTGGACACTTGGGAATGAAGGAGAATCCAGGCACAGGGGAATGGAATTTTGTGTTCCAAGGCAGACCTCTGAAACTTGTGTCATACACACAAAGGAAGCTACTCTATTCCCTGGGATATTCCTGTGCTGGTGTCCCTGATGCACGTTCCTCTTCTCATCCATCTAACTTAGTCTGTCAAGCATCTTTCACTACTGGATCCACTAAAATCCAGCCTGGCTCCCTGGGTTTAGACCTGAATTATACTAAGTGTGTCTCAGGGCAGCAGGATTCACTTTCCTCTGCAGATACGAGTCCTCCCAAGTCAACTGGACACATCCAACACTGCAGAGCTGTGAGGACCGAGCAATGCTCAAGGCAACACTTGCCTGCTCTGCCAGCCAAGCTGCCAATTGCTGCTGACACCCATCAGGGTTCCATGGACAGATATTCCTGCCTCCTCACTCCTTCCCACAGGCTGCACACACACAATGAGACAGTGACCTGTGCTTCCCTTACAATAGGGATTATCCAACACTGGGGACAGTCAGGGCTTCTTTGGTTTGCACTCATCCTCCAACTCCCAAGAAAGCCCAAACTTGTCTCAGTTCCTGTGGAACTCCTCATAAATTACAAACACAAATATCAGTATTTATTAACTCCTTAATCTGTTAAGGGATTTTATGTGCAGTCCAAATGCAACTGGTTTTCTAAGTGGTCCTACAAAACCAAGCATTTCTCTTTATATATACACTAGAATGTTTTGCTGTGTGGAGTACCTGACACCACAAAATACTCTGCTGCTAAAGAAAAGTTTAAAGAGGTCAAGCTTATCCTAAAAAAGTAACAATTTTATATACTGCATATTTTCATTATAAGCAGATCTGATTATAGTTGATTTTATGACCCTGGCAAGTTTGCCTTTTTCAGTACAGTTTCAGCAAATATTTGAGTTGTCATGATTTTAAAATATTTTAACAATTCTTGTTTTGAATTTACAGCACTTGTGAAGCTCCCCCAGCTGTCAAAACAAGCAGGATTACACTCCAGCTTTCTGTATTTTTTTTTTTTTAAACAGATTTATGCGAAAGAGTTCAAAATTAAAATACTGAACACACTCATTAAGAGAGAATACAGAAATTGTGGATTGTGTGGGAGTGAGCACTGCAAATGAAAGTCACCTTTATCACAGCGAGCAGGTATGAGACACAATATCAAATACTCTGCTCTCAGCCTCCACACGGGGCATTTAATTGTGAGAGATTCACTTTCACAGCACAGCTTCAGACACCAACCATCCCCCACCCCCCCCTGCTCAGCACATGGGATCAGGAATGTCTGGGAGCTGTTATTTTGAAGGAATTGTAAACAAATTCTCTGATCGAGCCCAACAATTGTCTGAGGTCTCCCGAACACAGAGAAAATTGCACAGGAGTTGCTGCAAAGTCCCAGAAGCAAAACAAGCAATAATAGCAAAATATGGGGTAGCAATCCTCGTTGAACAGGGAATGTAATTGTCAATGCCTTGCCACAATCAGCTAAATAGGTTATTTTATCCATGCTGAGGAAGGTGAAGTTGGAGGAGCTGGAAAGGGGAATCGCTGAGAACTTTTGGAAATTAATTGGGAGTTTCAGGTGATAAGAGACAACACCTGAGGAAGCTTTAAAGGGCCTTGTCTGAAAGTCAAAGCTAACCTTGTAGTACAGCTGAATAAGAAAGGAAAGAATAAATCATGGACTTAAACTTAAAAGTTGGAGCAAGATATCCACATTTTAAAGAATGAAAAGGTTAGAAACCTCCAAACACAGAGTGACAGAGCAATAAGCCAGGAGGATTAATCTACCTGAAGCAGCAGAATTGGAATTTGGAGGTGAATTTGCAGGAAATGAGGACAAGGAGAAAAAGCTGAAGCCAATTTTAAGGGCTAAGGCAAGAAGACTGACTGTGTAAATCTTGGGTACCAAGGGGGGGGGGGAAGTTTCCATCTGCTTGTTGCTCTAGTGTGTCAACTGAGAGCAGAATTAAAAGTGGAGACTCAGATGGGACACAGACAGTGACTTGGGAGCTCAAAAGTCAACAGCTCCTCTTTTCACACTATTAAAATGTGTGTTGTATTATGGAACAGGAAAGAAACTTCAGGAAGTGGAGGGAAAGTATCACAACATCCAGAATTTCACAGGCTTTGGGGTTACTCTAATAATCACAGAATCACAGAAGGGTTTGGGTTGGAAGGGACCTTCAGGATCATCTCATTCCACATTCCACCAGCCCAGGATGCTCCAAGCCCTGTCCAACTTGGCCTTGGACACTCCCAGGGATGGGGCAGCCATAGCTCCTCTTGGCAACCTGTGCCAGGGCCTGCCCACCCTCACTGCAAAGAACTTAATTCCTATAGCCAATCTTTGGTAAAGTCACTTGGCCACAGCAGTTTGGGTCCGTATTGTGCCAAATAAATTCATCACAGGTGGCCTTAGTCCTGTCTTCTCTGCACATGTGGCATTACAGCTCTACTTACAGGCAGCCAGGTTCTGAAAATTAAGAGATTTTAAGAGTCCACTGTTGCTTTCACTGATGGCAGCATGAGCTTAATATTCAACATTTCCTAAGATGCCTCACCTCTGTTAATACTTAACTATAAGCCACACATAAACATGCTGGAACGTAAAAATGGGAAAACAAGGTCAAATGCATCCTAATGGAAAATCACAAATTGCTGAAATCTGTTTGGAGGCAGAACAGGGCTATTCATTAACACAGAAAAAGTAATCCTCAAATTGAAGGAAAAGATGCCATTCAGTGAATTTAGATACCAGGCTTGCGTGTTTTCATTTCAGCCACATATCAGGGTTGCTTGAGGAAAATGGAAACATTTACTCAATCACCAAAATGGGATTCTGCGGCTTCATAAATTGTTAACAAGAATGAGAATTTTTGCAAAACAAATTGGGATCTTGGAGCCTTTCCCCTGCTTGGCTGGAAATGAAACAGTGGCAAATGCAGCTGTTNTGGGTTGGAAGGGACCTTCAGGATCATCTCATTCCACGTTCCACCAGCCCAGGATGCTCCAAGCCCTGTCCAACTTGGCCTTGGACACTCCCAGGGATGGGGCAGCCACAGCTCCTCTTGGCAACCTGTGCCAGGGCCTGCCCACCCTCACTGCAAAGAACTTAATTCCTATAGCCAATCTTTGGTAAAGTCACTTGGCCACAGCAGTTTGGGTCCGTATTGTGCCAAATAAATTCATCACAGGTGGCCTTAGTCCTGTCTTCTCTGCACATGTGGCATTACAGCTCTACTTACAGGCAGCCAGGTTCTGAAAATTAAGAGATTTTAAGAGTCCACTGTTGCTTTCACTGATGGCAGCATGAGCTTAATATTCAACATTTCCTAAGATGCCTCACCTCTGTTAATACTTAACTATAAGCCACACATAAACATGCTGGAACGTAAAAATGGGAAAACAAGGTCAAATGCATCCTAATGGAAAATCACAAATTGCTGAAATCTGTTTGGAGGCAGAACAGGGCTATTCATTAACACAGAAAAAGTAATCCTCAAATTGAAGGAAAAGATGCCATTCAGTGAATTTAGATACCAGGCTTGCGTGTTTTCATTTCAGCCACATATCAGGGTTGCTTGAGGAAAATGGAAACATTTACTCAATCACCAAAATGGGATTCTGCGGCTTCATAAATTGTTAACAAGAATGAGAATTTTTGCAAAACAAATTGGGATCTTGGAGCCTTTCCCCTGCTTGGCTGGAAATGAAACAGTGGCAAATGCAGCTGTTCAACGGGGCAAAAGAGGAAATGGAGGTGACTTTGATGGCCTTACGTAACGTGAGTGGTGCTGACCCCTTTTCACGAGATGAAATCTCAACGAGAAAGCTTCTCTCTTCCTGGAAAGGGTCATATTGAAGCAAATAATGGCTCACACAGGAAGGATAAAACATCCCTTGCTTCAAATGCAGGCTTGTAACAATGCCACTGCTCATCTGAGTGATGCTAATTAATCTTGAGCAGACCCATCATCAGTTACTGAGACTTGCCCCTGGATTAAATGTAAACCAGCCTTGCATAAATTGAATGGCTCCTTTGAATATATAATTGAATTTGCAGAAGTGTGTGCCAGGGGGGTGTTTAAATAAGTGCACAAATATGATAAAAAGAACTTCACGCCATAATATCTAATTCAGTAAGCAAAAATAATGGCAGGGCACATTCCAATTAGTGTTTGATTTATTTATTTTAACAAATCCAATTAGGAGAATGTTTTATAAAGTCGTCCAATGTCAAACTCTCACGGACTCACCAGATAAAAAACACAATACTTCTAAAAAGGAATAAAGAAACACTGATGTGAGAAGCCTCATCATTATCCTGTGGTTCTAAACACACACTGGAAACAGAATCAGATATAATTTGATCAAGCATTTATAGCAATCCCAAGCTGGGGAGGGGACAGACACAATGAGAACATCAGTCTCATTATCCCACTCCAGGCTTTTTGCTGGGGCAGTAGTAGTCAGCTTTCTCCCTGATTTATTTAAAAAAAAAAAAAAAAAAAAAAAAAAAAAAAAAAAACAAAAAAAAAAAGGGGAAAAAAAAAAAAAAAAAAAAAAAAAAAAAACACAAAAACCCNNAATAAAAAAAAAAAAAAAAAAAAGCACCTAATACTTTCTTGTGAACATCCCTTTTGAAACTTTCATGAGAGCTGAGATTTAGTCCATCAATTTAGAGCTAAACCACACAAAATACAGAGCAAGTGAAGGAAAAAACAAATGCTGTTAGGATGAGGCAGTACTTATGAACTACAAAATTCCCCAAATTAACCCACCACTGCTTCTGATCATTCATTCTCATCCCTTCCCAAGACATTCTTGTTTACAAGGGCTGTGAGAGATGCATTTGGCTCATTAAGGTAATGCCTACTGTGGGATTTATTGCATAAAACCCCATTTCTAAGTTATTTTTCAGACTGCAGAATTCATACAGCACACTCCTGAGAAATCTTATTGGATCATAGAACATCCTCAGCTGGAAGGGACCCACAGGGATCATCAAAATCCAACTCCTGGCCCTGCACAGACACCCCAACAATCCCCCCCTGTCCCTCAGAGCATCCCCCAAACCCCCCTGGAGCTCTGGCAGCCTCGGGGCTGTGCCCACTGCCCTGGGGAGCCTGGGCAGTGCCCACCCCCCTCCTGGGGGAAGAGCCTTTCCCTGAGATCCAACCCAAACCTCCCCCAACTCAGCTTCCTGCCATACATTCTTATGGAGGTGGGAGTGGAGAATGAAAACACACATGTAAAGCTTGGGCTGAGTTTCTTTGTTTAAGAGGGGATAAATCAAGGAATATTGGAATTTCTTCACCCAGGAAGAGCAGTAAGTGTTTTATGTGCTTTCTAGTCCTTCCAGAAAGATTAAGTTAGAAGAAACTGGGTTGCATCAGGCAACAAGTGCTAGCAACTTATCGACACTTATACTATCAGTACATCTATGCATATGAAAGTATTTTTCAAATTATATGCCCTGTCACATTGCTTTCTTTCTTTGCAGTTTCAGTGTTAGATATCTATTTCCACATGGAAGGGGCTCATGAGCACATTTTCCATGCACACACGGCCCAAATGCATAGATATAATCAGTGTTCCTTGCACAGGAACCTTGTTATGATCAAAGCATTGCTGCCCCTGAGTAAGGGGTCACTTGTGGTCCCCACAATGAACACCACCAACAACTTCATGTCGTAAAAGGGCCAGACAGAGTAGGTACAGCTTTGTCCAGTGAGACACCTCAGGTGTCCTCACAGGAATAACAAGCTCTTCTTCCAACACTTCCCTGCAGGAAATGTTGGTCCCCAAAGTGCACCAGAGCCTGACAGAGTCTGTCAGTTCTCCTCCTAATCCCATGGGAATGCTCTGCTGCAAAGCCAGCACCGTGCCTGGGATCCCCACATATACGGAATGAGTGTTTAAGCTCTACTTGCTGAATTTGTCAGTTTAAGCTGAGTTTTCTTTCTTAAATTCATTATTATGGGTTTCTCTTTGCCTACATATCTCATAATACAAGCCCCTAAACCAGCTCACACATTCACTACTAATTCTGTACCTCGTAATCCACCACAGAGCAGTGAAAGTCTTTTAAGTATCCTGGGGTAAAACTAACACTAAATGTCATTTGTTTCAGGTTCTATGTCCAAATCTAGGTTCACTCATCTAACTTCCCTTCCCAGAATGTACATCCCTTATTTAATACCAGAAATGTATTTTTTGCTTCTGACAGCTGAGCTCTCCCTTTTGCAATAGCTCAATGTTAACATTTTATTCCTTTATTTAAGCAGAAATATATCAATATCTATAATCTCACTGGATTATTTTTTCAAGATATGTTAATACACTGCACCTTTTCAAAGAATCCCAACTTTTCCAGTTCAGTTAGTTCCATTCTGCTGCAACACAAGATTTATGTTGTATTTTCACACTTGCCTATCCCAATATAATGAGATTTATAAAATTAACATGGGTTATCACAACCACAAAAGATGGTTAAACAGACATTCCCCATCATCTTTGCTCATTAGTCTAACCAATAATATTTTCAATTTATAAATTTAGAGGCTTTCCACCACTGAAGCAGACTCCTGCTTTAGTCATAGCATGATGGAAGAAACATTTCTTTTAAAGGCACAAGTTTGTAGCAGTTACTTGCTGTTATGTCTGTAGTCTAAGTATAAAGTAAGCCCTCCTTACTTAATTTTAAATTATATGACAATTTTTTTCGAAAATCAATCCCGTCCTGTATTCTACAGAGCCACCCTTCAATGATTAGCTGTGTTCACTGAAGATGTGCTTAGTTATATCTGTCAGTAAAAACCATTTGTGGGTAACCACTGTTGCTCAAAAAAAGGTCGCTTTAAAAAAATATTGCTTTCCTTTCCTTCCAGCAGGGAAAGTTTTTGGGTCTAATTATCCAATGTATCTTAACAGGACTGCCTAACACCATATTTATGGTGCATTTACACCAAATTCTACATCAGCTGTTGCACTGAGTCTTGACCAGCCCCAGCTCTCTATTCGTGTGCTCCCTCCCAGCACTTTGTAATGTCACACAGATACCTATTGGAGCTGCATAGTCATTTTAATCATATCCTTATTTTACTTTTACCATCCACCAAGGCAGAAAAAACTGTCTGGAGGTAGCTGTTTCTCACTTATTTTATATTCCATTAGCAAGCCTCTCTTTCTCAATGAGCTTTTATACAAACTTCAAATTAATGTGTTTGAACTTCAAGCAAGAAGCTGCCGCTGACTGACTCATATTATCTTTGCTGATGAATAAAATATTGTCTCAACAGATACCATTTCAGGAATTCCAATACCATCTACAGTTCTTCTAATCTTCCTTCTTTTTCTGTGCTGCTGTTCAGGCTCCTGTTTTGGAGGAAGATCTCCCTGCAGCTGAGATGTTTCCTGGAAAGTTCGTGGTCAGAAAACACAAAGACCAGCTCCAAGGGTAGGAAATCTGGTTTGTTGCCACAACACTGAACGTGATCTGGTTGCAATCAAAGACAACCAGAACAGACATCATTTTTAGATAAGAAATTAAGGGCATATTGGGCTAGCATTTCCATAATCAATCCAGTAACTGAACAGTTGTCCCAAATGATGCCAGTGGAAGTAAATCAAATCAATGCTGAACTTCAGGAAGTCCCTGTCTCTTTGGAAGTTCTACCACTCAGTCTGGAAATGCCTGTTTGCACCTGGCATTCCCTGAGGCTCCACCACCACCACATAAGCAAAGACATGCCCCAGTAATCCCTGGTTTGGTGACCAAATCTTACTTTGCACTCACAAAAACCACCCACAGTGCACACGAGGACCAAAGAGGTACATGTGAGTACACACATCCCATCTGTACTCCAGGTGGCTCCAAAGAGAAATACCAATATTTTTAATGTTTTCTTGGAGAAGACTAACCAAGTGTGTCAATTCTCGCTGAACGAGACTAATATTTTATTTCAGTTGCTTGTGAGCACACGCAATTAAAGCTCCAGCACTGTGCAGGACCCCAAAAACTCCTTGATATCTGAGCTATCACAACTCCTATGTAATAGCTCAGCTATACACTGGTTAAACATCAGATTTATCTAAAAGGACAGATATCACCCATCACTGAGTACCAACAAATGTAATCTAATTGGCCGATACAATGGCAATAACTTGCAATGAGTGCTGCAACTGGTGTATCCTGCTAAATTTAATAAAGTGGCTTTTGGAAGCTACTCCCAGCGAATGGCTGTATAAATAACTTTTATTGAGGTCTAACAATTCTTACAGCTCCAAGTTCACACATTGCTCAGGTCGAGGTTATCTCTTACAAATACCCTTTTACTTGTTGCTGACAGTTACTGTTTCAAATTACACACAGAGTGCAGTGTCAAGGATATTTGAAGATATGTATTTTAAATCGTTTTCAGTTAAACCGTGATCTTCATTCAATGTGTCAGGAGCAAGACAGCCCCAGAAGTGACAGTGGCTCAGCAGCCGCTCTGCTTCCAGGCGCCCTGGAGTCACACTGGGAACAGGAGGGCAAATACCGGACCAGGCAAAGGCTCTTGTAAAGTGTGATCAGTTCACTGATGGTTGAGGCACTGACAGTCACCCACAGATCCAAATTTTAATAGTGCTACCTGAATTTTCATTTTTTTCCCAGTTCATTTACACTACCTCCGCATTTTATTACGCATTTTCTCCTTGCTTTGCGTTGCAATATCCAGGATGCTGTTCAGAGCCCCAGTGCAGTGGGGCAAACATCAAGTCTGGAATCCCCCCTGCCCTCTGCAGCACATTGTAAACATGGCAACAAGGGGAACATTGGCTCGTTTTTAGCCTCCAGGCTCCTCTGTGTAAATTCTCTGCCTAAGGAGCCAAACACAAAGTAAATACATGCCAGGAATAAACAGATCTCAGCCTAATAGCACATGTGAGTTCTTGCAAATATATACAGAGCTCCTTTCCTACCATGGTACATAAGCATATGTGCAAAGTGCCTCTCTAATTACAGCCATGAATCTTCCACTTACATCTCTGACCCAGAGTAAGCATTTAGCAGAGCATTCTAAACTCAATATCAATGAGGGGCAGCACAGGGAAGGAGGGACAATTCAGAGTAACCTGAACACAATGCAGTTGTCACTACAGACAGCTCAGATTTCCTTTGGAAGGGGCAATCACAGCACATCTGCACATGGGGGTGTTACCCTGACACATCCTGGGCCACCTGCAAGTCCCAGGGAAGCTCAGAAAATGCCCATCAGCCACTGAGTCACTCCAAGGCTCGTCTCCATCCACTGCTGGGGGAAATGATCTGCTACACACAGTCTGTGAACAGCTCAGCACCTGTTGAGGTGCTCCATTTTAGAGGCATTCCAAACTTTACAATTAATTCATTTACAACATTTTGTTTTCACGCTACACTTCGAAACAGTTTCAGGCACTTCTACCGTTGTCATACAAAACTTGCTGGGTAACAAACAAAGAAAAATATTCCTATTCCATCATCCAAAGCCTTTTCTCTGTCTTTGGGATAGATAACCTCCTGTTTAAGTCTGAAACTTAGAATAATGCATATCCAACAGAAAATACATCTCAAGAAAGGTCTCATGAACTCCCCAGTTCTTATTCCTTTAAAGCAGCATCAAGCCTGAACTCTGCCAGGAAGCTTTAAATACTTAAACTTAAAGCACGTCTAAGACTTGAAAGGCACAAGGTAAAGGAATCTAAAAGCAATCACTTTTCAGAATCCTGAATGACCAAACTGTATGAAGAAGCCCTTTTCTGTCACACAAACCACAGTTCCAGTCATCATTTAACCCCTGGTTGGTTGAGACATGTGAACCAGATTCTCTGAGGTTTTTATTCCAAGCTCACCTGCACTTGGTGTTGCAGCCCGAAGGGACGTGCACTGGAGATGGGCCAGCAAAGGGAAGATGCTAAAAATCTCAATTTTAAGCAGACTTCAAAGCAGTTTAACTGACAGTACATCAATACTGACTTTTAGTAATCTTGGAGGATTGCGTTAACACCTTCTACACATGTAAAACTTGACCCTTTGGTAGTGCTGCAGACAAACTTTCCACTGCTATTCTTACACTGCTATAGTCTGAGCTTGTAAGTGCAATTCAGATGCCAAAGAAAGCTCATTTACCGGACATTTATTTCTGGAAATAAGGTCTTACCAGCAATTTAAGGAGATAATTGTCTTTGCTTATAAGATTTCTCTTTACACTTGAAATTGAATAACCCTGTCTCCATAAATTAGACAAGTATTTTCTGCAGGATATTGCTTTATCCATGTACTCCTCAAGCCCTGTAAAGTACCTTTCCACTTGATTTTGGCAGATGGAGTATTTGTGACCATAACTGCATGGAGTGTTTAACAGCACAGGGAACTCCATAAAAATCTAATACATTCCCAGAGCCCCAGGTGAAAGTGCAAATACTTGGAAGCAAAGGTTTTTAAAAAGTGCCCTCCTCAAGATTCCAGCTCTGCATATTAAGTATAAAGTTTCTAATAAATTCATTGCCCATTTTTACACAAGTCATTCTCATTTTAAGATGCCTGTGTGAGAATGTGATTCATTAAATATATGATGCTTCAAAAGATTATGATCATGATATTAAGTCATTCAGAAATTAGATTCAGTTTCTGATCAAGTGAATTGGTATTAAATATACTTATCCAATTAGAACCATACTGCAATTATACTGATACTTGAGCTAACTACACATTAGTCACTGCAGCCAAAAATGTAAGAGAGATTGAGTGAAAGAAAGCACATTTTTAAGCTAAAAGAGGGGAGAGATTTAGATTAGAATTTGAGAGCAAATTCTTTACTCAGATGGCCAGAGGCCCTGGTACAGGTTGTCCAGAGAAGCTGTGGCTGCCCCATCCCTGGAAATGTCCAATGTCAGGTTGGATGGGGCTTGGAGCAACCTGGGCTAGTGGGAGATGTCCCTGTCTGTGACAGGGGATAGAACCAAGTGACCTTTAAGGTCCCTTCCAACCCAAACCATTCTGTGATTTCCTTCACATTTGTCATCTGGTCATGCTCCTCATCTTCAACCCTTCAGGTGCAAGCCCTAGCACTCTGCATAAAGTAAGGAAAAAGCAATAAAATAAGCTAATGGGGCATCCCCCATTTGCTACATGTGCACTTTGTAGGCTATTAGAAAAATCAGACCATCCTTTCTTACCCCAGAATCCTCTCACAATCCCCTGTCCAGCACATCTCTGTGACTGGCAAAAGGAAAGACAAGGGAGCATTTCACACAGTCAGCTTAAAACAGCAGGATGGCTGGAGATCAGACACCCGAGAGATGTTACTCAGGAAACACCCAAGAACAGGACAAGTACAACCTGAATCTTCCTCACCACGTTACTAGCCTCAAATACTTCCCATCTTCCAGGTGCCGGGCACTGCCCAGGCTTCCCAGGGCAGTGGGCACAGCCCCAAGGCTGCCAGAGCTCCAGGAGGGTTTGGACAATGGGACAGGGTGGGATTGTTGGGGTGCCTGTGCAGGGCCAGGACTTAATGATCCTGGTGGGTCCCTTCCAACTCAGGATATTCTGTGATTCTATGAACAAACCTCTCTGATACCAGCTGCTTTTTTCCCATCCCAACCATTTTCAGAATCCACATGCCCATCTGGAATCTGCAAACTCCAGTGGTGCCATCTGCACCTTTGCCATACTCTGGCTGTCACCTTCATGGGGACATCTGGAAACAGAGGGGACAGGGGTATTTTTGCCCCAGTGCCAGCCACTGGCATGGGACAGTGACACCATGCCTGCAGAGAGAGCACCTGCCCCGTCCTGAACCCACACTCCAGGGATGAGAAAGGGACTGCAGTCCACTTTCCCATGGAAGTGGCTGTGCCTGGCAGGCTGTTCTCCTTCATATCACATCCTGCCCTTGGTACAAGACATTTCTCACCAGGCTATCAATATCAGCTTTGCTTTGTTGGTCTTTTTGGTTGTTTTTAATTCTAAGGCACTGTCTCACAGGGAGGAAATAATTGTGATACTTGACTGTATTGCAGCATTTCTAGCAGTTTAAGACTATTTTAAGATTAGATAATTAATATAAACTCGACGATCAAGTCCCAGCTGGAATAAAGATGTTGTTTATCTGAAAACACTCATCTGTGGCGAAAACTAATAGAATTTCCCAGAACAGAAACTACAATTAATATGGACTTTAAAAAAAAGCATTATACAACCAACAGTTATAATTTTATTAGCATAAAGACTGAGAAGAATCAAAGTGGCCCTGATCAGGGGATTGTGAGAGGACTCTGGGGTAAGAAAAGATGGTCTGCTGCCTTCTAATTGGTCTATTAGGTTACAAAGAGAGTAGATAACAAATACCACAGTTGCATGGGTCGGGGGTTTGGGGTTTTTAACATTATCTTTTTCCCCTTCCCCCAGAGACAGAGGTTATACCACCACAGATCAGGTGCATTCAGCTGCAGGACAAGTGTGAACACTCACTGACTGAGCACACTTGACCCGGTTTTGTTGCACTGCTACCTTTTAAAGTAGTCCCACCTGTGACCCCACAGCCACCAGAACTCAGTGCCACCTTCCCTGTGGGATTCCCCACCCAACCAGAGCTCATGGCCACAACACTCCTATAATGGAGCCACCACCACAAACATGGCACATGATTACACTCAGCTCTGAAAACAAGGAAATGAAAACAGGAGCTATTAAAAAGTGACCCCTCTCCTCAGAGCTGACAGCAGCCCCTGGGAGCACTGTACTCGTGGTGACAGCATGGGCTGGATGCCTCAAGTAAAAATCACAGCATTTATTAGCAGATCCTCAGCTAAATAATGTGATTTCTTTTTAAAACCTACACTAAATCATGAAGGAAATAGGTGTACTCGAGAGAGCCAGGAGCAATGACATGGCACCCCCTGGTATGGTGCTATTTTCCTGCCAGTGTCACCAGAGATCATCTAATCAAAGCATCCTTGGCATGGCTGGAAGACACTGTAGAGTAAAGTAAAGTAAAACTGAAACACTGCTTGTTGCTGTTTAGGGAAGGACAATAATTTGACTCTGAGGGTGCTTGGGCACCAGTTTGGTGCACCAGGAGTTTGTGCAACCACAGTTTCATGTTAGCACAAGCTGGACTGTCCTAGAGTGAAGGGAGTTTGAGGATGGTCCTCATAAACATGTTTTCTGCTGAATGTGAGAGCTGGGGATGCAAGAATGAAATTCCATTCATCTACAACATGAGAAAAGCCAAAACACTCAGTTGAGTCAGCCAAGACAAAAAAAAAAACCCCTTTGTCTCTTGTTCCTGAGTTCCTCTCTGTTATTAGTTCTTCAAAAACTACAAGTCCTTTGATGACATTTCTACATCTTCACAGCCAGTGGAGGACCTTTTTCTAACCTGGAGTGGCTGGAGCATTCCATGCTTTCCTTCACATATTTCTATGTACTTTCTGCACCTCCTGGCCTCTGATTGCTGGATTAAGAAAGGTACACACTCATCATAGGAGAAGCTCTTAATTCTGCCACTAATCCTTCGGGCCCTTCTTTGCATCTGTGCTGTGCTGAATTAATCTATCTCGTGCAGCACCTGTGCTGTGCAGGATAGTCCAGATGAAAGCGTTTTTGGTCTCTAAAATACCATTCCTACTCCACCATCTCGCCTCACATTCTCTTTTCAGAAGCACATCTCAGACTCATATCTCAATCTCCCCGTATTAAATGCTCCAACAGCTTCTTGTCACTTCCAACTGATTTCAAATCTTCAACCAAAAAAACTAATTAACCCTGAGATGCATGACCTTACATTCTGTTATGCTAAATTACATCCTTTCTTTATATTTCATCACATCTCCAAATTCTAATCCCTCTAGTCTTGACAATTATATCCTCCTCCAACTGTGTGTGGGGGAACTACCTATATTAGCACATTCCTTAGTTTTATGTTGTGAGCAGCAGTGAAATACTAGAGATTTCAAGAATTATCCTTTACCTTTAGTTAAGAAGCTCTAGTCTGAAGAGGAAGGAAAGTGTAAAAAAAGTTAATAGCGCCTAGGATAGTCCTAGACACTCACATTTAACTCATTTGTCTATAGCAATGTTGTGAAATGTGACTAAGATCTACTACACTAACTTTTCCAAATCAGTCATAGAATTATGGAATGGTTTGGGTTGGAAGGGACCTTAAAGGTCATCCAGTTCCACCCCCTCCATGGGCAGGGACACCACCCACTGGATTCTCTCACCCATCCCTTGGCACTGCATTTCAAACACACAAATAATTTGTCAGCAGTATCCAGGTAAGCAGAATATCCATGTACTGATTCCCTTGCAAGGTCCATCTTTTGGCATCTATGTGAGTGTATTTTCAAAACCCCAGACTTAAAATGAAACCTCTCTAGCTTTAGCAATCAACATTAAGCAATTCAACAGTGAATGAAAAAATTTATACCAAATAAGACCAGTCTTCCATTCATCCGGTTCCACACTTTTAACATGCTAAAGTGTTGACTGTGCAATTTAATACCTTAGCTAAAGTCAGTGGACTAACATGCTGGTGCTGATTAAAATGGGCAATTTTAAAATAGAACCTGATTTTCAATCCTGTCAAACTCATAGTGTTTCACAGATAGGAAAGATCAGACGAGAAACACAAGAACAAGCACACTTGCTCTAAAACCCTTCATTTAACAAGCTTCCATTTGAATTTCTCAGACATGAAGTTACTGTTTTGACATAAGGCATCAATAATCTAGAATTAGTAGCTAAGTACCTTTACTAGTTACTGCAATTTTGAGTCTTGGAACAATTTCAAGACTGCTGGTGCACACACTGGAGGAAGCCTGCTGATTCCTACCCTGGCTTTGCAAATTTACTTTTTTATATGTATAAAATAAGCATCTTCATATACACAGCTAGTAAGAGATCCTATCCTCTTTCTACTGACTGCAAAATTCAGGGAGTTAATCTACACCACCCCTGTTGGTTTTCCTTCACAGTGTGAACAAACATGGATACAAACAGCAGTCACTTCTGTGTTTTCCATGCAAAAGGGAACTCACTGAGGACACCAGGCCAGAGAGCTCAGTTAGAAAGAAAGTGAGCCATGGAAATGTGTTGAAAGCATCCCTTGTTTCACAGAACAGTAAACTGGTGCTGTACAATCTTTGGGATACCCTACAAAACTGGCAAAGCACAGAAAACTAACTGCAGTCCTTTTTAAGGTTATTTTGTGAAATCCCACTGGATCAGAATATCACAAAACTTATCACTAATTCAACAGTGATGTGGCAATGAGAAGTATAAATCAGGTGTGGTGGTTTCCCTCCACTGGTCACAGTGCATTTGTATTGAGTGCAAGGGCTGCTGCCCCAACAGCAAACTGAAATCCCCTCTAAGACACCTCAGAGGAAAAAAATTCACCAACCCCACATCATTTTGCACTGCCACTAATCCTTTATGATTTTGTCAAACAGAGGAGATTTGCACACATGAAAAAAAAATCACAGAATGGGCTGGGTGGGAAGGGACCTTAAAGATCATCCAGTTCTACCCCCTGCCATGGGCAGGGACACCTCCCACCAGCCCAGGTTGCTCCAAGCCCCATCCAACCTGGCCTTGGACACTTCCAGGGATGGGGCAGCCACAGCTTCTCTGGACAGATACCTGTGTCTACCACAGGATTTAGTTTATTTAATATATTACATGATTATTCAGCTATCTTAGAAATTTTCTAGACCCCTACAAAGGTCACGTAATTCTATCCATTCATATGATTTATTTTTTTTATAACACAGCCCAAAAAACTTTACCTGTTTTTAATGAGCTCTGCAGCCTTCATGTACTCTTAAGCTACTCCATACAATGTGTAACACAGGATATATTGAAAAGGTTGCCATGAGATACATGAAATAGTTTACTGAATGACCCATTTTTTTTTTTACATCTTTTTATTATTAAGGTTTTAAATTATGTTTCTTTTCTATGTGACTTTTAAAAAAGCATGATCTTCTGAAACCCCACAATACCATTGGCATGTAGAGAGACATCATTAAATTATAACAGTCTTATTTCAATCTTTAAATTATTAAAATTGCTGCCATTCAGTACCAGCATTTTTAGGCAAGTATAAAGCATTTCCTAAGAGTCTTAATCATTTTTGCTAACATATCAATCACAGGTCTTTTCCAAAAATGTCCTTTGGAGTAGAAATTCATCCTTTTTATTTATGCCAGAGATGAAAACTATATACCCAGCTGAATCTGCAACTTGCCATTTACTTGTATTATCATAGTACCCCAGAGACCTAAATGATGGCCAGAATCTGAACAAATGAATGTTATTGAGCTAAACCCCTTCATTTCTTTGGAATTTGTATTACACTCTACACTATCAAGTCCACAGCGAGACTGAGTAATGGATCCCCTGGATGAGTGAGACAGAAAACTGAGAGTTTAGCATTAATGCAAGGAATCCAAACAGCAGTGTAAGATTTTTGCTCACATAACACTAATTTACCTGCTAAAACCTTGCTGTCCTGTGTCTGAGCAGAGGGGGCCCCTGCCAGGAATCCTTGTCAGAGTGGGACACTTTGCATGGCAAAGTTAAAGAATTATAGACCATCTTCCTTTTGCTGTAATTTGTTTTCTAAAACACAGTTTAGAAGCTGCACTGGCCAATGATGCCCAAGTCACTTGAACATATCCTGAATTTCCCTTTTAGGGAAATTCTGGTGACAGAGGCAGCAGCCAAGGGAAAAGAGACCTCTGGGAACCAGTCAGGCACCTTGTGCAAGTGCCAGAGCATCCTCCCTGCAGTTCCATCCCGCTGTGTAACCCCACAGTGTACTCAGGCTGGTGGAACGCACTCAGGGGAGCAATGCACACTGCGCTTCTAACAGCAGAGTCCCTGGCTGGTACCTTAATTAACAACCCTCACACACCAAGTTTAAACCCACAACTTCCTAGATAAGTGAAAAACCAGTTGCCACCGATTCACCCAGCTTTAATTTGCCTGCCCACCAGCAAGCCAGCCCTACACAGGAAGATGTCAGACTCTTTTAAATAGAGAGCCCAAAGTGTTTGCTTCGATTCCCTCTGGCTTGACTATTTCACAGCACAGGGAGGGAGACTACAGACACTGACAGCTCCACACTGGGAAAATAAAGAGCAACTTCAAGTCTGAAGATGTGTTTATCTCCATGCCCCACAAAGAACTGTGCAAGCTTTATCTAATTCAGGTCATTAAGTGTTTTAACTACTCAAAACAGTCATGGTGGTGTTCTCACTCAAGTAACGCTCTTGCTCTGCCTAAAGGATGCAAAGCCTTCGAGTTTGAACCACCCCCACCTTCACCCTGCCATCTACAGAGAGGAACAGGTTACAGGAGTGATGTTTTACTCTGTGCTGCTGTTGCTGCAAAACCACAAAGTAATGGATCACTGACTTCCTCTGAGACCTCAAATCTTCAACACGAACAGCAAACAGGAATTTTCAAGACCAATACTGCTTGTTGAGCAAAGTGTTAGTCTTTCTTACCCCCCTAAGGTACAAAACACTGCATTCAAATAAATGCTACAATCCTGCCTCCCTCATTCACTTTTATTTCAGACAGGTTTGTTTGCAGCAGAAAAGGGAGCACAGATTTTCATCTGTGAGTGTTCCCTTGTCTACTTCTGGGCTTTTGCAGACTCCAAAGCTCCCTGGTAGTTTATCACAGAATACCAGAATGGTTCAGGTTGGAAGGGACCTTAATCTCATTCCCCCCCCTGCCATGGGCAGGGACACCTCCCACCAGCCCAGGGTGCTCCAAGCCCCATCCAGCCTGGCCTTGGACACTTCCAGAAATGGGACAGCCACAACTTTTCTGGGCAACCTGTGCCAGGGCCTGCCCACCCTCACAGGAAAAGATTTCATCCTAACATCTAATCTAAACCCACTCACTTTCAGTCTTAAGCCATCCCCTTTGTCCTTTCATTCTATGTCCTTGTCCCAAGTCCCTCTCCAGCTCTTCTGGAGCCCCTTTAGGCACTGGAAGGGGCTCTCAGGTCTCCCTGGAGCCTTCTCTTCTCCAGGTGAATACTCCAGCTCTCCCAGCCTGGCTCCAGAGCAGAGGGGGTCCAGCCCTTGGAGCATCTCTGCGGCCTCCTCTGGAGTCCCTCCAACATCTCCATGTCCTTGCTGTGGGAGGACCCAAAGCTGGAAGCAGCTCTATGGGTGGTATCTCACCAGAACAGAGGGGCAGAATCCCTCCCTTGCCCTGCAGCTCACACTGCTTTGGATGCACCACAGAATATTCCAAGTTGGAAAGGGACCCACCAGGATCATCAAAGTCCACCACCAAACCTGCTTGATGCTCTTGTTAAGGAACCTTTCCTGTCCAACCATCCAGGAGCCACTCCAGCAGTCACATCCACACCCCCTGAGCTGGGACTGAAGCTCCTTCCCAGCAGCAGCTCCAGTGACCCAACAGGTCCCCACCTGATTGCCCACACCCCCCACTCACACAGTCACACCAGGTTTCCTCACCAGTTAAGTCCAGGTTTCCCATGGCAGTCTCAAACACCTCCATAGTGCAATAACAAAGTAAGATATTGAACTGGTGCCTCCCAGAAGGAACCCCAGGCAAAAGAAATCCTGGGTTTATCCCCTCACAGTCTAGGGGCATCCAGCCTTAGAGACCCTCTGTTCCTGCAGTACCCCAGAGTGTCTCCCACCTGGTTAGGACACAGGTCCACATGCCCTTTGTTGTACAAGTCTCAGCAGCTCCTTGCCTGGCGGTCCCACCCAGAGCTCAATCTGCAGCAGCCCCCAAGATGCCCACACTGCATGGGCTCCTCAGCAGCTCCTCCTGCCCTACACACAGCACCCCCTGGTCGGTAGGACACACAGCCCTGCTCACACTGAGCATACAGAGAACAGGAGCAGCTCATTTCCTGATCCCAGGCCATAATTCCCATGCACACCCCCCTGTCATGTTCACGTTCACAAGTGAGCAAACTGACTGCCTGTGACTACAAAGCTTTCACATACAATTTAGGTCTGAAATTCCCTGAAAGGCACACAAGGCTGGGAACACCCTCACAATGTGGAATTGTGGGACAGACATGTCAACAGACAACTCAAATGCATCCTTAGGTGACTACATTAAAATAATGGGTAAGATCTATCCATTAGCAGGTCAGGCATTTCCCTTTCAAATCCTACCATGGAGGAGTATAAATAGACATATTTCTCTTACAGGAAAAAAAGCAGTATTTCTGGAAAAGACAATGTGTTTTGGTCAGTACTTGCCAGCAGTGTAGATTATGTGAAAAAGTCTTTAAGTGTTACTTTATAGACCTTTTAATAGAATTTTCTGGCTTTTAGATGATGTTGCAATAAAAGCAGTGCTTTTCACTTAACTGTGAGCAACAAATACTGAGACACTTTTAATTTGGGCTTGTTTGCAGAGCTCCCTAACATTACACACCAGGAAGAGTTAGCCAGGCTAGGAAATACAAGTAGAACAATAGGAGCAGTACATACACATGGAGAGACAAGAGTCTCTCCTTTGACAACTCCTCAGTGCATTAGGAAACTGTGATTTAGTTTCAGGAGTGGCCTCTGCACATGGATTTTCTGAAGAACAATTTCAATAAAACTTTCTAAATGCTGAGTTGAATCAATCCTCGTTGGAGGAATTATCTGCCACTGAAACAACTGTATTGTCTCTTCTCTCCCTCTCTGTTACACCCCAAACTGACCACAGCCTGTATCACCTGCCACCAGCAGGGACAGCTCTTGGTTTCATTCTTCATGTTTTTATTTAGCACCAAGAGCATCACACAGAATTCAGATCAAGATACAGCAGCAGAAAGCCATGTTCATGCTTTCCCTCCTCACTTCTCCTTTTAACTGATAACCCTAGGTGGAAAAAAAATTAAAAGCACTGCTTAAATTTAATTAATGGAGCTGAAAATTTCAGTTAAGAACTCAAGTGCAGAATCAGGAATGGAGAAAAATCAGATTGAAGTAAGAGTGCATCTCATGGCCTTGCCACTGCTGTAAATGAACAAGTGTCCTCACTGTACAGAAAGCAAATGAAAGCAGGGGTTTAATTACATTTTACTGTGGTACAAGTGGACATATTAAAACTAAGCATGGGGAGAGGGGGGAGCTAATTTGATAAATCTTCTAAGGCTGTAGGAAGGACAGCTGGTATTTGAAAAGCAAAATACTACAGTGTGAGCTTTCCTTCTTCCTCCCTTCCTATTTACTCTTACCAAAGCATCCCAGAGCTCTTATTTATCACCCTTCCCACCAACACCACTGATCCATTCTAGTGTTCCTGTGGACTCATGCATGGATCCAAATGCTAACATGCTGCTCTTTCTTGTGTGGGTCCTTCCCTTCTTCTCTCACGAGCAAAACTCTGATCTTCCTGAGAGAGGGAAAACAAAATGAACTCAACCACAGCACTTCTTTCCTATAAGAAAACACGCCCTGATTCCAGTTACTGTCATTCAGCAGAGTCCATGGGATGCCAGGACTGGAACCTGTCGTGGCATTGCACAAGAGTTCCTGCAAGTCCTTGGCTTTAATACAGTTTTGCCAGCACAAATGCCACTTAATCCCTTAGTAAATGGCTTTTAAAAAGATTGCTAAGTATAAAGAGCTTTCCAGCATTCCAAGTAAGATACCAGACAGTTGCCAGCTGGATGGAGCAGAACCCAGAAGTGCCAAACTCCATTTCTCCCCATTCTGCCAGTGTCACACCGTCTCCTGGTGTCCTTTATCCCTTTCAGGGTCCCAGCATGCAGGGGAGCAGCAAGACCCTTCCCACAAACACAATTCAAATGGCAGAGGTCAATTAAGTGCAGAAGTCTGAACACAGTGGAAAGCTTTTGCTTGTGCACCTGCCCAGGGAAGTTGACACGGACCCTGCACAGGAGTGACTTCAATACAGAGCTGGCACTCGAACACAGTGACCCCACAAAGCCCTCTCTGCTCTGCATTTAAGGACTGACTGTGCAAGCTTTTGGGGCTGCAGGGGAACAAAACATACACAAACATCAATTTACACAAGGTGGCTCATCCTGCTGTCTCCAAAGGAGATGATCTATTAGATAGAGGGGAGAATTTCTTCCTAGTAAGTGTGGTGAGGCCCTGGCACAGGTTCTCAGAGAAGCTGTGGCTGCCCCGTCCCTGGAAGTATCCAAGGCCAGGTTTGACAGGGCTTGGAGCAACCTGGGCTAGTGGAAGGTGTCCCTGTCCATGGCAGGAAAGTGGAATTAGATACTCTCTAAGGTCCCTTCCAACCCAAATAATTCTATGATCATTATTAAATATGGAGCATTTGCTTTCTTAAAATTCCTATGCCCTTTCCTCCATGTCCCACCCTGCACTGAGCATCTGGCATTCCTCTTTTTTTTTTCTTTTTTGCTAATAAACAGATCTCAAATAACTGAAGATTCTTGTATTTAAAATACCAAAGGCCTGATAAAAATTTCAGCCAGCAGCTGCTGTTCACAAGCAGCACTCTGGAGACAGACCATCATGGGATCCTGGGAAGCAAAGAAACAGCATGACAGCAAAATTCATTTGGTTTACTGCAGTTTCCAGGAGTTTCCCACATGCCACCACCACCTGCAGCTCTGAGCATCATCTGCAAAAGAAAGCTATGTGGGAAAATGATCACAGCTATTCCCCCTGCCACTACATCCATGGAAAAGCTGTGGCCGTCAGGAGCAGGGATCACCTTTCCCTGTTATCTGAGCTGCAATTAGGAGAGCTAGGATTTCTTCTATCTTCACATAATGCAGGAATACAAGCAGCTTTTGCTTCACAAGGAATATCCTCATGCTCAGAGCATTCAAGCAATGACGTGATCTTGTAATTCAAGAATTCCTCGGAGAGTATTTGATTGTTCTGGAGGAATACAAGTGACTTTAAACTGTCTTTCAAATTAAACAGCATCAGTTCCCCCCCAGAGGCTGAGTTAGATTTGTCCGCTTTACATCACAGAAAGTGAATGCTGTGGCCACTGTTTCCTGGGATCAACAGACAAATTCCACAAGTAGTGCAGAAATGGAAAATTCTCCATTTTTCTAATGATTCCCACAAAGCAAAGTATTACCATTTTGAAGTGTAAAGTTATGTTCCACCTCTCAAAAAATCACAGAATCACTTAGGTTGGAAAAGACCTCTAAAATCATCAAGCCCAACCATTACCCAGCACTAAATCATGTCCCCAGATGCCACAGGCACACATCCCTTAAATCCTTCCAAGGATGGGGACTCGACCCTGGGCAGGTCAACCTTTCCTGTGAGGAAATCTTTCCTAAACCTCCCCAGGCACAACTTGAGATCGTGTTACTACACACAAAGCAGCAACAGTGCAAGAGAGAACAGTCAGCTCACAGTAAATAACTCTGCTGGATGCTCCCAGCCTTTTACACACTGAACTTTCTGTGCCTATTTTGTACTCAAGGCTGTGACCCTGCAAGTGGAAGTGCAGATCAAATCCCAATTCCTAACGATTTTTCCAAAGCCTCTAAGCCAGTAAAGCTCTGCTAAACTCAGGAGTCACAAAATCTATTGCTTCTCTACCCCAAAACACTTACAGAACTCATCAATATTCAGAAAAAAGTCATCATTCAAACCCCCTGCAGCTGCAAGTTATTGGAAAACCAAAGTGAGGGAATTAAGATCAGCTGGTTCAGATGCTGGAAAGAACAATGAAAAACTAATACTCAAGTGAGAAATCTGAAGTTTAAAAACCTGACGTTTATCCTAAATCACAAAGCAAACCATATGGACTTGTAGGATTCTCCTGAAATCAAAGAGCATTTGGATGCTGGTGATGTTTGGTGTTTCTGTCTCTTCCCTTCCCACTTATGCTGAAAGCCTTAAATATTCTCACTGGAAGCCCCAGGTGCTTCTGGCAGCTAAAAAAAACCACTCACATTTTTCCTCTGCATGCTTTTGTTTTCTTCTCATGTTTATCTACATGGAGGGTGATACAGAGCAGAAGAAACAACTGCAGTTAAGCCAAGAAAACCTCTTCTCTTTCATGTGAACCGGCACTCTCAGACATCGTCCACGGGAGGCGAGGCCTCACCACAAAGTCAGCCTTCCTTACTCAACAATGACACAACCACAGACCAGCCTCATCAGCTGTTTCCCTGATCTGTTTTGCAAACACCAAATGAAGCCAAGCCCTCAAGCTCTGAAGACCTGAAGAGACCCCGAGGCACAGCCAGAAGGTAGGTAGGAATTTATTCCAACGCTGCAGAAAACATAGTCAACCCAGGTAACCTTGATTGGCAGACTCAACTGACAGCAGAAGGCAGGAAAAGCACTGCTACCATCAGCACACCAAAAACTACACAGAAATCAGTGTTTCCCATTTGGAGTTTTTACACAAAGCCAAGACTCTTCCATTCCTCACCCACTGTCACAAATCTGATTGCCAAACACCTTCTCAAAGGGCTAAACAGCCACCTGCAGGTTTGCTCCACGCTCCAAACTTCACACTGTTTGACTCGCCCCAAGTTCTCAGGGTGCCCCAACACCTCTGTAACAGCTGCAACCAGAAGGTGATTTGCCTCCATGCAATACATGCCCCGTTTCAGTCAAATGATGCAGCTCCCAAAATGATGAGGACAGAAAGGATGGAGAGAACACTTTCTATCTGACTTTAATGCCTACAGCTTGCCCAGAAAAAGAAAACACACTGCAGACAGCTCTCTGCTCTTCAGAGGATGACAGGACCTTCAGTCATTATCACTTGTTTGAAGAAAAAAAACCAGTTGAATAGGAAAATAATACCATTTAAAACCAGTAACTTCAAACTCCTGGGTCTGGGGGATGTGGCTAAAGCAGTTTTCTGGTAAATCACTTAAATGTTTATCCATGTACAATTTCATGTACAAAATCTTTAGCCTTGCCTGTTTCATCAATGAGGATTTAACCAACCTCTGCTCTAAGCAGTCAAAATAGTACTTGATAGAGCCTTAAAGAAGGCACAGTCTAAATTTACAGAAACAAAACTAATGTCACCATGAAAACAAATAAACAGTAAAACCTCTGAAGAGTGGGAAGCAGTCTCACTTCTACTCACACTAATAGCAGGTGTATAATTCTAAAATACAGTCACTTTTGACTCTCTCTGCAAAAAGAAAACATTAAACTCAGTGTACAAATACTCACTGAAAATATGTTTAGAGATGCACGCTGTCTTGCAATAAAAATTGCATCTGTAATACTGCCTGGGATGATTTTCATCCAGGTAGGAAATAATCAGCTGTTTACAAATGTAGGACTGCAAATAAGCACAAGATTTGAAACAGATGTATATATTCTGAAGCAAAAACACTGTAGACAACTATAGCTAAAAAGGCAAAAGTAATAACTAGATTTGTTCCAAGGCATGAGGCTGTCAAAGCAGAGCTCTCCTCTACTCATTTAGATGTCTCCAACCCAAAAATGTAGAGGCAAAATACTAGTGAGACAAACAATACTCGACTCAACCTGGAACTGCTTCTTTGAGGTTGATTTTTTAAAGGGGTTTTTGTTTGTTTGGGGATTTTGTTTTGGGGTTTTGCTTGTGTGGGTTGTTTGTTTGTTTTTTGTTAGAAGGGAGACAGGACAAAAGCCTTAGAGGTTCGATTTCTGTTGGGTTTTTTTGCTTTTTGAAACATAAAATGTTATTAAAAGCTTATACAGAAAGACTCGTCCAGCCATAGCTTGGAATCAAAGCAGCATTAGCAGCCCTGCATTGTAACAAAGATACAAACACGAAAATACTTAAAGAGCAGATAAAACCAGTTCCACTCAGGTGAGAGAAAGAAAAATAAAAATCCCTTTGCAATAGTTCACTGAAGCCACTGAAAAAAACCTCAAACTCCCACATACCTCACCAGGCTGAAGCTGAGAGTTGAACAGCACAACCCAGAGCAGGAATCTCCAGTGACTTCACTGCCTCTTTCTCTCTGTTTGGCTGAAGCCAAATAATAAGGTGGGTCAAGTGAACTTGAGAGAAACAGCAGCTATGAAAGATCTGGCCACAGCATTAGCTTTGATGACCTTAAATAAGGAACCAGAGCTCAAGACAAGCATTACTTCATCGGGAAGCCAGAGCCAAGCTGGAGGTCTCCACACTGGGAAGATTCAAAAGCCCTTGAGATATAAATTACTGGTTCCACACACTCACAGCCAGCAACTTCAGCCTGAAGTGTGGAGCAAAAATGAATTTTTGGAGCAGTTGTGCAGAAGCCCTTGTGAGAATGAGGGTTCTCTGCTCAAACCCTCTGCACACGTGAAGTCAGATACCTGAACCTTTCATGTGATACAACTTAGTGCTTAAATACAGAGCTGATTTGAAAGGAAACATAAAGGTTTCAGACCTAAACTTGTGGAGTTTGGCAAAAGAACATTTGCCACATCAAACTGCAGACCAGGACAGGGCAAATACCATCCCAGTCTTTAGCATGGTACAGGCACAGCA
Organism: Scytalopus superciliaris; assembly: GCA_013400415.1. Lineage (NCBI taxonomy): Eukaryota > Metazoa > Chordata > Aves > Passeriformes > Rhinocryptidae > Scytalopus > Scytalopus superciliaris. The sequence continues at coordinate 49,621 of VXBX01006137.1, forward strand.
ACAGAGGAGCAAAAACATCCATGGATGGTGAAGCATGGGATTGCTTCCCAGTGAAAGGGCTGTTAGAAATAATAAAATGATCAAGTTTTGTGAGGCAGAGTTAATTAATAGGAATGGATGGCATTATTAAAACCTGCCAAAAACAGCAACAACCAACCACCAAACCCACCATGTCATATTCAGCAGAAATAAACTTTCTGAAGTGTTATCTCCTTACATTCCCACAACTTCATCACAGCCTCTCCCTACCCCTCCCACCACAGCAGCTCACTGCCAGCCACAGCAGAGCCAAACACACCTGAGTACCCACTCATCTGAGACCTATTACCAAAATTCAGCACTGCTCCTCACCTACTTCCCCACCCAACCCCTTTTGATTGTACCCAAGACTAAATCCTGTTTGGAATTTGGCTGAAGTTGGTTGTTTTCTTCAAAAACCATGAAGCAGAAGGGACAGAGAACAGCTGGTAAAGACAACCTGCCATGGAAGTGAAGTTTAGCAATCTCAGGCTAAAAATGCTTCATGTTATTGCTGTCAGCCACCCTTCAGCAGCAAACTGCACACAGATCACAGGCTATTCCTGTGTGGATAAGAACCTGCTCTTACCTGATGGCAAGTAGGTCACAGATGACTGATCTGACCAGCTAAAAATGTCTGTGGAGCTGCTTTAAGTTTCCTAAAACCTGAAAAGGCACCACAGAGCAGTGCACAGCTCCCCGCCTGTCCTGGGCACAGCACTGTGAGACTGCACAAATACAAAACGCAGACACAGTTGTGTCTTGTGATTTGAAATGTGTGGGATTTTAAAGTGTGAAATTGCAAATTATTTCTATGTCTTGCATCTAAAATCGAAGTATGTAGAAGTGTCAGATTTGCTGTTTCTCTTGGGGGGGTTATAAGTTTCACAGCACTGCATTTCTGGTCCTCTCTGTACAGCAGAGCAGACTCATCCACCTAAAATTACATGAGAAGAATTTTGCCCTGTTATTTTCTTCACATGAACAGGGAGGAGAGAGAAACAGGAAAATTGGGCTTCCTCCTCTCTTCTGATCTCTGCAAGCCACTTATCTTTTTCTCAAGAACTGAGAGAAATTACCTGCTATATTTCTACATTCCTGCTAGTAATGAGTAGTTTCTTGTTGGAGAGTCACGGCTGCTCAGGATTTCTACTGCAATGGCATGAAAAAGCTCAAATAAACTCTAAGCCAGTGCATCAATAGAAAGTGTTTATTATACCTTACAAACCACTTTTTTTTTCTTTTGGCTGTTTGCACTGGAAAAAAATGTTTAAATGTGACTTGCAGCAACTGCAATTTTTTCCTCTCATTTTTCCATGTAGATTTCAGTATAGAAGGCAGAAACAGAAGGATTACACAGGGTTAACCTTCCTGTACCAAAGAATTTGCAAGTCACAACAGATACTACGTAACACTTATGGTTTTCATGGCTTTTAAAGACATAAAGCTTGTGATTCCACTGCAATAATTAACTGATGGCATTGCTGGCACTCAGCAGGTGTAACTGCCCAAAGGAGGACCCCAAACAACATTCCTGTACACAAAGTAATAACAAAGTTACATCTATTGGTGCAGGATTTTGGCTAATCTCTCTGTTGTCTGACAAGTTCAGAAGGTGCAATTTGAAGCAATCCTACGATTTGAACATCCCCCCCCTCCAGAAGTGACCAACACTTGCACTTCTCCTCTCTATAGTTTTTTCAGTCAGTGAAGTTGTCAGATTAAGAAATTTCTTCTTTATTCCACCAAAACAGAATTCAAGCTTTCCCCAATTAGTAGGAATCTGTAACTTCCACACCCCCATCAGTTCTTCCTTTTAGTTTCCAGCCTGCCTATCTAGGTTGGCATTTATTCACAAACCAACCCAGCTCCCCCAGCACCAGCACCAGCTGCTGCAGCCGTGCCTGGAAGCTCCAAATTCAGTCTCCACACACAACACTTGAATTTCTGTGCCACAGGGCACTTTGCATCATGCACTAACATCAGCTCCTGGATGTTTCCTCCCTTCTCTGGTCTCTGCTCTATGTGTGGTGACGTTCTACTTGAATTCTGCTCCAGGGGGATGAGTACTATGGGATGGGTTTCTAAACACAAGTTGAATAAAAGCAGGTCAATGGCAGGCACCAGCCCTCACCTTCTGCAGACAACGCTGCGCTCCTGGAGACAGAGACCCACAGAGGGGATCACACCACTCAGTGTTTGTGGTGAAGGTTGTTATGAACACCTTGCAGTTAAAACAAAAAACCGAACTGATCCCAGTGTATGTGTATACAAAACATCAAATAGATAATTAAATAGGCAACGCTGGCAGGAGAGCTTGCTCCACCCCATGGGGATACCAACAGCCACATCTCAGCCTCCCGCTTTCTGGAGCCTCATTAAGCTCCTCAGATGGCACAGTGACACAAGGGAGGGACAGGAGCAGGAACACTGTTTATGCTGCACATGCTTGAAGTGGAATTTTCATGAGAAAACGCGCTGTTTTCTCCCTGACAGTTCTAAAGGCCCTCGGGGAACGTTTAGCTGTCTTAGACGCTGCTCCTTTCATCAAAAGCAGGCTTCAGTGTGAAATTCCTTCCCTTTGCCCAGGAGGGGAGAGCACAAACAGGAGCAAAACCTGCTCCTGGGACAGCCACACAATCCAAAAGGAAGAATTTGCACACAGTGCCTGGCAGTCACATCCATCCAGACTGGAAAAACAGAGAGGAGGGGGACCAGTTTCCCACTAGTTTAATACTAACCTACATTTTGAATACTCTGTTGTGGCACTGGATATCTCATCATCAGAATTAATTACAGGGTAAAGGAAGCAAAAGACAGCAAAAATGTTGTGTGTCCAACAAAACATGCCAAGGATCACAGAGATGCAATGGATTTGTTGCACATCAGGAAGGACAAACCTGCCTTGCTTCTAGGGAATGGGGATGTGTTCTGTCCCAGCTAAGGACCTGGGACAAGAGCAGCAAACGTTTCTCTGGAGAGCAAAGGATTGTGTTGGCAAGTCTAGCTCAACACATCAGGCTGAGACAAAGCATCTCAGGCCAGGCTACTGCCCTGAGAATCTCACAGACAGGCAGAATTAGTAGACAAGCCATTTCCATAATCTCTGCTCTCCTACACCACAAGGTTTGGTTCTTCATAGTGCCTTTCTTCAGAGGCTGCCTGCACATCCCACCCATCACACCTGCAGAGGGGACAAAGCTACACAGGGACTAAACCTCAGCGGAGCAGCCAGAAGAGCCACGTTTGTTGCCCAAGACCCAGAATAAAAAGAAAATTATGAGATACCACCATGAGAGATCTGCCAATCTGGGCTGTCAGTTGTGAGAAAACACCTCAACCCACTGCCAGGGCAGTATCACTCACTGCAGCCCCATGAAAATCTGTGCATGTTGGGTAGTGATGCCTAAAATTCCTGGAAAAGACTCTCAAAGCAACATTAGTGGAGATACAGAAGGATACACACTTTGGTATCTGCTGCAAGCAAAGAAAACATCTACCTCAGCAGATATTATGAAAGCAGCCAGAAATGATGAAGAGCTATTAATATATTTGTGTTTCCAAGCAAGTGGGTGGGTGAAAGCAAGTCCTCACGTAACCATAGCTGCTCCCAAACAAAGCACATTTCTGTAAACCAGAGGAATCTGTTACAAAGCACAGAAAAATATTTTTACACACAGAGCCTAATAACATGTTTTGTCAATTAGCTCAGTCACCACTCAAAGGAGTCACCATCCTACCCTCTTCCCCTTCTTCCCTCCCCTGAAAGAGAAAAAGCAGCAGTTTTAGAAGTAGTTCTCAAACACAATTAGCATTTATTATAACTTCCCAGGTACAACCTACGCTTATCTCCCAACTGCACGAAGAGAGATCTCTTTGAGGGGTTATGATAAAAGTAGTCATTTCACAGCTGATCTCCACACACTGTTTTAACAAGCCTGCCCATTTCGAGAAAATCCTGTCACCCTATAATCTTCAGAAAGATTAAAGGTACATAACATAGCTTTAAAAACCCACATTGCTTAAGGTCTCGTATTACTCAGGTTTTCCCTGAACTCGCTGTTCATTATTTCTCAGCCAAGAATCGAAATGAAGTTCCTGTAATTCCACCAACATATCACTTCTAACAGGCAGCAATGGCTGCACTTCCCAGCTGCCAGAGGATCAAAGAGCACACCAGGAACATGATTTGAAGGAAAAGGTGAAAACAGAGCTGAATGCCTACTATCTTCTGAAGCATTCTACCTTTAACTCCAGATTTTCAGCATCTATCCCCTCCATGCCTTGAGAAGGCACAGAGAGCTCTGCACTCCCGAGAATAAGGATGTTCATCTTTAACCTGAAATCAAAGCCCCGAGTACTGCAGAGCTTGCTGCATGCCCCCCAGAAAAGTGAGATATTAAGCACTGCTGCAATAATTAGAGGAGGATAACGTGTTCCCATTTCTTCCCTCCTCTTTGTACAGTTGTAACATCTGCCTGAATCCCTGTTTTCTCTCATCTCCCCATCACCCCCTCACTGTGGTTTTGTGAAGAGGCAGCCAAAAGTAGAGGTTGTTCTTAGGCTGGAACATGAAATTTAATTAGGTGCTCTCTCTCCTGTGAGGATGAGGTGGAGAGAGCCAGCATCAGAAGGAACAAGCTCATTTTGGAAGGAACCCAAGAAAATTAAACTGCAATCAGTAAGAGAGAAATGTTTACTCATGAAACCTGTGTTAGTGCTGAAACAGGAGAGATCTTTCCAACCCCCCACTATTTGCAAGGCATTACCTCTCACTTGTACTTTTTTTTCTGACCCCTTTGTTCCATTTTGGAAATCTATCTCTGGATGACAGTGAGCAAAGCCCATCAGTCATTCCAGCCTCACTTACAGCTCCTCAGAGCTAAATTACCTTCTTATTTTAACTCACAGGTGGGCACATCACACCATCAGAAACCAGTCCTGTTGGAGATTCGTTCTTTGGAGGGCAAATGGCTACAGGATTTCACCTGCAGGAATGTTTGCCCAAAACTCACTGCCCAGTGATGTATCCACCCCTCACCCAGATGCTTTGCAGCTTAGCAAAAAATATTCCACATTCTGGGCAACTTTAACAGCTAGGGAAAGACATAGAAATCTTTCAGTTCTTTAAAGCAAACTTCCACAGCACAGAAAATGGACAGCAGCAAGAGACTGAAAGAATTGAATCAAAAATTTTTCAATGGCTTCACGTGCAAACTGGAAGACTAAAGAAGGTGAAATTGGACCACATTATTCCTTAAGTGAGCTAAAAAACATTGCAGGGGCATATGAAGATCAGGCCAGAGGCACAGAAATAACTAAAAAAGTGCTATAAAAGCTGTCAAGGAAATCCTGCACTGCAGTAAAGAGGTAACACCACAGAAACCAGTAAGAATGACAGCAGGTAAAACAGGGAAAAGATATTTGAACATACCTGCCAAAAAAAGGCTAGTTATAGACTGATTAGCTTAATTTAAAACTCCTCCTCAGAGCAATAGCACTTATTTGTAGACAAACCTGCTCAGCCTATTTGGATGAGAAGGAAATGAGTAACAGCCAAGACAATTGTCAAGGATCAATCTAATTTCTCTCCATAGCCATGAGCAGGCTGTTGGATAAAGGAATAACAGGAGTCAGATATCTGCATATCAGTGAGGCTGTTGACATTGTCCCATCAGACGCACTTTTAAACCCTGTTTCTGAAACTTGTCCATTTGGGAAAGACCCTCTTTTTTCAAGATTTTGTAAATACAGTCATTCCCCAACAACTAATCAGAAATTACTAACAAAGTATCAGACACTTAGCGCAAAACGTGGCCTGTCATGACACTGAAAGCAATTTCCTAACTAAGTGTGGAGGACTTCACAAATCTCTCATTTAAAGCAAAGTGAAGCCATGGGACAAGTTGGCTTGGGAAGGTTGGAAGACTTTGGATCTCCAGCACTGGACACTTCTCCTCCCCCCCATCAGAGAGCTTCACAAATTGACACACTGGACACTTCCAGCTTAAATTTTCCAATCATTTTATAAGTGCCAGTATGTAACACCCCTGGTACATCCTCAAACAGATGCTAACTGAGACAAGTGATGGGCTTTGGCAGTGCTGGGTTAATGGTTGGTCTCTATGACCTTAGAGGTCTTTTCCAGCCTAAACAATTCCATAATTATCTCAGTTCAATGGTTTTGTCAGCCAAACCAAGCTCTCGATCCTCCTGCAGCTCTGAGTGTCAGACTGGGTTAATTTTTGGACTCTGGGTACAGGGAGAAGAGAACATCTGTTTACATTTTTTACTTCAAGGGGAGTATAAGTGGCCAGCACAGAACCTGCACAGATCTTTTCTACTCAGTAGAGAGAAATCATTGGCCCCACTCAACCAGCTGAAAGCTTGTTTCAGACAAGTGTCATGTCCAGCCGCTCTGCTCATCCTCATCTCAATGGCATGGGTAGAGTGAGAACATCCCAAAGGATCAGAATCAAATCAGTCTTTACTTGTAAGAGCTCAGCACCCAACACCAGGGATCCCACCCTGTCACTTCACCCAGAACAGCCCTCCAGGTCCAGCAGAAATCAATCCAGCTTCAACACCACGGGGAACAGACAGATGCACTGCTTGAAAGGGATCATTTGTGGGTGGGTGCTTCCCTGAGCAGGGCCCACAGAGCATAGGAAATACTCAAAATTACAACCATGTCAAGAGATAGAAGTTTTCCACACATAAACACCCCAGTTAGATTTGCCTGTACAGCACATTTATAGGTGGGTAGTTTGAGACTCTCAGATCTGGATGCTTCCTTCCAAGGGACATGACCACAGAACACTCACATCTAAGCTGCTTCCAAATACCTTAAGTCTCCCATTGCTTTCTTTTGTTTCCTTCAAACCTCAGCCTCTGCCTCTAGAACCCACATAGGAAGACAAATAGGTATGTCCAAAGTCACTCATTAAGATTGTTCAGAGCATTTTCAATCCTGCCACAGCAGCCTGGTATCCAGTGACACTCCTAGACTAATCCTGCAGAGATTTGGGTACACATGAACCATTTGAGTGCTTCACTAAGAGAAATCAATATTTCTTTATTTCACCTGTCTCTTCCAAACCAACATTCCACAGGGTAAGCACATGGGAAGAAGGCAAGTCCATGCTGCCATCAACAGCCAGCTTCTCCTGAGTACTACAAACATGTTCATGCTTTACTGTTCACACCTTTGTGCTACTGAATGTTGTGCTGGAAGGAAAACAGATCATTTTCAATCTCTAGTTGCTTTATCCTGCCTTTGAAAACAGAGTATATTGTTTCATACCAAACCAGCTTTTTCTTTAGTGACTATTTTCAGCTCTTGCTGCCAGTGAAAAAGAGACACTAAACAAGAGAACCCTCGCTCAGCAGCACATCCAGCAGTAGGGAAATTACATGGAGAACAGAATACTGCAATCATAGAATAAATGTGATATAACTCCTTACTGATATGTGACTGGCAGGTTGAGGCAATGTCACGAAGTTCTAGAAACCCCAAAGTCCATTTGTGGCACAAGTTCTCAGGCCTGAGATTTTACCATTCCTTTTTGTCCAGCATCATGTTAAAAGCAACTGTCAGGATGTGACTATGATGCTGAGACCACCAACCTACCCCTGAGAGCACCCAGTGTCAGCCTAAAGCTGGTGGGACCCATCCAAGCACTGACAAAATCAGGTTTATGGAAAGTTTTTCCTCTCCCCCTGGTACAACCATCAGCAAGATGTCTCACTGGCTGCCTACAGAAACAGAGTTCAGCAAGGAAAAGTGCAAGCTTTTCCTAACAGAGGATATATAAAAAGGGAATAACACAGTTCCAGCTTTACTTGCCCAGCCTGTTTATTCCAGTGGCAATTCCTGGAGCTAAATTATTAAGCCACATTTTTACACTCCTCAGCACCCAAAGATAACATGTGCTGGGTGATATTGCAGCTTACCAAAAAACAATGCGAATCAGTGAAACAATCTGGAGGCCACAAACTGATGAGGTGACTGAGCCTGCAACCACAGTAATCAAGAATAACTAGAAAGAGAAACGAGTTTCTTAAAATACCACAAAGACTTTGTGAATGAAAGACAAATCATGGCTTTCTGAGCCCTTCTGTATGTTTACCTTACACCCTAAAACTGGAGTCCGGACAACATCATTTCAATTTTCAGCTTCCAAAGAGACAACACACTCGCCACAGGCTGCACTGACCCATGGGATGCAGGGACAAAGCATCCCTGGCAAGGAGCATCCAACAGACCTGGGGCTAAATCCTCATCTGGAGACTGTAACTGAGGCACCCCTGGCAAAACTAAAAGCCTTGGCCAACACCTGTTTCCTTGGATTTGCTGTGGGATAGTCTGCCAGCCTCCAAAAAACCCCTGGTTGCCATAGAAACAGGAATACCACAGTAAAGCAAAGGGAAGAAATATTCAATTGTCAGCACAGAGAGACTGGCTGTTTAGGTTTGTCCCCCCCACACGTGAAACCAACATAGGGTTTTGTGTCATTTACTCCCAACCTAAATTTCTTCTTGCTGGTTTCATCTGGTATTTCTGAGGGCTCTGATCCAGAACCTTCCTCCTTTTCACAGCATTTCACAGCACCAGAGCCTCCCTTCTCTGCTGCAACAACCAGCCCAAGCACCCCGAGACCCGGAGGGAGCCCGTGCCGGGCACATCAAACCCATCACACAGGCAAAGTGTTACGAGAAAAAGGGAAGAAAAGGATAAAACACCATAATTATTTTGTTTAAATTCCCTTTGGGTGACGCTCCTTGAATGCCAATGGCTGCACTCAGCTCTTTGCTATGCGAGCAGTGTAACACAGCACCATCCAGACCCAACCCCACATCCATCCTGGAGCTGCTATTCCCACGGGTTATAAATCACTCCCTTTGCCTGTTAATGGAAAGCCTGAACAACTTCACAAGCAATTAATTGGAGTGCTTAGGTAAAGTCAAGTCAGGGTAACATATTGAAGTGAGACAACGGAGCAGCTTGTCCGGCACTCAGGCTCCGACAGGATCTGGCTGTGGAGGAAGGTGGGAACAACCAGCAGAAGGTGATTATGAGCAGTAACAAGGCTCCTGGGGAGGAAAGGCAGTGCCTAACCCCAGGCAAGGGGTGGTTGGCTCATGTCTTAAAGCAGGCAGCTTTGTATCTCCTCTAGAACTTCATCCTACATAATTTAACTGTGTATTTTCAAGTAAATGTCTAATCTTTTGCCAAGCCTGCTAAGTTATTTTCCTCAGTTGCCTCAAGACAGAATGGCACAAGTAAAGCGTGTGCTCTTTTTTGATTCATTTTAAATACATTGCCTTCCAAATTTCTTGGATGTCCCTTTGTTCCCACATTACAGGAGCAGCAAATAGCTGCTAACGAAGAGCTGCACAGATGTTGCATTCCCTTTGATGGATTTCTGTGCATTATGGGACACAAAAGTTAAACACTGCTGACTTGTGTTTTCATTCTGGTTTAGTTAATCAATGGAATGCACAGTGAAAAAAAGCACAGAAGAAATTAGCTTGGAAAGGAGAACCAGGATAGAAAGAGGATGCTCGGTGAGCACAAGGAGCATGGGGAGGGAGGCAGGGAGACCAGCCAGGAAGGTGGAGATGCTGAGAAGTGAATGGGGCAGGACACTTGTACATCACAAAATGACATTGAAAGTTCTTGTGCTGAAACCAGGAAAGGGATTCAAAGATAAAGAACAGGCAGTAAAAGTAAATGAACGCAAACCTAACAGTCTGCAAGCAGAGTGGAAATCTTCAGTTTGGTTATGACACACTGTTACATGAAGGGATCAGAGTGTAAGATCTTGTTATCGTTAGGAGTCTGAAAAATCCCACTGTCATACATGGAAGAAAAATCCTTGGCTTATTGCCCCACATTAGGTAACAGCAAACAGCCAAGTTACAATGAACATCTGAGGCCTGATCTGTGCAAATTACTGTCAAATTGTCTCCACAGAGATGCAGCTTTTCTGCACTTCCAACCCCAGCCACACTCAGTGCCTTGCTCACTTTATAAGCTTCTTAATTACGTTCATATATGTTGAATTTGCTTAACTGAAACCAGAAAATGGAAAAAGCACATCCCGGCTACTAAATCCTTAAAAACAAGATGCAGAGCACATCACAAGGTGAGCTATCTCCCATTGCTCTTATGCACATCTTCCAGGAAATAATGACATATATAGGGAAATGGAAAGACATCCAACATTAGGTACAACAGACCCTTATTACAGGGTTAAACTCACTTCCTAAATTAAGCTGTTGCAAAATTAAGAGGTAGGCTTGGTTAAGCTTCATCAGAAAAAAACACAGGGAAGGACTGGACAGAATTGGAGCTGCGAAAGACCAACAAAGGGAGATATTCCCTAAAACTGAAGCTCCTGCATCTCACTTGCAGGAAGAAATCCGAGGTGGACTAGAAGTGCCCTTTCTTGCAAAGCCCAAGGGCAATCTCTGCTGCTGCAGAGAGCTTTATAGACTGGCCAGAATTTAACAAATTCCGACATTTAAGAAGTTCTGTACTTGCAAAACACTTCACTGTTTTCATTTCCAATGTGTTCATTCTTTTTGAGCATAAAATAACAGGGTGGTGCCCACCAAAGTCTATGGCACTGTGACAGCAAAGGATAACAGAGCATTCCAATATACACCTGGCATTAACAGTTTTACTTTTAATTAGAGATTAAAAGGTTACAAATCAGAAAGGGGTACTCATTTACATTTACAAGCCAATGCTGTACTGCAAACCCAGGAAAGCGATGTGTTTTATAGCTACATTTTCTGCTTACATCTTCAGACCTGACATACACAAAGTTTCTATCTTCTTTTCCTTTATAGATTTCCTTGATAGGTTTTCAAGGCACTTAAAACTGCTAGAAAATGCACAGACAGCTTTCAAAATCAACACGGCAAAGTCAAACTGTTTCCTAATACAAACCTTACCTGAGATAACTTTCAAGGAGACATTACATACAGAAACTCCTTTCTAGACAGGCACAAATCACTTGCATCTCTGGAAATACATTTAAAAAGCCAAAACCAGTAAAAATTCAGTGTATTGTATCACACAATCCTTTGGACCTGATGCAAAATTCATTGACATCAACGACAGCACTTGCAACAAAACTCAAGACAGGATACCCAGCATCCCTTTGGATTGGACTTGGTTTCTGGAAATCTAAGCAAAGGTCAATGAATCTTCACGTACCTGTAAATCTGTTCCCTACAGTCACTTTGCAATCCCATTCCCCCATCTATAACATTGAAATAACTTTTCCACACTTTTCTGAAGCAATAAAAAGAGGGTTGTCAGGGAGTAACTTGGAACACGTGCAAGGCACTTGCATTATGAATGCGCTCTGTGCTCCTAAATTATTCCATTCAAAAAAAGACCAGTCCCAAACAAATCCACAGAAAACCTGTTCACTGGTCCTGTCCTTTCAACCTCTTTCAATTCAGGGCTGTTGTGTTATTCATGCACTATGACTTCCTCAAGTTCTGCAAAATTCAAGGATTTCAACTAATTTTAGTTTAGGAAACTGATTTCTGTAAATTCAAGTCTGCAGTGCTCCAGGGTTTTAGGGAAAACAAAGCATTTTGCCTGCTAAAAGGAAAACCAAAGTTACCTCTGCTGACCCCCTGAGACTCAGCAGCAGAGAGAAGATGCACATGTGCGGGCACAACACAATCCACTCCATGGGATGCCCTCCAGCTCCAGAATTTGCTGTCCTTGGCTCTTCCTGGACTGACAACACACTGCAAAGTTCAGACTGGATGATCCATCTGCCTGAACAGTGCAAGGGAGGCTGATCTGGAACGAGGGAAAGGTTCTTCCCAAATTGTTACAACTTTAGACACAAGATGTATTTAGTATAAACACGCAGAAATCTCACAGTACAAGCGCTGCATCCCTTCACTAAAAATCCAGGATTTTAGGGGAAGGCAGTTTCTCCAGAAGAAACTATTAATTGCATTCTGCATTCTATGTAAACCCCAAAGGGTTAAACAGAAGGTTCACAAAGGAACTTAAAGCACAGCCAGAGCTGCACCCCACTAACATTTCAAAGTCTGGTTTAACTCACTCCCTTCTATTTTATCCTGTGTTTCCTGCTCTAGCTCAGAGAAGAAGCACCAACTTCATACATGCTCAGATGAAAATGGCAAAGTTCTCATCTACTGCCAGAGTTTTACCAAAGTTACTAATTTGCTTTTTTCTGTGATTTCTCTAAGTGAAAGGGGAGGAAAAGCCCTGCCACTTGGCATTAATGGAGTGTTGCACAGGCTTTTGCCTGAAGGAAAAGCTTTTAAGCAAGTAAAACCAAAATTCAGCAGAAAAAGTATCCCCCTTTACCTCAATTAGGAGATGAAAGGGCCCCCCTCAGGTCCCTGGAAACCTGAAAGGACAGGGCAGTAAGAGCAGCAGGGGCAGGAGAGATTCCTATTTCATTTAAGTGTTGCATCTAGAATCTGAGAAGAAAAGTTTCAGTTTGCCAGACTTCAAATATGATTAAGGGCATGTTTTTTAGCTCAGTAACATCAGTGTAAATCAGGGCAGAGCCACTCTGCTGGCATTAATTACACCTTGCACACACTGCATGCAAAGAGGACAATCAGCAGTTGTGGGTTCTCATCCAGCCCTCTTAGTGGAGCCTTAAGTGTCATGAGTAACATCTGTCACTGGAGCTTTGTTTTTCCATCCTTTCCTTGGAGTGTGGTATGCCCAGGACAGCATTCTGCTTTTACAGAAGTATCAGGAAAGAGCCAGAGAGCTAAACAAGTTGAAGAACATATATTTTAACGTGAGACCACTAAAGCAAAAGTTTAGAAGTCCTGCTGCTCAAGGTAATTAAAATTCAGCACTGAGGAACTGACAAGCAGCAACCTGTCTCAGGATGGAAAAGGGCTCTTGCTGGGGTGTAAATCTGCAGCCAAAGCCCCACTCCAGCAAAGGAAAAACAGTGAGTGATGTTCACTGTAAATAGGATGCACATCTCAAAGAAATGCATGGTGTCTTCCGAGTTTTAAACTCACAGAAAATCTAATTCAAGGAATTTTAATACATTATTGCTGTAAGAACAGGTCTAGGAAAGAGAGAGAATTGTAACTCAGATGCAAAAGGCATGAACACTGACATGAGTTGCAGACATGCACAATCTCTCCTGAGAAAGAACAAGGAAGGTAAAAAAGCGCAAGTTCTTCTCTAGTTAGTGGTAGCAATACAACTTTTTTTGTTTCCTGTGTGTAACTAAAGGGCCAGGACAAACCTTCCATTCCCTCCTCCACTTTAGCAGGAGGGTTGCTTCCCTCCCACACTCCTGTGAGTTCTTTGGTGCAGAGGGAAGACAATGATGACTTCCACAGGTGACATTTCATTCATTAACGTTTCTCCACATCCCCTGTCCTTTGTCAGACTCTCATCCCTGGAACACAAAGGCACAGCAGAACTCCCTGCAGCTCCTTTCTCTCTGCACTGACTCAGTGCCACAGGAACACTGTGCCTCTCTCCTCCCCAGCACCTCCTAAACGGTGCTGTTTTGTCGTGGGTGCCCTGTCTGCCACTGAAAGGAAAATAATCTAAAGGAAATCCTAAGTGCTCACAGTTACTGAAAAGTCATTTTCCCTTTCTCAGCCTGTTGCCTGACCCCAGCTCGGTGCCAGCAGACACAGGGAAATCCTCTCCAGCTTTGATGACACAGACCTGCTTTAGAATCCTGCCAAAAGGTTCAGACTTGCAACACAAAGTGTTTCAAAGCAAACAAACTTAATTAAACCAAGCTTAGCAGGAAACCAGCATGGGCTGAGAAATACAAGAAAAAGCGCAGTCCAAGTGCTGAAACTCCCACACTACATAAGACATGTAAGGTAACAACTTCATTCAGGTACAAACTTCTCTGAGCTGATGGTCCCCACATCAAAGGACATGAGAACGTTTATTTAATGATTGCAGCCACTTCCACTCTCAGCAGCTCTAGCCAACATGAGTGCAAAAGCCTTAGTGCCTGCCCATATGGAATAACTTCTCTTACTGCACTAAAAAATTCTCTGCAGCTGCAATTTTGATCTTCACCTCTTCAAGTTATATTGAGGTTTTCAAAAGGGTAAAAAGAATTACGGTTAAAAAAAAAAATGAAAGGAAAAATTTGTCCTCCCCACTCCACGTAGACATTAGTAATTCCTTTTGAACCCGCTTTGGATACACCAAGCTTTAAAGAATAGCCATAAGTTCATTTTCAGCTTCAATACCCTTAAGTACATTTTCAGCTTCAATACCTTTATCTCACTGAAATCAGGGAGCCAAGGAATTCACTGCCCAGCACACACCTCCAGCAGCAAAACTACTCTGCAAGAAGCTGCGGTACAATATCGACTCCTTCTCATCAAATACTGCATCTTTAAATCCTGTGCCAAAGTCTGCTTTGCAAAGTTTGTAGATTAACTTTTTCCTCCCTTGCTCTGTCATTGCAGTGCAGTATTCAAAAAGAGAGGTATTTGGATATTGATGTGCAAGTGTCCTTTCTGTGGGGTGTTCAGATGTGGAGCAAATACTTCACTCTGGGACAGTCCATTTAAAAGAATGACCAGAATTTGTAGAGCAATATTGAAGAGGGGGAAATATTCACTCAAAACAATCCCTCCACTCCCATGGCTATGACCCAGCAAGAAAATCTCCCATTCACTACTGCTGCAAAGACAAATAAATAATTAAAATTCCCATTATAAAAAGCCTAGATTTTATTTCTTCTATTTTATCTCAAGCTGCAAAAGCAGTTAAAGTACATCTAAATGCTTACATAATTATTCAAGCTTCTGCTTGCAAACCGAATCATTTAGTAGATTTCCTGCTTTAGGCAAAATCAACTGGAAAAAAATTGCTTTGTTTGTTTGGGAAAAGAATGAAAAAAAGGCAAATAAAGTGGCTGAAGCCACTAAGTCTTCCTCCAAATACAGTTCAGCAGCCAGTGAAGGAATTTTACTGAACTCCCAGGCATTTTATCATATTGAGTTGGTCCACACAGATTTCAAGTTCTTAAAAACAGCACAAAAAGTCGCCTGCACTTCCTGGCACAAAACACACCCTATGAATTTACATTCTTTACAGAATAACTAGTTGTAGAAAACTAAAATTGACATCATCATCCATAAACCAGTTTTCCACATCCTTCCTAAGCTAGGACAGTAATTTTCTTTTAATCGATGTATAAAGTTGAAAGCCAGCAGCCACCTCAGCATCACAGAGGGGTTGCAAGGTACACAGTGGGTTGTTTTTACTCAAAGTCCCAAACTCATGCGTTTCCCAACATGAAGGGCTGTTTGTGGCAGGTGACAAATCAAGACCCAAATGGTAAGTCCATCACTTCATATTACATTGGCCTTTCATTTCTTACACAAAGGCACACACTGAGTAATTGAAGAAAGGCAGAGAAAGCCAAAGACACATCTGGCTTCCTTAATTAAAACAAAGAAGCAGACTTTGTGATCAAGGAAAATACACAACACATCCCCAGGAGGACAGCTGGATTTTGGGAGAGTAGCAGAGCAATCTATCACATGCCCAAGACACACAACAGTTAATTTTGAATGATCTTTGAGATGATGAAGGAGGTCACATAATAAAACACATGCCTGATCCAATCACTTGCTAATACCATCTAGTGAAGATGGAAATTTGTTCTCAGCATCCTGGTAACAAGATATTTAAAATGACAGAACCCAGTTAAGTCTCTTCTCATCTGAGAATTGTGATTTCAATAGCATTAAAATTATAAAGAAATCAAGCAATTAACTTCCTTCTAATTACTTTATGCTGAGAAGCAGAGGTGAGACTGCAGACCAAGGGCATAGGAAGAAGTAATTTCGTTGCATTACCACTACCCAGCTATGTCTTTACTGTTTTCCTGCTGTCCTCTCTTTCCAGTAAATAAAAGAATACCTACAATGGGCTGACATTCACAATGTGCATCTCCAGGACCAGAACACACCCCAGAAATGCCACACGACACATCTGTTCTCACAAACTGAGACAAAGTGCTGTCTCTAGAGCTGCCACACATCTGAAATACACAGGAAATGTCCTACACTGAGTAGACTTGGAAAGAATACACTGCCAATCAGGACACCTCTCCAACAGCACAGGAATGAGCCCCACAATTCAAGACTGATGTTGTGCAGGCTGATATGGCTAATTAGGCTGCTTTAAAAGACACCTACAAACAGCCACCTTAATGAGGCGCAAGGAGAAATCACTTTGGAGGTGCTTCTTCGTATTTGAGTCTCACTGCGTTACCAGGGAGGCAAATATTTGTCCTATTCCACGAGGCAGGTCACAGTGAGATGTAATAAAGGAAAGGGACTTAATACCTTGAGGTATGTACAGAACAGCAGACAGAAAATATTGACTTGGCAGACCAGAGGGGAACATCATTTGTAATGGTGTTTGAGTCAGGGCTGCTGTGGCAGGGGTTGGAAAAAGAACTCTTGGTGCTGGGGTCCTGGGAAAAGGCAGGAAATTGAAAAAGGGAGGTGCTGTGTCAACATTTATCATTACTTTAAATGCACAATTTAGATTATCAATTTCAATAAACCCAGCAGCAGATGAAGAACACAATGCAAACTCTACTCTACTTGTTAATAATGCAATATATGTGACAAGAGAAGAACTAAGAGCATCAGATCAAACCAAAACACGAGGTGGGATTTCACGTTTCACGAACACCAAGAGCTCTCAGTCCCCAGGCCCTGGACTCACAGAGTGTGAGTTACAAAAATGCTGCCATTCCAGAGGAACTCTTTTCCTACATCTGGATGACACAAGTCCTTGGGAAGGGATGTACTACATACTAAAGTTCTAAATCTCCAGTTATGCTGCTGAGTGCTCTCCTTGCTCCAGGATGGATTCCCTCCCTTCGAGGCACATGAAAAGGCAGGGACCACCTTCCATGCTTTCTTGGTTAGTTTTTGGCAAAGGAGCATCTTTAAAAAATAATAAAATACCAATATTTAAATGCTTCGAGCCTCCATCTATTCAGCACATAGAAACTACGCCCAGAGGACAACATTCTACTTAGTTACAGCAGCACAAATCCAGGTGGCTTTATTTACTAAGCAGTGATTTTATATCCGTAGTGACAACAGGAGAAACTTGACCTGTTGATGGTCACACAGTGCCTGTGCCCTCACATTCCCCCCCAAAGTAACACAAAAGCAGGTGGATAAAAGCCAGAGATAAGTGAGGCCAAAAACACTGAGACCTTTCTTCAAGCACAGCCAAGAAAGAAAAGAGGGAAGAGAATCTCCCTCCACCAGTTTTTATACACCCGATTACATGAAGCAAATGGGATGGAATACGCCCTATGTTCTGACCCCAGTTGTTAGGGAAGGCCTACAAAAAACCCATCACAATCCTCCAGAGTTCCTGCCTGGTGTTTGGTTTTATCCCACTGGCTCTGATCGGAATCAGAGCCGGCCACCTTGGCCACGTGTTGGGGAAGAAGCGGGACTGGGGTGGGAACGGCCATCTTGTCTTCGTGAGGGGCAGAGAGGAAGCGCCATCTTGGCCTGGCCAAAAAGACACCGGCGGGTCTAAAATCAGGGGTTCTGGCCCCTCTCTGTCTCAACACTCATCGTGCACCTCAGCCACAGTCCCTCAACTGCCCCTTCCTCCAAAACAACTCAATTTTTCCTCTCCATTTTAAACAAAACTCTTAAAATTAATCACCACGAGATAGACGCCTGCGAGGCGAAAGAGCCTCCATTTTCTGTGGCCTGCCACAATTTAAGTCCTAATTTATCTCAGCCCGAGTAGGTAATATTAAAAGTACATCATCGTTTATGGAAATCCATTTTATCAAGGCTTTCAGGGGAGACTTTGTCCATGGGGCGGCCATGGACGTGAATTAATTTTTGGGGTAAAAAGAAAAGAACCCATCGGGTGGGGAAAACGCACCTTCAGAGCTGTGGGCGTACATTGTCCTGTGGGTAGGTCGACAAATCCAAACTGCTGAGCTGGGGAGGCCACCTCAGCTGGGAGCCAAACCACTCCATTGCTTCATTTGGGGATTTTGTGGCAGTTTCTACACAGCTTAAACTTCCCAAGCACTGTTCCAGTCATGAGATGGATAGCAGTGACCAAGGAATAATGGACTCTCGCACACCACACTGGTGGGTTTGCCGGAGCCCAGGAAAGCCGTGGCACTGCAACTTTAATCTGTCCATCTCTTAAAGTGACACTTCCACTCTACATTCATCAGGTGTTCTCCCACAGGTTAAGGGGGCTCAGATCCTCGTGGCTCTCTGCTTTCATTACACACAGCAACATTTGCTTTTCTCAATTACCACCACATGGAGCAGGTGGAAACCAACCACTCAGAGGGGGATGCTCATCCAGAGTTACAATCCTGGCTGTCTTGCTCATCAAGGAGTAGCAAGTTAACAAAAGGGCCGAGTAAAAGCCTTGTGACTGATTTCTGGAGCAGAAATGAGCCCGAGTTATTAGCTATGTATCAATAAAAGGGCAAAACTTCTTTGCTACACCTGTGCCAGGTGCTCGTGTCAAAACTTGAAGGTACTCTTGTTTGTCAATCAGCACTGGTTTTATCTCTCTCAAAAGCATGGCTGGCTTTTACATGTTAATTTTTCCTTTGGTGTCTGCACACCAGCTTTGTAAAGCTGCTGTCTGATGTGTCTACAGGGTCCAATCTTGTTAAGCACTTGCATTCTATGCTGTTTCAAAGTATAAAATAATCCACTTCAGCAGCCTTACTTCAAATTGATGGGATGAGAGCTGCAATCTTAAGTCTGTGAGGTTGGTAAAAAACCACATAAATTTTGTTCCTGAT
This sequence comes from Scytalopus superciliaris, assembly GCA_013400415.1. Classification (NCBI taxonomy): domain Eukaryota; kingdom Metazoa; phylum Chordata; class Aves; order Passeriformes; family Rhinocryptidae; genus Scytalopus; species Scytalopus superciliaris. Next base: position 68,493 of record VXBX01006137.1, read on the forward strand.
CAGGAGCCAAGCTCACCAACAGATACCCTGTGTTTTATTTGAAAGCCTGATTAATCTATACACTCACCCAAAATGAAATTGAAATTAATTTCCACAAAGCCAGACAGAAATAGAGGTTTGGAAAGTGAAGTGGTAGCAAGCTCCACTCCTCAGCTCTTAGAAAGCCCCAATACAAACATGAATGTGAAGACTAAGAGTAATGTGAATGTAAGAGTAGTAACAGTATTAAAGAAGCCAATTTTGCTCATGCTGGCAAAGAGGGTTTCCAGTTTTCATCCCACCCTTCCCAGGTGCAGACTCCAGGCTGTGGAAATCAGTGCTCCTCCCTCCATCAGCCTGTTCCCATTTGCTCACTGGGACCCACTGCAGAGTTCACTGCTGCCCTCACTGAAAAAGTCTCTCCTGAAGCACTGGAAATGGGAAAAGTGGGAAAAACAGTTTTCCAGTAGAAGAAATATTGTCTTCAAACCCTTTGGAGCTCAGCTGATGAAAATCACAGGAAGAAGCAAGGAAAAGGGAGGGCTGGCAGGAACAGCCTTCTGAAGGGTGATAACAGCCCATAGATTTGCTGCTCAGCTGTAAACGCTGCTTTTTCTAAATGCTTGACTTCTCAGACTTAATGTGGTGTGAAAGCTGGGTTTGCACGAAACAGATAAACATAATTATCTTGTGCTCATATGGAGCATTATTTAAAACAAGTTTTCCATATTCACAATTCACCAGGATAAAAAGAGGATTTGCGGCGATCAGGAGGCCAGCAGAGCGAAAATGTGGGAATTAAGTAAAAATCTCGAGTGTGGATTCATCCAAAAGAACACTTTAAAGAAGACTAGCAAGGTATTATGGTTTGCTGGGAAAAAAGCTTGCCAACTTCAGAAAGAATCTGAAAGGAAAACAGCCCTTGAGCTCAGTGCAGGATAGAACTACTCAGTCCAGAGTAATGACCTGCACCAGGTAGGGCAGGACTGTCACCAGCACAGGAATCCTCAGTTCCCTGTGCCATGATCTTTTCCCATTCCCACTGCAAAACCCCAGAGCCACAAACCTCCATTTCTTCCAAGTGACACTCAAGGCAACTAAAAGGAAGTCTTCACAGGGCTCATGTTACATCTATTTTAACTTTTTATCTACCAAGTTACTTTAATAAATCAATTTGAACATAAAAAATTATTATAAACTTACTTTCTTCTCCTGGAGACAGTATGTTTAAGACTGCTTGATGTATCCAATTACCTCAAAATACCATCTTCCCCCACTTCAATTCAAATACACACAAATCAAAAGTAACAACCAAATCTAATAAAAGTAAAGTGTGATTCACTCACTGATAGAAACATACAGAAAACCAAGCACCCATACCCACATCAATCTGTAAACCTGCTTAAGTGCTTCCAGTTACACTGAAAAACTCAACTCTACGAAATACCCTGCACCTTAAGCTTTAAGTGGATTTATCATCCACTGAGAATCCTACCTGGAACAGCAACCAGGTAGAACAGCAAAACAAGACTGCATCCTGCCTGCCAGTTTACAATCATCATTAGAAAATGAAATGTTAAATTAAGCATTAAAGATCAAGCCACTGCAGAGCTGGCTGAGCACAAGCACTTCAGAGGTGTCAGGGTTAAAGAACAGCCAGCAGTTCTTCTGCGGCCAACCTTTCCAGCATGGAATTGTTAAAGTGTTCTTCATTAGCTCCCATATGCTCTAAATGATGCCAGGGAGCCTTTCAACACTGACCTTGGCAGAAGCAGAATGAGGGCACTGTGAGCATATCCCTGAAATTCTTAACCCCAGCTAATACTCCCAGTGGCTGCACCCACCACCTATGCTGCAGCTTTATCCTACTCTCTGCTCCACACCCTACTCAAGTGCTATTTCAGCTTTAATTGGACTCAACAAGAGCAGTAATAAAATCCCACAACTATCATTTTAAGAATTGGAGAGGCTTTCTTAGCAGGAAGAGGTTTAAGCAGTTGGTTGCATCCATGCTTTACTTTCCAGGCAGACTTATCTTCTCAGTGTGTATGCAGGTGTTGTCAGGGAAATCGACTGTGTCAACATGAAGACGGACACCTGCAGCAGCAACTGGTCCTAAATGATTTCACCAGGGAAAAGCCTTCTGTTGTAGCTGACAAATTATACACTGACAGAGCATGTGTTCCTCAGAAGATGAAATTCCATCACTCTGAGAACAGCTGAAGACCCTACTGAAAAACTTAGAAAACAAAGGAACATGAAAAAAAGAAAACAATTTATCTGCTCTTGTTTGTTCCTCTTGTGTGCCAATCAAAGCGCTGCCACCCACATAAACCATTCTTTTTCCTGCCTCCCATTGGCAAGTAGATGAAGAATATTGATTTGACTGGCAGAAAAATAAAAACAGAGATTCAGCTTCACTGAACTTTAATATAACAATATAAAGTAAAATGCATTGTGGACTGGTATCCAACAAAACAGCGCTTCAAATCTGAAAAAAAAAAATAATTCCACTTCAAGAAACATTACAGGAGACCAAGAGCAGAAATGGACCAAAATATTTCCTTTGAAGGCCAGAGGCAGATCTTTCATGTAAAAGCAAAATACAAGATTGCATCTCCCCCCAACGCCTCAAGAAAAATCCTCTCAGCTCAGAACCAATATTGAGTTTGTTCTACACTCACAATATGTTTGCATAAAAGCCACACTTCTACTCCATCATCTGAGGTCTGGAAATCAATCTCAGGGTATAGGGATAATCACAGTGACTATTCCAATGCAGACATAACACAAGCATTAAAAGGAAAGGATAATCTTAATCACTGTTCCTCTAATCCCATCCCTTCCAAAGCCACTGGAAGCACAGTGGGATTGCAGCGATGCAGAACAGAGACTGTTCAGTATTCCATAACAAGATGAAATTAATTCAAGCATCCCCTCCCCTCTCAGCACCCCCTGTGACAACTGCAGTTCTCTGAGACTCCTCCTGCCCTGGTATTTTCTGGTCACACTCACTGCTCCACAGGCAAGACAAAACTTGGCTTTTTTTTTTTCCATGCAAACCCTCACCTTTCAAATGCAAGACAAAATCTTTCAGGTGTTGCTGAGCCAACCAAGCCACTGAGGTTATGAGCAGTGAACTGCTAATAATCAAGTGCTGTTCAAGGGATTACTTGAAATGTTTAGCCCATGATCCCACAGAACTCAGGAACCTGACAGTTTTTCATATGCTCTCTCCCTCCTCATTATTGTAAAATGAAGAAACAGTGTCCCCATTGTATGAGTGAAAAAACTGTCATCTCAACACCACAGGACACACTTCTATGTGCAGCAATGTGCCTAAAGCTGTAAGATGGCAATTAGTAAGGTTTAAAGCAGCAGCCAGGCATGTAACTCCTACTGAAAGCCAGTGGGAACTAATCACTAAACACTTTTTAAAACTGGTATTAAGCTCCTCTATACTTCCATGTCCTTAACAACTTGGATTTTTTTATCAAATTTGCACAAAACCTCTGGAGGACATTCAAGAGCTGAATCCAGACACACAACACCCTGGCTCCTGTTTATCTGATACCAGATCGTTTGTTCTTCTCCCAGCACACCTGGAGAAGGTAAGAGATGAACTGTAGCACTGGCACCCAAGCTGGACAAGGATCACTCAATGCCTTGGCACACAAATAGTATTTCAGTGCAAATACTCAGAATTCAGGAAATCCCAGAATGGTTTGGGTTGGAAGGGACCTTAAAGCCCATCGAGTTCCAACCCCACTATGCCACCAACCCAAAAGCCCTAGACAAGCCTATGGAGGTTAGCGTAATAAGAAATTAATTTGAAAGCAGAAATCCTAAGAGTAGCAAACATACTGTATTTATCAAGCAGTAAAACAGCAGGACTGGGACCCTTCTCTCATTTCCATTTCTCAGAATATTCCTACACTTGTTAGAACAGACCCAAGTGACCACAGCACCACCCCCAGTACCTGAAAACAGGCTTAACAGGCAAGTTGTGGAGCACAGCCCTAAGTGGATTCTAGTGCAAGCAATGCTGTCCTTTCTTAGTTCCTATGTGTTCTAGAGCTGTGCTATGAATCAAAAACAACCAAACCCAATCCCCCTGAGACCTAATGCTTTGCAAAAGCAGAACTAAGCCCCCACAATGGTTAACACATCATGCAAACAAGCAGCTCCATCTGCCTCTGCAGTGGGCACAGGTACCCAGCTCTCACCCCCAGGTTTGTTTTCCAAGCAGTCACAGCACTGACACATCCCTGGGGCTCCCAGGGTTTTCATCCCAATGAGCTCAGACAGTGTTCCCATCTCTCAGCACCACCCCAAAGCTGCTCAGCCCCAATCCAGGGAGCTCTGCTGGCACCATCCTGCCTCCCAGGGGCATCTCACAAACCCAGCAAGACACACCGTGTGACCTTCAGGCACAAATCCTCTCTCCTCCCTCCAAATACACATCTCAGTTAAACAACAAGCTCTTATTCTGAGTATCACCAAAACTCTCATTTATAAAAAGCAAAATAAAGCAGAACAAACACACTCAAAGCAACTCTCCGTTCAGAGTAGAAGATACTTGTCCTTGTTCATTTGGGTCTTTTTAAACCAACGTTGAATTCAAGTACAAAACAGTGTCCACTGCACATTTTAATTTTTAATTTTCTAATATTGACAAACACTTGCAACACTTGCCCAAACCTAATTACTATTTCTGTCCAAGATAGTTTTTTCTAGGACAGCACAAAGAATGCACGGTGAGAATGGGGTGGAAGATGATGACACACAAATCCACATTCACACTAATGCTCCAGAGCACAAGAAACCTGCAGCACACCTTCCTTGCACCCCAAGAGGTCAGCTGATTTCTAAAATAACCATCAAATTTGCATGTAGGAAAGCAGCTCAAAAGTGGGGTGTCCTTTACAATGCAAAGTCTCTTGCTGCAGGATTATAAAACCTTGGCAATCCGAGTGGTCCACAGATGTTAAATATTATCAGATGACTTCAGGGAAAGATCATGAAACACCGCTCTGTCACATCCACAGCTGCTGTTCTGTGGAGCCTCAGACAGTTTCAGATTAGGGAGAAGGAACACATTTTTTACAGTACATGGGTGATTAACCACTGGTGCAAACTGCAAAGGAAGGAGCAGAGCTGCCATACCTTGATATTTCAGATGAAGAGTTGCCAAAAGACACTTTAGCCAGAAATGTTATCTTTGGTAAGAGCTACAGCGCATTTCTTGGCTCTGAGTGGGAGAAAAGAAGTGAAAAGCAGTAGTTTGACTACCAGAAGGTGCAGTACTACAGGATGATCCCTCCTGTGCTTAATTCCTGTGACTCTCTGAGTTTTACAGACTATTCTGTAACACAATTCTGCAAAAATTTCTTCCCCTCAGAAACGTGAAGTCCTACAGATGTGACACAGCATATTCCACAACACACCTCACAAGGTTTTCCTTGGGATGGTGATGTGCTGCTGTGGGCCAGGAGACAGCACCCACTTGGGAGAGAAATGAAACAAGAGCCGTTTTTTCAGTGAGCATATGGATTTTACAGAAGGGGATTTTAAGGCAGTAACTTGAGATTTCAGTTCTACAGAGCCACAGAACATTAGAATGGTCTTATTTTAGATAACAATTCTTTCATTCTCAACAAGCATTTTCTTACAATAGTATAATAATCCATAGTTTGAACTATTGCTTTCTTGAAAGTAAAAATGACTCCTATAGCTCAAGTGTAAAAGAAAAGAGGATTCAATAAACAGGGTAATCTTTTTTTGTCCTCTACAACAGTTCAAGTGTCCTGAGCTGCAAGAACCTCACTCAAGTGAAAGGTGAGGGAAAAGAGAAGCATTTCAAGCCCACAGCTCCTGGTGTCATCACCACCCAGACAAGAGCCTTGTTTCCAGTTCAGCCAAGCTGGAAGGTTTGTATTTCTAACCTGGGCAGCCTTCCCAGCTGCCTTGAGAAAACCAGCTCAAGGCACGGTCATACAGTGGGGTTTGGATTGAAAGGACCCCAAAGCCCATCCAGTGCCCCCCCCTGCCACGGGCAGGGACACCTCCCACCAGCCCAGGTTGCTCCAAGCCCCGTCCAACCTGGCCTTGGACACTCCCAGGGATGGGGCAGCCACAGCTTCTCTGCCCAACCTGTGCCAGGGTCCCCCTCCTTCAGAGTTACAACAGGTCCAGAAGAACACATCTGTCATTACTGATCCCTTCACAGCATACCAAGAATTTGAAGATATCTGAAAAGACTTAGCTAGGAGAAAGTATTTCATGCTTATTTCAACAAATATTTCAGAACTTCATTGTTATTATTTTTAAGTCTAGAAAAGGGTGATTTTACTGGGCATTTTCTTGTTTCTTAAGAAACAGTGATTTTACAATTACCTTCCTAAGTAAACGGGGTGGGGGGGGGAGACAGAACTCACTAGTGCACAGCTAAATTTTTCTGTTGCTTAGGAGTTTTCTTCTCAAAATGAGAAAGTGTAAGAAGGGACTTAGCGTGGTGTCTAAAGCAGAGTTCATTATTACAGCATGTTTTCAGAAACAATAATCCCATCTTTACCAGTGCTAAGCCTTACAGTTTACAAATCTGTGCAACTGGATGTTTCCAGGGCTCTTATAGGATCTTTATTCCCTTTTTATTCTATTCCTTCTTTTCCTTCACAATAATAAATGAATATGTCACAAACAACAATTCTTAAACCTTGATACTACATTAAGCTCCACACAGAAGCACAAACATCCCTTGAGCCTCAGGCTCAAAGTCATTCCTTGTTCAGATGTTCTGGATGCAAATAACATCTTCAAGCTTTGATACAACTTAAAACAAAGAAAACCTTTGCAGCAGTAAATCTGAGGTAATTAATCCTTTGTATTGGGACTAAATAGGTGGGGTTTTCACCCCAAAATACCACAACAAAAATTATACACAGTAAAGACTAACTCAGATAAATGGTGCTTAGAACTTTTGTCAGCTATTTAATGGTTAATTTCTATTTGGGTGAGATACATGAACAGCCTTTATGAGTGCACAGAGAAAGAGAAGAGAGCCCTTTTAGCCTCATCAGCCCTTTCCCTGGACATCCTTCATTTCAGTTCAATCCAGCAAGGCAGAATCAAAACAAATTGTGGAAGATCAATGATTCTGCCTCTTCCATTATTTCCATATTGGTGATGCTGTAGCATTTGCAGTGCCAACAACCTGATTTTCCTGACGTTTAAAGATAAATTTCAAAATATCATTTACCAGCAGTTTCACTTTGCTTTGGAGTGACAGAGTCCCTGTTTTAATTCAAATCTTTTACATTTACATTGATATTCTTTTATGTAGTCTAAAGCACTCTGATGGGGATCAGCAGGACTCAAGCAAGGTGAGCGTGTGTTTGACAGGATAAAGTGTTTTGGCTCTTACAGCACTGATCTCTAACAAGTGCTCTGCTGGAGCTACTCAAACTACAGAACAAAACAAAACCCCCAAAATCAATCAGAACCTGAAAGCCAAAACTCCAACACTAAAGCCAACCATGATTTTTAGTGCAATATCGTCCCCAAAAGTTCTGACAAGTTGAACTCCAAGAAGAGAAGCAGGTTTTGCATCTGTTTATTCACTTGGATGCACAAATCCCAAGCCAAAATCCACTGTGTGACACATGCGGAGAAGAGAAGGCTCCAGGGAGACCTCATTGAGACCTGTCAGTACTTAAAAGGAAGCTTATAAAAAAGCTGGAGAGTGATTTTTTTACAGGGGCAGAGAGTGATAGGACAAGGGGGAATGCTTGAAACTAAATAAGATTTAGATCAGATGTGAGGAAGAAACTCCTCCCTGAGCAGGTACTAAGGATGTGTAGGGAAGCTGTGGCTGCCCAGGAACTGCAGTGAAAAAGTGAAAATATGGAATAAAAAAATGGAAATATGGAATAAAAGTAGAGAAGAGAATCCTTAGGAAGAAATTTAACAGGACAACTAATACTGTTGCTTTCAAGGTACACCTCCCAAGCTTACAATCTTCACTTAAATAGACAGATATCACACAAATTAACAAGGGTCTCCAGAGTAATATCCATCACAACTTGACTTTGTAAAGCAGATGAATAGGCAAGAGCAATAAAAATAAACACACCTTCACTAACGCAGAAAAATGCCCCAAACTACAAATGGAACTGTCACTCACCTAAATTTTAACTGGTACTTGTATTAAATAAAGGGATTATTTGTTTTCCATCTTAGACTTTCTCATCTACCTTCAGGTTCTCACCTCTGAGCAAGACAGATTAGTTTAATGAGACTTCAAGCGAAGCACTTTGTGATGCAAAACAATACAGAAACTATTATCACCCTTCCCAACCTTTCTCATGATTTATTAAATTGGAGCAAACAAAGATTGCATCCTGCTAGTGATTCAACAAAGGATTAGACACAGATAATGGAAAACCCTAAATCCATCAGACTGAGCTTAAATCAACAAATCGTAAGGCACTGATTCTCTGCACCTTTGCAGCTGAGGTGGGAAAGAACATCCCTAAGAGTTATACCAGGACTTTCCTCCAATGTTTATCCCACACTCCTGTGAGCACCCACCACAGACATTCCCAGTAGAAGTGAGACTGGGCAGATTGTTGGTACTCAGTGAGTTATTTCTTGCCAAGTCCAAATAGAAAAATTGCTTTCTGAGAATTCCATGGTGTTTTTTATCCCCCTTAACATTCTCCTTAACACCTCTCAAAAGAAAAAAAAAAACCAACAAAAAAAACCAACAACCAACCAAAA